>CM022949.1:61502241-61698837 GCA_012931725.1 Litsea cubeba
CTTGCAATGCTTCCTTAATGTTGATGATGATGCTCCAATGTTGTGCTCAATCAAGGGAACAGGTCTTTGGTCTAGGGATATGGATCTTAAACTATGATGGCTCAAGTTCTTCCCTAGGTAATATTGTTTCCACACATCACACTTTCCTTAAGCTGATGAAGCTCTTAGATTTGCCAATACAAGCTCATAGTGTGTGTGTAATGATCCATGAGAGCTCTAATATGATGCACCATGGTTAGGACATGAGCTCTCATGATCTTGGAGAGAATTGGGATGATTTGGGGCCTTTTCTCTAATGGCTTTTGGCAGCTAGTCCTCTTCAAAGTCGCGGTTAGCCGCCACCCCAACAGTCATAAACGGCTAGTTTAGGTAACCTGTTGCTGAGCAAAGGGTCTAGCCGATACTCAAAGGGACTAGCCGAATTTTTTCAAAGAGGATAGCGGCGACATAACCGCTAGGTAACCGCATTTTCACAGAAACTTATACATTAAGCTTCTGGAAAAGTAAACACGAGGTCATCGCGAAACATGGCGGTTAGCCGACCTCTGGGACCAGTTTTAAGTTCTGAAAAGGCTCAAAAATAATTTCTAAGAGCCTATCAAATAAGCCATTAGACTAAGGGCTTTTAGGGCCATCTCTTGGTTGGTTTGGGGTCCGATTTACTTGTCACTCATATGGAGGTCTTCCTTGATTAATCCGAGCCTTCCAAGACTTGATCTTCTGCCTTCAAACTTGATCTTCCTTGTGAAACTCTGAGAGGCAAGGTCTTGGACTCTTTGACACGAAATTGACAATACAAGACAAGTGCTCATTGGAATGTGGCACTAAGAAATGGGCCCACGAATAATCATAATCACCAGAAGCCAAAATCTAGGAAAAATCACTGTACACAGTGTGCTCGGTCGACCTCCTAGCCTGGGCGGTCAACTCGATACACTAGGATCAGAGGTCAAACACCCTATAAGCAAAGCCTGATTTTCCAGAAATTCCTGTGTACTCGATCGACCTCCTGGCCTGCTCGGTTGACCGCGCACACTGAAGGTCCTGGCCGAAGGGAGTCCCAGGTTCTGGCTTCTTTTTCCTGAAATTCCAGTGTTCTCGGTTGACCTGCATCAGAGCTCAGCCTACCCAGCTGAGCTCGGCCTACCTAGCTGAGCTCGGCTTGCCTGCCTACCTTAAAGCTGTTGCAAATACCAGAATTCATGGATTTCTTCCTTTCCATTCCAATTTCCACCCAATTCCATCCAATCTCGTCCAAACACCACATACACATCCAGAAACATGAAAAACACTCCAATATACATCCAACCATCCAATCCATGGGCCTTTGATCTTCTAAATGAGATCAACCCATCCATCAATGGCCAAAAGTCCATGAAAACATGCTCAAAGGTAGTTCTATCATTTCTAACATCAATTGAATAGAAAATTACATAATCAAAGATAGTAAGCATGCATTCTATAATAAGTAAGCATATTGCACTCGCCTCTAGTCAATTGGCAAGAAGATGGAGAGAGAAAATAAAGATCCAACCCACAAAAGAAGATCCCAGCTCCTATGGTCTTTTCAATCACACAACTAGCCCAAAATCTCAGATCTAATGAGATCTCTAACACCTAACCCAATCCACAAGAGAATTTCTATAAGGAAGGAGATCTAGAGAGAGAAAGAGAGATTTCTATGGAAATTGAACTAAAAGAGGGTACATACCTTGATTAGAAGAGAAAGGGGAGATTAGCAAGATAGGGATAAGAATCCTTAGTAATAAGTTGCTGCTGGAATAGCTGTAGATGACCTTCTTCTTCTTCTTAAAGTTCTAGATCTAGGGTTCTAGAGAGAGAAAGAGAGGGAGATGGGAGAATTGGAGGGAATTTGGGAGAGAGTTGGAGGGAAATAAGGGAAGAAGAGAGAAAAGGGGGGAATGAGTTGAGAGGAATAGTAGCCAATGCATGGCATAGGAGGGGTTTGTTATATAGGTTGGGATGGGTGGCTAGGTACTAAAATACCCTTTTAGTTTGAATAGCATCAGGGTTAGGGCCATGAGTATTTTAGTCTTTAGGTGACGGTTCTATAACCTTCTCAAGTGGATACCCCCTTATAGTAAATACTAATATCTAGCTGAAAGTCCAGGAGATCCTTACCCTAGAGGGGGGGGGGGGGGGGGGTTGAATAGGGTGAGCTACACTTTAGTGACCTATTATGACCAATTTTAACTTCTTTAAAATTAACTAGTTATAAGTGATGATAAGCAAGCAATATGTGGAAACTAATAAAACAATCACCACAAAGCAATCACCATCACACAAGACTTATAATGGTTTGGCCAACGTGCCTACATCCACTACCGGCTTGTGATCCAATCACCCCACTGGATTTCCACTATGTATGCTTTTGATTAGGGTAAGCAATAACCTCTACAACTATGCTTTTCTAGGCTAAGCAATAACCTTACAACGTGCTTTTATAGGCTAAGCAATAACCTTTACACAATGTTTTTCTTAGGCTAAGAAATAACCTTTACAAATAGAGAATTTCTCTCAAGGAAGTATCTTCACAAAACACTCTAAGAGATACAATTTAAGCTCAATTAAAATGCCTCTAAATAGGCGGATATGAAAGTGAAATTCAACTCACACAACACACTATGAAATGCAAAGATGAATGTTCACGAGGTGTGTGTGTGAATACTTCAATCATGTTTAAAATTAAGTCCAATCAATATATGGTTAATGCATTTAAAAGTTTAAAGCACATAAAAGATTTGATTGAAGTGATATGCAAATCACATGTAAAACAATTAACTTGTTAATGCTATGAAAATCAAAAGATTACAAGTTATATGAAATTAATAATGTCTAAAACATATGATGCATAATCAAAGTTGTTTTCAAAACAAACTAGTTTAACTAAAGCAAATAGATTGAAAACAACAAAGAGAATTCCAACCAAGTAAATAAAACATGCACTAAAAGAAATCAAAGTTTTGACAAGGCATGATTAGTGAAACTTTAAATCAACTTGGTTTGAAAAACAAAGTGAAGAATCCAATAACTTAAATCAAAGTTTAAATAAAGTAGAGGACTCAACACATCATAGCTATATGCTAAAAATCATTTACCAATTAATTTAATCAAAGCATAAAATATATGATTATCAAAAGGAAAAGCTTACTTAGTGGTTTAACGTCATTAATCCAAGTTTTAGCTTTCCTTAATGACCATTAGCCTTCCTTAGCTTGATCCCCTTTCTTTTGCCTCAAAATGCTTCAAGAAGGGCTCCAAAGATCATCAAAAATGGCTAAGGAATGAGCTCACTTTTATAGAAAAAGTTGCCCAATGGCAACTTGTCGGCTAGCCGACACCCAACAGTCACAAAGCAACGATCATATTTTTAAATTGTGCAGTTGTGGGTTAACCGACAGGTGACCGACAATGCAAATTGGTTCAGAAAACAGCTTTCTGGAATTCTAACCGAAAGGCTTTCGGTCAGCTTTTGAACCATGGTCGGTTAGCCGACACCTAACCGACATGCTAATTGACAGTGTGGCTAAAATCCTAACTTTTGCACATTTCAAACTATTTTCAAGAGGCGATTTTTTTGGGCCACTAAATCAAGCTTGGAAATATGATTTTAAATCAACTAAGTTCTTTTAAAATCATGAAACATAAGACGCCAAATATAATTTGAAACTTTAAAATCAATGTCTTGCTTGATTAAAAGAAATTCTTTTTTCAAATAAAATGCATCCAAGATTAAAATCAAAACATGCATGAAACATATGATTTACAAGATTTAAAACAATGCATGTGTAAATCAAGATTTCAAGAATTTCAAAATCAATGCATGTGTGAATAATTCAAATGATGAATAAAATGAATAATGCATCCATCAAATTATAATATACAAAATCCCTAACAATCTCCCCCTTTGCATTTTGATGGCAAACCTTATACAACACTAAAACTTCACACTTGGTCTTCAGCTCCTCCTTGGCTGGATAAGGCTTGAAATCTTCTTGGATGCTCCTTTGACTTGGCTTGGGCTCTAGCTCTTTTCTTCATTCTCCTTGATGCTTGGAGCTTAATCATTCTTCAAGCTTTTTCTTCATCTTCCTTTCTTTAGGCCAAGCATCTTCTTTAGCTCCTCCCAAGCTTTCTTCTTTCAACTCTCCCCCTTAGATCATGCGCTCTCTCTTTGGCAAGATATACAATCTCTCATTTTGACATGCAACTCTCCCTTTGACATTCAACTTGATTATTCTCTCCCCCTAATTCTCTCAATTTTCTCCCCCTTTGCCATTAAATTGCAAAGTACCAAATGAAGAGGGGTACCTACACACATGAAACAAGGAAAATACCTTTAGTAGCACCTGTTAACAAAAGAAATTGAAAATGAAATATATAACAGGGCATCATGCATGGGTAGATAGCTAAACGGGTATAGAGCCAATATAAGGGTGAATTTGATCAACTCTAATGCTTTCTTAAAAGGTTCACTTCCCCTCAATCCATACTCTTATTTTGTCAAACTTTTGACAAGGATTTAATTAATAGGTGAAAGACAAAGATAGTTTAACCAATTGAGGGTTAACTTCAAGAGAAGAATTAGATACCAATTGATAATGATAATTGACTATAAAGTTCAAATTAATCAAATTACCAATATAAAGATACCAATTGACGGATAAGCTATAGGATAATTAAAGAGCAAGGTCAAAAGGATAATCTATCATGGTTACCAATTGAAATATATATAAAAAAAATATATACCAATTGAGATTCAAGGATAAGACTATTAACTCAATCACTCTAAAATGGAGTTAAGGAATATACCTATTAGGGTTCATCCAAATTAGAGCTATCCATGATGAGATGGGGTTTACTCAAACATAGCATCAAACAATTTAACTATGAAAATCATATGCTATGTAAAGTTTTGAAATCATTTCATACAATCATAAAATATGACTATCATGTGCAAGATGAGTGAAATGAAGTTCAAACAGGAAGCCAACCTCAACCAATAACCAACCAAGATTATTAACACATAAACATATATGGTGGTCATGAGATTTACCTATATGAGCATGAGAGGTGGCAAACATGGAGATTATGATGCTAATGGAATGTGACATGGAACAAAGATATATTACTATCAAGTTCAATCCAGTGTACACAAGGTCTATCAAAAACTCAAGATATGATACCAATTGGATATTGATACTAATTGAAAATGATACCAATTGAATATGAAACATGATTAAGAGCAAGCATGTGACAAACACAAAATTCCAAATCATAAAGTGGATATTCATCACTTTAAAAATATAACTAATGAGCATAGTGATGAACATGATAAATTGCATAAAAGGATATAGCTAGGAGATGCATGCAATTTTCAAAGTATCAAAATCATATGAACTCAACATCTAAGATATCCACCAAACAATACATATAACTATGAAATACAAGGAATGGATTTCAAAGATCAAGATCACTACTATGAAGTTGAAATATGTATAAGAATGAGATCACAAGGAAAACACACATGAATCAACATCATAACCATCCATTTCAAATAATAACTAGAAAGCACAAAAGATGGATTTGCGAGTTCTAGTATGGTTTCTACAAATGTAACTAAGATCACAACCATACAAGAAACCAATAGACATTTGCATATAAAAAGAATGTAACCAAATGAGCAAAGATGCAAATTGCCTATAAGCACATACATTTTCATTTGAAATGACATAATCAAATACAAAAGGAAATGACAACATGGAACATGCTTTGAAGAATATAACTAATGATGTTTTAAAGCATTTCCATTTATACAATCTTCAAATCATTTTAATAAACAAAATCTGACAATGAGCATAAAGAGAATGATTTTCAAGATAAAACATTTTCAAGTATCAACTTGTATTTAAAGGAATATAACTACAATTGCTCATACAATTAACTTGAACAATTATTCAAGCTTGATATCAATTGGAAAATGCATTTATCCAAAACACATTAAAAAAATAACTATAGGGTTCTACCAATTGAATCTCAAGAATATCAAGGAATTGATTTTCATTTAAAGAAACTAACTTAGTAAGCATATAAAGAAAATCAATTTTGATGCTCATATCTCATCAATGAGACACAAACATTTTTCAACTTGCATTTTAAAAGATATAACTTAATTGGAAAACATACAAGTTGATATTTTCAAAGTAATTTTCCATATGAAGGTATAACTTATAAAACCATGGAAAATCCAATTTGATTCAAATCATTTGATTATCAAATAAATCATCCAAACAAATGATTTTGAAAACATCAATCGATTATGAAAAATCTAGCTATGAAAGCTTTTGAAATCACAATCAATTGATCAAGTAGAAATGCAATACAAGAGATATAACTATATGAAGGCATAAAAGCAAATCTAACATGAGAAAATTATAATCAAAATGATTTTGAAAACCATGATATTTAACAAGAATGGTGCATGATGGCAAAATCAATTGATTACAAATAAACATTGCATTTTAATAAATGTAACTAAAAAAGTATAAAATGCAAATAATCATGACCAACAATATGATTTAACTAAGAAGAATAGGTTGGTCAGTGAGGTTCAAGGCCTTAAGGTTTGTCTAAGTATCTAACTTTAGGAATCCACCTAAGGTCTTGAGATGGTTGATCTTCGAGGACTATCCTAAAAGTCCCACCAATTATAGGAGATTTGACTTGATAAATTTTCAATTTAGATCACCATGATGTTTAGATTTGACTAAATTTAACTTAGATTGGTGATTAGTCTTTTGAGGTTGGTGAGTTTGTTTCTTCTTAGCGGTTTGAACCATTTTTCTTTTCTTTTTATTTTCTCCCTTTATTTGATTTTTGAATTTTAAATTTAACTTTGTAACTTTCTTCAAAAGTTCTTTCATATGTTGAATTAAGGGAAGTAGGTTGAGAAGCTTTTTTGTTGATAGATTCTTTTGTAGTTGGTTTAACTTGTTTAAACTTTTTAGAATCTATCTTAGGAGACTCCTTTTTAATTGGTTTAACTTGTTTTGTCTTCTTGGAGCCTTCTTTGATTTTTAGTGTCTTATCCATCATAGAGATTGTTTTTACTTTCTTTGGTTCAAAGATGGGTTTAGACACATAGCTTCTTCTTTGTTTGCACTCAAACCTAAATTGCCCTTCAATGCCACAATAATTACATTTAGACATGGGCAAGGAAGTGTGAGTACTAGAGAATGAGGACTCCTTTCACAAAAGTGTTGGTGAATTTAAGGTCATGTGAAATATTCCTATCAAAACCAAGACCCGTCCCATCTCTTTGAGATTTACCCAATTTAATTAGATTTTCAAAATTTTCTTCACTTTGGATAAATTTGCACTCATACTTTTTTTTTTTATAACTTTCAAGTTGAGTGGCTTGGTTTTTAAGGGTTCAATTTTTATTTTTAACTTTTATGAGTTCATTTTCAAATCCCTTAAATTTGTTTAGTTCTTCATGGGCAAGTTTTAGTTCAAACTTAACTTCATTAATAACATTAGATCCAAGTGCTAGATTTTTTATCTTATTTTGAGCATTAGATAAATTTTCCTCAGTGATTTTTAACTTGGATTCTAAATTTTTAATGTTTTCATCTTGCCTTTGTAATTGATCTCTTAATTTCAAATTTTCCTTATTAAGAATATTACAACCTATCTTTAATTCATTTAATTCATCTTGAGTATTATGTAGGTTAAGCAAAGAGATCATAAATTTAGAGTCTACACAATTTATTAATTCTTCTATCTCTCTAAGTTCACTTTTTTAAGAAACTAATTCTTTGTTTAGACTTTTAGATTTTTCTTCAAATCTTTTATTCTTCTTAACAAGCTATAAGGAAAATGTGCATAAATCATCATAAGCTTGTTGAATATCATTTTCATTTTCTTTAATTTCTATTTCTTTTAATTTAAGTTGAGATTCTTTAATTTTAATGCTTGAATTTCCAATAGATGGAAGAAGGAGGGGTCTAGAAGAATCTACAAAGTCTAGCATAGTGGAATCCATTCTTATGATATTCATAGAATACACAACTAGGGTTTCAACTCTAGGTTTTTACACCTAATCAAGAGTTCCAAACATTTGCTCCTAAAATATAGCACTTAGCTCGAATACCATTTGAAAGTCCAGGAGATCATTACCCTAGAGGTGGGGGTGAATAGGGTTAGCTACACTTTAGTGTCCTATTATGACCAATTTTAACTTCTTTAAAATTAACTAGTCACAAGTGATGATAAACAAGCAATATGCGGAAGCTAATAAAGCAATCACCACAAAGCAATCACCATCACACAAGATTTATAGTGGTTCGGCCAACGTGCCTACATCCACTACCGGCTTGTGATCCAATCATCCCACCGGATTTTCACTATGTATGCTTTTGATTAGGCTAAGCAATAACCTCTACAACTATGCTTTTCTAGGCTAAGCAATAACCTTACAACGTGCTTTTATAGGCTAAGTAATAACCTTTACACAATGCTTTTCTTAGGCTAAGCAATAACCTTTACAAATAGAGAGTTTCTCTCAAAGAAGTGTCTTCACAAAACACTCTAAGAGATACAATTTAAGCTCAAGTAAAATGCCTCTAAATAGGCGGATATGAAAGTGAAATTCAACTCACACAACACACTATGAAATACAAAGATGAATGCTCACGAGGTGTGTGTGTGTGTGTGTGTGTGTGTGTGTGTGTGAATACTTCAATCAAATTTAAAATTAAGTCCACTCAATATATGCTTAATGCATTTAAATGTTTAAAGCACATAAAAGATTTGATTGAAGTGATATGCAAATCACATTTAAAACAATTAACTTGTTAACGCTATGAAAATCAAAAGATTAGAAGTTATATGAAATTAATAATGTCTAAAACATGTGATGCATAATCAATCACTACAAGAAAATAGGGATTCTGTGACAAGCATTCTTGTCACTGTACATACAATAGTCGCCACGGGCGAGTTTTAGTGACCAACCTAGTGACAACCGATACTCGTCGCATATGTAGGTGTCGCTGAACATCTAAGTGACGACAAAATGTCCTCGTCACTGATGCTTCCTTTACCGTGACGAGTTTATTCATCACTAAACGTTATTTGTCTATGACGACATAGGTCGTCATTAAATATATTAGTATGTGTGATGACCATTTGTTGTCACTATCTAGTTTATGTTACGATAATATTCATCACTATATAGTCTACCATAAATGGTAATTTTAAAAATTGGTGTGTATTCAGTGACAACTAACATTGTCACTGAACGATTATAGAGACAAGTTTTATTTGTTGTTACTGCAACCCTTCAAGTGACTACATGTGTTGTCACAGAATCATGATTCGTGATCAAAAGACTAATTATAGTGACAATGAAATGATCTGATTGTTGTCACTGCTTTACGAGCTTTACGAGCTTTACTAAAAAAATATATTACACGTACATGCATATATGTATATATATATAGCTCTCAATAATTAATTACCTGCTTCATATGTAATTAATTCATCTAGATACAAAAAATACAGATCAAGATATTAAGAACAAAAAACTTGCTAAATATTATATTTTCCACCAACAACATTTATAGCAAAGTTTATCCATCATTTCATACAAAATCCATCATATGAGTTTATCGAGCTATAGCTAGAAAGTTAATTATCCAAAAATAGATACATAACAGTTGCATTCTTAATTATCCAAGGCATAACAAAATGGCATCCTCATTAGTGAGAGCATCCATGCATCTTTGAGCAACAAGCAGCATCATCATTCCTTGAAGTAATAAGATATTGTCCTGCAAAAGATCTAGCATCCTTATAAGTGAGAGCAGAGGACCATATATATAATACCAAATATTCTATGACTGCTAATACTCAATAAATAATTTTTTTTATTTTTTATACCTTTTTTTTTAATTTTCTTAATACCTTTAGCGACCGCCAATGGCGGCCCATAAAGCCTATAATTTAAAAAAAAAAAGCCAATCAATAATTAGGGGCTTTAGAAATAGAAAAGAAAAAGTAAAAACAACCTTAATTTAATTAAAGTCAGAGTTGGGTTTTATCTGATGAAAACAACGTTGTTAGCTATAGAAACAAAAAAAAAAAAGACGAAACAGTAATTATGGGCTTTCTTTTCTAGTTTAACATTGAAAGCAAATAAGTAGCCTACCTAGTGATAAATATTCATGATACAATGAGGAAAGATCATCAAAGTGGTCACGAAAACGACCATGGTCTACGAAAATGAAAGAAAGAAACATAGAAACTCACAAATAAATAACTCAAAGATCTACGTCATTCAGCAATATGCCTACTTTTATAGGTGTGATCCAGCTTTTACCATGTTTTGAGAGAAATAGGTTCACAAAGTTTTCTTGGGGTTTCCTGATTTCTCTCATTCTCACCTCTTACAGACTCTCTGATTTCAATAATAGAACCCTAAAACAAGAATCTCAATGGTGGCAGACTAGACCCTCCTCCAATTAGGGACTAGTGTATATAGCATTTCCTAGCTGTTCAGTATTCTATTAACCAGTCTTCATAAATTACAAGGAGAGAGAGAGAGTTAACAACTCACTCTATTATCATTCCCGCTGGATGCTAATTTGCAATAATCATAAGACCACTTCAGCCCGCACACCTAATCAAGAGAAACTATCAGGGCCAAGGAGCCGAAGAGCTTACCGATAGAGAAGATCTGAAAATTGAAGCTCTCTAGAAATGGAACCGACAGAACTCTCGGCTGGTCTTGGTTCTTATGTCGGCTGACCGACAAAGACCGACAGACTGACCGACAGACTATACAATCAGAAATCCCAAAGATCTGAAGAAGATCTGAAGGTTTTTCAAATAAAAATAAAGTTTATGGTAGTAAAATATGCATGAGGATCCTAAGATAAGGAGAGCATGAATGAGAGAGAGGACAAGTTCTGAAAATGAATGCATCCAATCAAATTGCAACAAAATAAAAACTCTAACAATCTCCCCCTTTGCAATTTGATGGCAACTCTAGAGACTTGACACTCTCTCATACACCATGAACTGGAACACCAACTTCTTTGGACATTTAAGGAGCTTTGGATATTGTGGAGCTTTGGATATTTTGGTGCTTTGGATTTTCCTTGCGATAGCAACTAGGCAAAGCTTCTCCCCCTCAATTTGATAGACCTTGATTCTTCTCCCCCTCAATTTGAGACCACTTAATAACATTCTATCCCCCTTTGACATCTAATTGCAAAGGATCCTGTCCAACTACAAGAAGACACAAACCTTGTCAGTAGCACCTATTTATAAGAGATATGATAAAAAAAATGCAATAACAGGTGATTAGTCAACAAGATTTCAGATTTCAGGGCAAGGGCCAATGCCCAATTGATGTCTTAGTTTAATAAACCTTTCATTTCCAAGGGGTTTAGTAAATAGGTCAGCCAATTGAGAATCAGTTGGAATAAAAAGTAACTCAATAAAGCCTTGATCAGCATGATCACGCAAAAAGTAATAGCGAATGTCAATGTGTTTAGTGCGAGAATGCTGAATAGGTTTTTTTGAAATGCTAATGGCACTTGAGTTATCACACATGATAGGCATACAATGTTGTGGAACATTATAATCTAACAAGGTTTGTTTCATCCACAACAATTGAGCACAACAGCTACCTGCAGCTATATATTCAGCTTCTGCAGTAGACAGAGATACTGAGTTTTGCTTTTTGCTATGCCAAGCTACTAAGCAATTTCCTATGAAGTAGCAACATCCACTGGTGCTTTTCCTATCATCTATTGATCATGCCCAATCAGTATCACTGTATCCAATTAATTGTAAAGATGAGTCACAAGGATACCAGATGCCATAATGAGATGTCCCATTGATATATTTAAAGATACGTTTAACAGCTTTAAGATGGGACTCACGAGGATCTGATTGATATCTAGCACAGATTCCAACACTAAAAGAGAGATCAGGTCTACTAACAGTAAGATAGAGAAGGCTTCCTATCATTCTACGATAGAGTTTTTGGTCTACTTTGGTACCTTTTAGGTCACTAGAAAGTTTTGAAGTAGATCCCATGGGGTTGCTATTAGGCTTAGAGGTTTCCAGACCAAACTTCTTAATGATTTCCAAGGCAAATTTGGACTGGCTAAGAAAAATTCCTTTCTCGGTTTGGTTAACTTGGATACCTAGGAAGAATTGTAGGGGACCGACTAGACTCATCTCAAAGGTGGAACTCATTAATTCTGAAAATCCTTGAGCCGATTTTTCTGAAGTAGATCCAAACACTTTATCATCAACATAGATTTGAGCTACAAGAATGTCTTGATCAATTTTCTTGATAAACAGAGTCTTATCAACTTTCCCACAGTCAAAATCATTTTCAACCAGATGATTTGTAAGCTTTTCATACCAAGCCCTTGGTGCTTGTTTTAATCCATAAAGAGCTTTCTTGAGTTTGTAGACATACTCAGGATGATGAGGGTCTTCAAAGCCTTCTGGTTGAGTAACATAAACATCTTCTTCAATTTCTCCATTCAAGAAGGCACTTTTGACATCCATCTGAAACAGTTTGATTCTCATGCTACTCGCATAACTCAATAGGATTCTATTGGACTCCAAACGGGCTACAGGAGCAAAAGTTTCTTCAAAATCAATTCCTTCTATTTGGGCATATCCTTTTGCTACTAGTCTTGCCTTGTTTCTCACAACATTTCCAGATTCATCTGACTTGTTCTTGTAAATCCACTTAGTGCCAATGGGATTTTTCTTTGTAGGTAATGGAACAAGATCCTAAACATCATTTTTCTTAAATTGATTCAATTCTTCTTGCATAGCTTCCATCCATTCAGATTTTGATTCAGCCTCAGAAAACTTCTTGGGCTCGATTTGAGAGACAAAGGAGTAACGAGCACATAGATTATGAACTTGTCTCCGGGTCATGACCCCACTACTGATATCTCCAATAATATTCTCCAATGTATGATCTTTCATAATTTTGGTTGGAACAGTAGCTTTGGATGGAATGATATCACTTTTATCTTTAGGACTTGGTTGATCAGTATCAAATTCAACTTCATCATCATCTTGAAGAGTTCTTCCAATTTGATTTATATCATCGATGGCAACATGAGCTGACTCCATTATGGTCATGGTTCTATGATTAAATACTCTGTATGCTTTGCTCCTTTCAGAATAGCCTAGGAAAATTCCTTCATCAGATTTAGGCTCAAATTTCTCCAACTGCTCCCTATCTCTTAGAATATAATATTTTCTTCCGAACACTTTCAAATACCCCAAATTAGGTTTTCTTTCAAAGTAAAGTTCATATGGGGTCTTGTTGGTATTCTTAGTGAGATAGACTCTATTTATAAGATAACAGACAGTATTCACAGCTTCAGCCCATAGATTACGAGGAAGATTCTTTTCATTGAGCATGGTCCTAGCCATTTCTTGAATCACTCTATTTCTTCTTTCTGCTACTCCATTTTGTTGAGGAGTTTTAGGAGCTGAATATTGATGATTAATCCCATAATTCTCACAAAATTTGGCAAATTTTTCCATTTTCAAATTCTCCTCCATGATCACTTCTGATCTTCTGAATTTTACAATCTTTTTCAACTTGTATCTTGTTGCAAATTCTTATGATATTGTCTACAACATCTGATTTAGCATGAAGAAAAGCAACCATCCAAAATGAGAATAATCGTCTACCATGACCGGAATAAATTTCTTTCCTCCAACACTTTGCACAGGTGTAGGTCCAATCAAGTCCATGTGGATTAATTCAAGAGGATGAGAAGACGATATATCCTTTAACCCTTTGAAGCTCTTCTTGATTTGTTTACCCAGTTGGCAGGCCTTACAGATTTCAGATTTTTCATCACTCAACTTGGGAATTCCTTTCACAATTTCATTCTTGGATAGGATTTTCATCAATTTAAAGTTTATGTGACCCATCCTTTGGTGCCATAAGTAATTATCTTGATCTTTAGTTATCAAACACCTAGATTCATTGTCATCACATTCTTCTATAATGTAAATATTTCCTTTTGTCCTTAATCCAGTAAGAATGACTTGGTTAGTTCTATCATTTACCACTTTGCATGAATGACTATCAAAGACAACTTCGTTTCCTTTGTCACATAATTGGCTAATGCTAAGTGAAAGTCCAAGGGATCCTAACCCTAGAGGGGGATGAATAGGGTGATCTACACTTAATGACTAATTATGGCCAATTTTAATTTCTTTAAAATAAACTAGTCACATGTGATGATTAACATATACAATGCGGAAGCTTAAACAAAACAATCACCACTACACAAGGATTTATAGTGGTTCGGCTTTAATGCCTACATCCACTACCGGCTTGTGACTCAACACCCCACCAGATTTCCACTAATATGCTTTTCAAAAGGCTAAGCAATAACCTCTACAATATGCTTTCCAAGGATAAGCAATAACTTTACAATGTTGTTTTTCTAGGCTAAACAACAACCTATACACAATGCATTTATATGGCTAAGCAATAACCTTACAAGCAAATGATTTCTCTCAAAGAAAGTGTCTTCACAAAACACTCTAAGAGATTACAATTTAAGCTTAATTTAATTGCCTCTTAAATAGGCAAATATGAAAGTCTAAAGCTAACTCACACAACACTCTAAGTAATGCAAAGATGAATGCTCATGAAGTGTGCGTGTGAATACTTCAATCAAGTTGCAAATGAAAGCTCAATCAATTTATGCTAAACGCATTTAAAAGTTTAATGCACATAAAAATATATGATTGAAGTAAAATGCAAATCACATGTACCAAATACAAACTTGTAGAAGATATGAAAAACAAGGGTTCACAAGTTGTATGAAATTGATTTAGTCTAAACATGTGATGCATGTGCAATGTTGTTTTCAAAACCAAACTAATTCAACAAAGGTTTAAATGAATGAAAACAACAAGGAAAGATTCAAAACAAGTTAATGAATCATGACATAAAAGAAATCAAAGATTTTGGCAATGCATGATTAACAAGGTTTATAAAACAAACTTGTTTTGAAATCAAGGTGAAGAATCCTATGACTTAAATCAAAGATTAGGGGAGTAGAGGATTCAACACATCATAGTTTATATGCTAAAATCATTTACCAATAGTTTAACAAAGCATAAAATAATGATTAATAAAAGGCAAAGCTTACTTGGGGGTTTAACTTCATTAATCCAAGCTTTAGCTTTCCTTAATGACCATTAGCCTTCCTTAGCTTGATCCCCTTTCTTTTGCTTCAAAATGGCTCAAGAAGGGCTTCAAAGATCATCAAAAATGGCTAAGGAATGAGTTTCTTTTTATAGAAAAAGTGGTCCAACGGCTCCCTGTCGGTCGACCGACAGGTTGGTGTCGGTCAACCGACACCTCAACGGTCAGATTCCAACGGTCAAGAATTTTACTGTTTTGCAGGTGTGGGTCAACCGACAGGAACTGACAAGGTGACCGACAGTACAATTTTGTTCAGAAAATAGCTCTCTGGAATTCTAACCGAGAGGCTTTCAGTCAGCTTCTGAACCATGGTCGGTTAGCCGACACCTGACCGACATGCTAACCGACAGTGTGGCTAAAATCCCAACTTTTGCACATTTCAAAGTATTTTCATGTAGGGATTTTTGGGCCACTAAACCAAGCTTGGAAACATGATTTTAAATCATCTAAGTTCTTTTAAAATCATGAAACATAAAAAGCCAAATATAATTTGAAACTTTAAAACATAGGCTAGCTTGATTTGTAAAAATTCTTTTCAGAAAGAAATGCATCTAAGATTTAAATCCAAAACATGCATGAAACATTATTTTTACAAGTCTTAAAAACAATAAATGTGTAAATCAAGATTTCAAGATTTTCTAAATCAATGCATGTGTGAAAATCCAAATGATGATTAAAATGTTAGTGCATCCATCAAATTGCAATACACAAAATCCTTAACAATCTCCCCCTTTGCAATTTGATGGCAAACCTCCAATATGTTGGCAAACCTTGCTCAACACTAAATTTTCACACAGTCTTCAGCTCCTCCTTGGCTGGACAATCCTTGAAATCTCTTTGGATGCTTCTTCACTTTAGCTTGGGCTCTAGCTTCATTCTTCTTGATGCTTGGAGCTTGATCAATCTTCAAGCTTTCTCTTCATCTTCCTTTCTTTAGACCAAGCATATTCTTTAGCTTCCAAGCTCTTTCTTCTATCATCTTCTCCCCCTATGACCATGCATTCCTCCAATGCATTCTCTCCCTTTGGGTAGCTTGAATACTCTTTCTCCCCTTAATTCTTTCTCCCTCTTTGCCATTAAACTTGAGAACTTTCTCCCCCTTAATATTATTCTCCCCCTTTGCCATTAAATTGCAAAGGTATCAATTGAAGAGGGGTACCTACACACATGAAACAAGGAAAATACCTTTAGTAGTACCTATTAACAAAAGTAATCGAAAATGAAATATATAACAGGGCATCATGCATGGGTAGATAGGCTATAAGGGTATAGAGCCAACATAAGGGTGAATTTGATCAACTCTAATGCTTCCTTAGAAGGTTTACTCCCCCTCAATCCATACTCTTCTTTTGTCAAACTTTTGACAAGGATTTAACTAATAGGTGCAAGAAGAAGATGGTTTAACCAATTGAGGGTTAACTTCAAGAGAAGAATTAGATACCAATTGATAATGATAATTGACTATTAAAGTACAAATTGATCAAATTACCAATATAAAGATGCCAATTGACGGATAAGCTATAGGATAATTAAAGAGCAAGGTCAAAAGGAGATAAACTATCATGGATACCAATTTAAATAGATAAACTTATCAATTGAGATTCAAGGATATGACTATTAACTCAATCACTCTAAAATGGAGTTAAAAAGATATAACTACTAGGATTAATCCAAATTAGAGCTATCCATGATGTTATGGGGTTTACTCAAACATAGCATCAAACAATTTAACTATGAAAATCATAAGCTATGTAAAGTTTTGAATCCATTTCATACAATCATTGGATATAACTATCATGCACAAGATGAAAGAAATGAAGTTCAATCATGAAGCCAAACCTCACCATTAACCAACCAAAATTATGAAAACATAAACATGGTGGTCAAGAGATTTACTTATATGAGCATGAGAGGTGGCAATCATGAAAATTATGATGCTAATGGAATGTGACATGGAACAAAAGACATATGACTATCAAGATCAATCCAATGTACACAAGGTCTATCACAAACTCAAGATATGATACCAATTGGATATAGATACTAATTGAAAATGATACCAATTGATTACCAATTGAATATGAAACATGATTAAGAGCAAGTATGTGACAAACACAAAATTCCAACAAGCAACATAAAATGATTATTCATCACTTTTAATGATATGACTAATGAGCATAGTGATGAACAAGAGAAATTGCATAAAATGATTTACCTCACTACGTCAAAATCGTCAAATACCGACTGTTAAAAACAGTCGTTTTTCTAGGAAAAGGACGGACAAGTCCGTCGAACCGGCCGTCGAGATTTTCATAGTCGTTTTATGAAAACGACGGTCAAAAAAGGTCGATAATTTGAATATAAAACGACGTTTTAGAATAGTCATTTTTATTAGACAAGAAATCGACGGCTTCACACAGTCGTTTTTACGGGAAAATTATTTTAAAAGAACTAGTAAAACGACTATTCCTAACAGTCGTTTTTTAAAAAGGCAAAAAAAAATAAAAAATGAAAATTTTAAAAATTTGCACCTATGAACAACATCAATAGTAAAAAACCACAAAGTCATTCTAACATCTATCTAATAGTAAAAAATTAAACAATCATTTACAGTAGCCATTCAAATATCCATACAATAGTCGAAAAAAACATACATTCATCCACACTTAATGGTCAAAACAAAACATCCATCTATATAGAATATTCAAGATTTATACTATCAGTCAAATAGATCCATCTAGTATGCATTCATCCACATCTAGTAAAATATGGTTTTCCATTTGGGCCACTCGGCCTCATCTCCTGTTATAAGATCTTCCATCTTGCCTTCTCCAGTTACCAAGTCGATGTTCCCTTCAATGATTTCATCTAGGATAATCTCATAGCAACCCGGATCATCAGGTGAGTCGCCCTTCACTCGGCCATAAGCAACAACACATCCAGGCCTCTTAGTCAGGTGCATCAATTTACACAAACTTGTACCCGTTTGCGCAGTTGTTATGGGATGTGGCTATGTTGAGAAATTACCTCTCACCTACAATTAGGAACAATTGATGTTACCATATATTTTATCAATGTCACACATTATTTCAAATATAGGTATGTATTATTTATGTAAAACTGCTTTATACCTGAAAGGAACTCCCACGATCAGTAGTGGTTTAAACCTGTGACCCACCTTGAGAAAAAGAAGTAAAGAAACATTCCATGTCCTCCTTGTGTTGCCTAGCTTCCTCCGCTAATCGCATTTCTAGCATTTCCTTCAAGTTGTCCATTTGGGTCTGCATGGTTGCTCTCGATGCTTGCTCCTCTCGTAATGCGTATGCTGCATGGAAGTCTTTGGAACACCCAAACCCAATCCCCTAACACGTCCTCGAGTATCAAGACCAAGAACCTGTGGAAAAAAAAACTTGTTTAAATCAACAAGATAACCTAGTTAGGAATTTCAATAACACTTGCATTGAAGCCCGTGCGATGCACGGATAAAATCCCATGCAAATTGACTATTTAGTTTAAGTTATTATTTTTATTATCAATTGATATAAAAAGTGACTAAACATTCAACTAGTAGATGATTTTATTATATTATTGGTGTTGATAGTTCTCTTATTACAGATCTTGTTTTACGACTAAAATATTTGTACTTCATGAAACATTTGATTGTTTCTTGATCTCTTTGTTCAAAACCAACTACATGTAAATATAGAGGGCTATAAGATCGTAAGGCTACAAAGCCATATTATATAATGTTTAAGTAGACCATGGGTCGGGCATTAAAAATGATTACATGTGCAACCTACATGTGGAGTAATAGAAATTTTTTGCGAGCACCCATCAAGATGGATAGGGTACCTGACATGAGATATATGGAGCAATCCCTACTATAATATAAAGACCCAGCGTATTGACTACATATAAACACCTACATGATTGAGCTTCATGAATACAATCTAATCCATTTGTGATATGTAATAAAAAAAACTCTTAGATATATGCATCCCATATCCCAAATCATAAAATTGTTCATATCAGAACCTCAGAAATGTCTCCTCCATTTGGACCATCTATCGTGGGGCCCACCACATAAATCCCCACGACCATATATCAAACAAATCTCAACCGTCCATGAAATAAAAGGTCAAAAGCTCAACAATTAGAGAGAGAGGGTCGAACCTCAGTGTAGATGTGGTCTGAGGTAGGAGAAGAGCCCTAAGCAGGAAGACCAAGAGCCTATCTCAGCAACAACATACATAAAAACATTATTTCCTTAGTTCCCACCAAATCTCTTATATCCAAACCATCCAACACCCCTACTTATATTCTGTTTTGGTTATTTGTGCTGCTTAGATTCTGTTTTGGTTATTTGTTCAGGGCGAGATGCTTGCCATTCGCTCAAAGCCTCTCTCCTCTTAGACCCAGATCAATTAGTTCTCTCATTGTTTAACTTAAAAGTGAGATTTGGACCCACGATTTGTTGACGGAGGTAGTTCTTTCCTTATATTCTTTTTTGGTTATTTGTGCTACTTTAGATTTTGTTTTGTTTAATTGTGCATTACACCTCAAATAGATTTGGATTCTAAGAAAAGCAAAGAACTAAGGAAGCATAAGACATACCTTGATAGGCAATGGATACAACATAAGTTTAAACTTGAAGGGCAGAGAGAGAATGGCAGGCATTAAGAAGAAGAGGAAGAAGTGTTAAAAGATGGGTGGCAGACGTTAAGAAGAAGAGGAAGAATTGTTTAAAGATGGGTTGTGACTCTTGAGCGTCATGTGAAACGTGAAGAGCCCTCATTGCTGGAATGAAGTAGATAAAAGTACCTTACTGCTGACATGGCATAGGAATGCTGATGTGGGGCAACCAAATATCAGATGTAAGTTTTTTTTTTCCTAACTACTGAGATTTCTATCTCTAACCGTTATGTAGCTTTAAGGAGAAAGAATACATAAGACATACAGTGTGATAAGAGGGGCCTTATTCTTTATGTTTTTTTTAGCTCATCCAACCAGAGATATTATCTACATATTTGCTAATGGAAATATCACACACAAAGTCAATGCAGTAAGCATGAGGATTTAAAGAGTGGGAATTTTGAGTTTTGCAGGCTCAAACCCTTTTTTTAGAAGCATGGGGTGGGTTTCATATCATGTATAAAAAATGGTCTAAGGATAATCTAGGTGAATCAGGCAGGTTTAGCTTTACTCTGGCCCATTGTCGTTCTCATTCAATGTTAACCCATGCTTTCCTATAGTCAAGCAACACAACGACGGAGCAATATCACAACAATTCATTCAGTAATCTAAATGCACAAGTATATTTCAAGATTTCTCTCGTTTAGGCTGAAAGCAAATGTTTCTCATTGAAAATTTGGCCCACCTTTAACACGGTACAGAACAAACATTGCACGAGCAAAAGAGATTTGTCCATATGTTAGTCTTATTGCAATAAAAATGGGACCAGTTCATAAATGCATTCTTATTGCTTAAAGCTGAAGATATGGCTGTGCAGTAGATTTGTCCATATGTTAGTCTCCCAATCTCAAGATCTTCAAAAACTAATGCAAAAGAAATAAAAATGGAACTAGTTCATAAATTAATGAACTGGTGGCTTTGTTGATGTGGATCCATTTTTTCAGCTTTAAGGAGTAAGAATACAAGTCTTAACAAAAGGAAAAAACAACAAGCTAACCTGGGAATTTCAATATCATATATAATACACATGTCAGTCTTAACGAAAGAAAGAAAAAAAACATAAGAAGCATGTACTGGTTGTCCAACAAATTAATTGCACTTATGTGTTATAGTTAATGGATGATTGTATCATGCATGTGCTCATGTAACCATCTCATGCAACCTAGCCAGCCATTCAACCAACAAGTGTGACAGAAAACATGAGGTTTTCAAAAGCAATATTTTGGTGCAAGCAAATAGGCAAGAAGCATTCATCTATAATCTGCATATATACCTGTGTAACTACGTCGTTCTCCAGATCGTTGTATGCACTGGAGGGGTCATCCATAACTGTTTTCTTAATCTTGTCCTGCAAAATGAATTGACAATAAGAATGCATAGCAATTCCTTAAAAACTATAAAATAGATTCCATGATTATACTATATTATATGACACCATAAAAATGAATAAGATAATATTCTCACCAACTGTTCACACGTGGCAGACCCATCCTTCCTAGTATGGGTCTTAACAAAAACATCTGTCCGACTAATCTCTTTATCTGGAAACTTTTTCCTCTAAAGTACAAGCAACAAACATGACAAAATGAACATTAAATTCAATGGAAAAATTCAACCAAATGATGAAGAAATGGAGCTCACCAATTCTTCTGCAACACGAGCTTGGCCCTTTCTGCCCGAGGTGTGCAGACATTTCATTTCTTTCCTAGCTCTCTTCCCACACTACCTTTTAGCTTGATTATCGGGCATCAATTGGATGTCGACAAACCTATCCCAATCTTCCTTCTTAAAGTATTGTGGAAGTTTTTGATAAACTTCTTCATCACCAATGATATCATCTCGTAATGCTGATGCTAAGGCATTTTCATTCGTTCTTTCTGAAAAGAATAAGGGATCTTCAAAAGCATCCACATCTCCATTCAACATTTTTGGAACTTCCAATACAACATGCCATTCTTCTGTAGGCCTACTATGATCTTTACAATAAAAAACTTGAGTTGCTTGAGCAGCAAGAATAAATGGTTCACATCTTCTTTTGTATTTCTTTGAATCCTCCCTAGATTAACATATATTAGATTCGTTTCTGGATTAACTTTACATCCATGTGCATCTTCTACACGCACCCAATCACAATTGAATACTACTTGTATGAAGTCATGGTAATCCAACTGTAAGATTTGCTTGATGATGCCATAATAAGTGAGCTCTTCATTAACAAGATTTGTGTCCTTGGTGCTTGCCCTACAAGGTGTTATAGCTTTCACCGAAACCCCACTATTTTGGATAAGATGCGGGGTTGCCAACCGACTGAGTACAAGTTAGTGTAACTCTAGTGATCAGTAATTATTGAATGCAAAGAACAAACAAATGTGACTTAATGGTAACTCAAATTATTTAAATGCATAAACTTTTTTTAAATGTCTTGCACTTGGTTTCTGAATATCCAAGCTAATTAGTTTTAAGCACTCTTGAATTCACTGTGATCTGGAAAATCTCAGCCAATCTTGAGAAATTCAATACATCAATGGGATATCAGTAACTCGTCAACTTTTTTATCTAGTAACTATGCAAATAGGAGATAGTAAAATATTCTTCATCATTTTATCGAATAATTTAGCAAACCTCATAATCTTTAGATTGAGAAGTCATCCAGTGTTGGTTGAAATGATCACCTCGCACTACCTTGCATGAATCAAAACTGTTCAATCTAGCCCACCACCCATGAATCAGACCAATGTTCGGCTACTATTAAATCTTAGGTGGGGTGGGTTTTATTGAAAGTGTTGGATTTAGGAAGGATGTGCCCCATTTGTATACTTAAATTAATATGATTGGGTCATTTCTCTTTGAAGTTAACTGATTTATCAACTAAACTATTCAGTTCTTTGTCAAGAAATAATATTGTCCAGACAGTGGTCTGGATTTATTTATTCATTATCTGAATCACATTTCTTATTTCTTTATAATATATAGGACATTACCTCTTTTTTTTTGTTTAAAAGGTAATTGTACTAAGGAAGGAGAAGAAAAGAATACAGAGGTAAAAGAGGCCTCAAAGAAAGAGAAAATACATGAAAAGAAAGAGCAAAAAGACCCTGAGAAACATGAAAAGAGCTAGGTAGAAATCAATTGGAGCTATAATTAACATGTATATTCAAAAATCTGAAGAGAGAGGTGAGCTGATGGCTGCCAAAAGGTTTGGATATCCTCTTCAGAGAAAGACAAAGATCATTGTGCAGCTTAGCTAAGATCTGATTAAGGGAGAGGTGATGATCTTAAAAAATGGCTGCATTCTTGGTCTTCCAGATAGCATAAAGGACTGACAGAAAAACTGAAGCCATGAAATGCCTCCCAGCTAAGTCATTTCCTTTAGAAAGAGAAAGCCAAATAAAAGAGGCAGAGCAGGAGGGGGGATGCAGGGCACTTGAGGATTCCAGCAGCCAGTGCCAGAGGGATTAAGCTAAAGAGCAGGAGAAGATGAGGTGGCTGGTTGAAATGCTAATAACAGGTTTGGATTATTTTTTCTAGCTAACCCATGTTAGAAGCAACTAAAAAGTCTAGGAAAGTAGGCTACTAGACCACAAAACCAATTTACTAAAACTCCAGTGGATTGTGCCACTTCTGAGCAAGATGTGATTATTTTATCAGACCAAAACATCAAGTTGAAGCGATAAATACTCTTGTGATCTTATGAAACTAGGTTCTTAAGTCTTAATTATCAATAGATAGGATGAGAGGTTTGCATAGCTGTATCACGGGTTTAGTCCCTATATGAAGAAACATAAAACTCAAGGTTGTTTGCTAGTATCTGTGGAACTTTTCATTTCTCAGAGAATTGAGGTTAACACAAAATTCAAGTCCTTGATTATGCAAGAGAGAGATATATATTTATTTTTAAGGAAAAAAGAACGTGCATCCGTGATCCCAGATAGATGGTATAAAGCTTCAGTGATTGCATCAAAAGACCCATAAGGGCAATTAGTGTAAGGATTGTCATTAGCACTAACACAACATTTGGACTCATCCATAATTAGTGTAAAATTGTCATCAAGCCTATCATGTTATTGGCTAGCTTATGAATCCCATACCCATTTGCACATTTTTCTTTCTTTTCTACCTTTGTTTTTTTTTTTTCTCAAAGCCCAGTAAATGTTTCCAATGGACCAAGATTTTCAACATGAGCAGAGTTTGTCCATTGAAACTGCTTTGTCGAGATGACTAACATGACTCACCAGAAAGATAAATAACTTGTATTACCAAAACAAATGATAATAATACTAGTATCCTCACTATCTAATATCTCAGGCACACGAGCTATGAGGGCTTGGAGGTCGTGTCCCCATATATTTGAGAAGAAATTTAATTTCCAGTTTTCCATATGACCATCGATCACTCATTGAACCCAAAGAAAACACATACAGAAACCCATTTATCCATACCACATAAAACAATAAATTCAAAGAAAATAAATTCAGAGAATTATAATAAACCCATTTTCATTTCAACTGCATAAATGCTGAAATCCAAAGAAAAAAATGATAAACATCCAATTCCATGTAACTGAAAAACAGAGCAAAAAAAACCCCAAATGAAAGTACAAGAACCAGTTCCCATTTTAAATTAAAGATATCAACACCTTCAACTAGTACACAAAATTACTTTGCCCAGCTTCATTAAATCAACAGAAAACCAACAATAAAGGGAATATAAAAGAAAGAATTTGTTAGCTAATAAACATCAATATAATCAACAGAAAACCAGCCCACTTCATTAAATCAAAAGGGAAACGTACTTGTATGACCATCTCAGAGATGAAAAGAGTGGGATTGAATGAACAACAGAGGTATTGGAGAATGAGGAGATGATTATTGGTTGCAAATAAAATGGAGGTTGTTGTCTTTGTCTATCAGCCTTCCTTTGCTGTTATGCTTTTTTTGAGACGCTGGCCACCACCCTTTCTGTTCATTAAGTGGACCTATCATGAGCTGCGCTTGCCTAAAAGTCTCTCACATCAACAAAACCTAGCCATAAAACATTTGCTTTATTTCAAAATATATGCAAACTGTTGGCTAAAGTTCATTTTAGGGAAGTTGCTAGATTTTCATGAGGTTTTTTTCCCCTATTATGTTTCTTGTTCTCTTTGGCAACGTAACCCAAATAACATGGAGCCCACCAGATGAATCATGAGCTGCCCTGAAAAACCACAACTGATTAGTTGATGGATAGTAGGAAAATTATTTACATTTGATCAAGTGCCATATAATACAGTGACCTTAACTTTAAAATGTATAACACATGTAGTGATTATGCTGCTGAGATTACCTTCCAGCTGCTGCACTGCAAAGAACTTCTCTGTTCTCCGAACTGGATCTTGAATGATGAAGTGTGTGGCTTGACATGACCTACGAGCAGTCATATGACCTAAATCCTAAAACATCTAAAATTCCCAAAATGAGAAAATGATGTTAGGAGGGAGTAGATGTCATACGAGCAGTCATATGACCTAAATCCTAAAACACCTAAAATCCCCAAAATCCTGCCCTGATTTGAGACCCTCAAAGCATGGAAATAGAAAATAAATCAGAAGTGTGAGATTTCACATTGAGATTTTTGCAGAGAGAAGTCAGCGGAGAGAACAATTACAAAGAATAGTGAATAAAGGGAGACCTGACCTGCACCAAGAAAACTGAAAGCCCTCCTCTCCAACCTTCATTTCTACAAACTGAATACCATCAGTGCGTCGCTGCCGGTGTATGAGATCAGAATGAGAAACCTGGTGCGAGAGATACACTGGAAGAAAGATAAGGAAGAGAGCCGAGGAAGAGAAATGATGCCAATCAATTGAGAAAGAAAGAAAATGGCGGGGAATGGAGGGAAAGAAATAAAAGGGAGGGAATGTAAAATGACGACAGTGAAACTGGGACTTGGGGACCCATTTTGGTTTATTGAAAAATGACGGACGATGTGAGTCTTAATTTGAGTGAAAGGGTTGCTTCATGATGACATGCATTAAGCGTTGATTAATCAAGCATAGTGGAGTCGTTGATAGCCCCTTTTGACGTAATGTTTGTAAAGCATGCAATTTTCAAAGTGTCAAGATCGTATGAATTCAACATCTAAGACATCCATCAAACAATAGATATAACTAAGAAATACAAGGAATGGATCTCAAAGAGGTTCATATGATCAAGCACACTACTATGAAGTTGAAACATGTATAAAGAATGATACCAACAAGAAAAATACACATGAATCAAACATCATAACCATCCATTAAAAAAAATTGACTAGTAAGTATAAGGGATGGATTTTAGAGTTCTAGTATGGTTTCTACAAATGTAACTAATAATGCAACCATACAAGAAACTATATGATCTTTGCACATCAAGAATGAAACTAAATGAGCAAAGTTGCAAATGGCATATAACAAGTATTTCCTTCTTAGACATATATTCATTAGCACAAGGAAATATACTCAAAAGAAAATGTTTCAATGAATATAACTAACAAAGCTTGAAAAACATTTTCAATTCATACAATCTTCAAATCATTTCAATAAACGAAATCCAACAATGAGCATAAAGAGGATGATTTTGCAGATAATACTTTTTCAACTTGCATTTTAAAATATATAACTTAATTGGAAAACATACAAGTTGATCTTTTCAAAGTAATTTTCCATGTGAAGATATAACTTATAAAACCATGGAAAATCCAATTTGATTCAAATCATTTGATTATCAAATAAATATAACTATGACATCCAAACAAATGATTTTGAAAACATCAATCGATTATGAAAAATCTAGCTATAAAAGCTTTTGAAATCACAATCAATTGAACATGTATAGAAATGCAAGAGATATATCTAAATGAGAGCAAATCTATAAAGATGAATTTATAATCAAATGATTTTGAAAACCATGATATGTAACTAGAGAATTTCATGAAGACAAAATCAATTAATTATAAAGAAACAATGCATTTTAAGAAATGTAACTTTTAAAAGAACATAAAATGCAAATGCAACATAACCAACAAAATGATTTAACTATTAAGGAGTAGGTTGGTCAAAGAGGTCCAAGGCCTTAAGGTTTTACTAAATATATAACTTTAGGAATCCACCTAAGGTCTTGAGGGGGTTGGTCTTTGAGGTCCATCTTAAAAGTCTCACTAACTATTGGAGATTTGACTTGATAAATTTTCAATTTAGACTTATCACCATGATGTTTAGATTTAACTAAATTTGGCTTAGGTTGGTGATTAGTCTTTTGAGGTTGGTGACTTTTCTTCTTAGGGGATTGAGCCATTTTTCTTTTCTTCTTATTTTCTCCCTTTATTTGACTTTTGAATTTTAGATTTAACTTTGCAACTTTCTTCAAAAGTTCTTTCATGTTTTGATTTAAGGGAGATAGATTGAGAAGCTTTTTATTTATAGATTCTTTTAAAGTTGGTTTAACTTTTTTAGACTTTTTAAAAAATCTATTTTAGGAGACTCCTTTTTAATAGGTTTTACTTGTTTAGTCTTCTTGGAGTCTTCCTTGGTTTTTAGTGTCTTAACCATCATAGAATTTGATTTTACTTTCTTTGGTTCAAAGATGGGTTTAGACACATTGCTTCTCCTTTGTTTGCACTCAAACCTAAAATATCCTTCAATGCCACAATAATTACATTTAGACATGGGCAAGGAAGTGTGAGTGCTAGAGAATGAGGACTCACATTTCACAAATGTGTTGGTGAATTTAAGGTCATGTGAAATATTCCTATCAAAATCAAGACCCATCCTATCTCTTTTAGATTTACCCAATTTCAATAACTTTTCAAATCTTTCTTCACTTTGGGTAAATTTGCACTCACACTTTTGTTTGTAGGTTTCAAGTTGAGTGACTTGGTTTTTAAGGGTTGAATTTTCATTTTTAACTTTTGTTAGCTCATGTGCAATTCCCTTAAATTTGTTTAGCTCTTCATGGGCAAGTTTTAATTCAAATTTAATTTCATTAAAAACATTGGATCCAAGTTCTAGAGTATTTATCTTATTTTGAGCATTAGATAAATTTTCTTTAGTGATAGTCAACTTAGATTCAAGATTGTTAATGTTTTCATCTTGCCTTTGTAATTGATCTCTTAGTTTCAAATTTTCCTTTTTAAGATTATCACAATCTATCTTTGATTCTCTTATGTCATCTTTAATATTAGATAGATTATATAAAGAGATCATGAACTTAGATTCTACACAATTTATTAATTCATCTTTTTCTTTAAGTTCATTTTTAGAAGAGACTAATTCTTGGTTTAGACTTTTTAGATTCTTGTTGTAATCTTTTATTCTTTTTAACAAGCTCTAAGGAAAATGTACATAATTCATCATAGGCTTGTTGAATGTCATCTTCATTTTCATTAATTTCTTCTTCTTTTAATTTAAGTTTAGATTCAAGTTGAGATAATTTAAATTCAATGTTTGAATCTCCAATAGATGGAAGAAGGATGGGTCTAGAAGAATCTACAAAGTCTATCATAGTGGAATCCATTCTAATGATTTTCATAGAAAAACACTACTAGGGTTCTAACTCAAGGATCTAGATAGAGAGGATCAACTCCTGGTGTTTAAGCCCTAAATGGAGTAACCTGGCTCTGATACCAATTGAAAGTCCAAGGGATCCTAACCCTAGAGGGGGGGGGGGGGTGAATAGGGTGATCCACACTTAATGACTAATTATGGCCAATTTTAATTTCTTTAAAATAAACTAGTCACTTGTGATGATTAACATATAAAATGAGGAAGCTTAAACAAAACAATCACCACAAATCAATCACCACTACACAAGGATTTATAGTGGTTCGGCGTCAATGCCTACATCCACTACCGGCTTGTGACTCAACACCCCACCAGATTTCCACTAATATGCTTTTCAAAAGGCTAAGCAATAACCTCTACAATATGCTTTCCAAGGATAAGCAATAACCTTACAATGTTGTTTTTCTAGGCTAAACAACAACCTATACATGATGCTTTTATATGGCTAAGCAATAACCTTACAAGCAAATGATTTCTCTCAAAGAAAGTGTCTTCACAAAACACTCTAAGAGATTACAATTTAAGCTTAATTTAATTGCCTCTTAAATAGGCAAATATGAAAGTGTAAAGCTAACTCACACAACACTCTAAGTAATGCAAAGATGAATGCTCATGAAGTGTGTGTGTGAATACTTCAATCAAGTTGAAAATGAAAGCTCAATCAATTTATACTAAAAGCATTTAAAAGTTTAATGCACATAAAAATATATGATTGAAGTAATATGCAAATCACATGTACCAAATACAAACTTGTAGAATATATGAAAAACAAGGGTTCACAAGTTGTATGAAATTGATTTAGTCTAAACATGTGATGCATGTGCAATGTTGTTTTCAAAACCAAACTAATTCAACAAAGGTTTAAATGAATGAAAACAACAAGGAAAGATTCAAAACAAGTTAATGAATCATGACATAAAAGAAATCAAAGATTTTGGCAATGCATGATTAACAAGGTTTATAAAACAAACTTGTTTTGAAATCAAGGTGAAGAATCCTATGATTTAAATCAAAGATTAAGGAAGTAGAGGATTCAACACATTATAGTTTATATGCTAAAATCATTTACCAATAGTTTAACAAAGCATAAAACAATGATTAATAAAAGGCAAAGCTTACTTGGTGGTTTAAGTTCATTAATCCAAGCTTTAGCTTTCCTTAATGACCATTAGCCTTCCTTAGCTTGATCCCCTTTCTTTTACTTCAAAATGCCTTAAGAAGGGCTTCAAAGATCATCAAAAATGGCTAAGGAATGAGTTTCTTTTTATAGAAAAAGTGGTCCAACGGCTCCCTGTCGGTCGACCGACAGGTGGACCGACACCTCAATGGTCAGATTCCAACGATCAAGAAATTTACCGTTGTGCAGGTGTGGGTCAGCCGACAGGAACCGACATGCTGACCGACAGTACAATTTTTTTCTGAAAACAGCTCTCTGGAATTCTAACCGAGAGGCTTTTGGTCAGCTTCTGAACCATGGTCGGTTAGCCGACACCTGACCGACATGCTAACCGACAGTGTGGATAAAATCCCAACTTTTGCACATTTCAAAGTATTTTCATGTAGGGATTTTTGGGCCACTAAACCAAGCTTGGAAACGTGATTTTAAATCATCTAAGTGCTTTTAAAATCATGAAACATAAAAAGCCAAATATAATTTGAGACTTTAAAACATAGGCTAGCTTGATTTGTAAAAATTCTTTTCAGAAACAAATGCATCCAAGATTTAAATCCAAAACATGCATGAAACATTATTTTTACAAGTCTTAAAAACAATGCATGTGTAAATCAAGATTTCAAGATTTTCTAAATCAATGCATGTGTGAAAATCCAAATGATGATTAAAATGTTAATGCATCCATCAAATTGCAATACACAAAAACCTTAACACTAAGAAGATTATGCTTCAATCCTTCCACAAGAAATACATCATTTAGTGTTGGTATTTGATCTCCTTTTACACCTCCCTTGCCAATGATTTGAGCTTTACTGTTATCTGCAAAAGAAACATTTTCTCCATCATATTCCACTATAGAGCTGAATCTAGATCGATCTCCTGTCATGTGATTTGAACAACCACTATCTAAGAACCAAGTAGGATTTTCTTTCGCTTTTAAAGCGGTTTGAACTAGGAGACTCTCAAAATTTGTTCCTTTTACAATCCAACTAGATAAAGGAGATAGGAAATGGTTTTGGGGACAAATTTGAAAGGTATTCTAGAGGGATTGTTGAGAGATAACCTGATTTTGTATGGGCAATTAGGGACCAAATGTCCACTACGATTGCAAAAGTGACAAGTCCATCTAGAGGTATAAATTCTTTCAACTATAGGTTTGTGGACACTCTTAGTAAATATTTGAGAGCTATTCTTCATGTTACTAGGAGAACCTTCAAAACCTATTCCACTCTTATCACCATAAATTTTATGCATGCCTAACATTTGATAAAACTTATCATTTCCCAAGGTGAATTTGTCAACAATGAATTTTCCTTTGTTGAGTTTCAATTGTAGAGAGTTTGTTTCAAGTTGACTTGATTCAAGCTTGGATTGTAAGTTATGAATTTGGTTTTGAGCATGAGCTAGATCTTTAGTTAGGGTGGTGAATTTATGTTCCAAGTTGATTTTGTCATTTATGGTTAGTTTCAATTCATCTTTTAAGACATTTACTTCATTAACCAGCTTTTTAGATTCTTCCTTTAAAATTTTATTTTTCTTAATTAAGATTTCAGAATTTTCATATAGATCATTATAAGCTTGCTGGATCTCAATTTCTTCATCTTCATCATAAGTTTCTTCTTGCCCTAATGTGTCATCTATTAATGTGTTATGATCATCGTGTTAGTTTTATGGACTCAATCCAGTAGATGATATAATAAATTGATTAAATTCTTTATTTATTCATATATTCATGCTTTCCCTTCATGAGATGAATGGTAATTTATTATATACTTGCACATAACCAATACGAATGACATGATGGTTCATGAGATGAATTGGAGTCCACAAGTATATTAGATGTAACACATGTGTATGCATGAGATCCACATACGGGAGACATGTGCGACAAATCTTATACTTAAATATTATCACAACCAGTGATGAGACTAGACATCTCATACTGATAAGGTTGCAGTACTTTGATCACTATGAGATAGTGTGATTTGTCTCGATCATCAGAATGGAAGATTCTGGATCATAGTGCTGGTACATTGGATGTATTTGTAAGATCCCGACCCCCGATTCTTTTGTTTAGTATGGTTTTAATCATGGTTTAGCTTTTAAACGAGATTTGAGTTGGTTTGACCTTGTTTTTGAGTTTGACTAGATTTTTCCTTAGTCTTTGAGATTTTGTAGACCGTTGACTTTGGTTTGACCCGGTCCATATGATTTATATTTTTATGAGAAATTACTTTTCATTTCTAAAAATTCTGGATTTGACATATTTTTACTCATTTGATGAAGTTTAACAACTTTCATGTTTTGACCATTTTGATTTGATGATCAGAAAATGCGTTTTTCGAGAAAAAGGGCAAAACTGACCTTTTACACTAAATCTGTCCATGAATTTCGAAAATTTCAGAAATTGGGGAAGATATACTTTTTGGAAACTAGATATTTCGCTGATCGTTTTTGTCTTCTTCGTCGTTTTCGTTCGGGGCCCGCAAATGTGAGTTTCAGCCTTGTGAAGATTGGGGCCCACAAGACCCACCTTATAAGAAGGGGAACCCATCTCTTTTCCTTCATTTTCGTTCCAGCAACTTTTGGCTGAGGGAGAGGGCTCCTTCCTTTCCAGCCATCTCTCTCTCTCCTTTTTGCAAGCTTCTTTCTTGTGTGCCAAGTGAGGATTGATCCCACCTTCTTCTTCCTCATCTCTCAAGCTTTCCAAAGACCCTATTTTCAAGATTTTTGGGCTAGAGCAAGGCACTCATCTAAGCTCTTCTTCTTTGTTTGGATTTCTCAAGGGTTTCTTTTGAGCTATTTTGGGGGTTTTTTGATCATGGAGCTTGAGGCACTAGAACTTTCTTTGAAGAGTAATTTTACTCCTATCTTGACTAGAGGCAAGTGGAATCTTCAATTAATATGATGTTTTCATGTTTTTGTTTGGTTTCATGGCTTTTTGCTCATCATGTTCTAATCCTTTATGATTTATGGATTTGCTTTGAATGAAGGAATCAATGTTATGTGGATTTCCATTTATGTTATGGTTTTACCATGTATTAGAAGCTTGCTTTTGTCTTGGTCATTTAGAAAAATTTGATCTCTTTGTGTTAAGTGTTTGGGTTCAAAAGAAAGGGAGACAACTTTGATTGTTTTTAAAAGGGTTGTAATTGATTAATTTGATTGCTAGATTATGGTGATTTGATGAGTTTGGAAGGTCAAGGAAGGGCCCAACAATTCTTGGAAATTAGCATGAAAGAAAAAGAATCAAAAGAATCAAAAAGAAGGAAAAAAGAAATGCAAGAACAGAACTGCCGGGCTGGACTGGGCAGGCCCAGTCCGCTCGAGCGACCCACTGGGCCGCTCGAGCGACCCAGACGCTGTCTGGGCTCCGCTCGAGCGGACCTGGGTTCGCTCGAGCGAGGCCCAGCTCAGCCTGGGGTCTGGTTCGGGCCCGAGTGTGCATATTTTGTGGGCCTGATTTTTGGGGCTTCCCTGGGGCCTGATTCAAGTCAGTTGTTGGGCCATTTCAAGACCTGATGTTGGGTCATTTTAGGGCCTGATAGTGGGCTGCTATAAAACATATTTGGTGGGCCTGGTTGAGGTTAGTTTTGGGTTGTTTTAAAACTTGTTGGTGGGCCTGTTTCATGGTTAGTTTGGGTTTGTTTTAAAACTTGATTCTTGGACCATTAAAGGTTCAGTTTTGGGGCTGTTTTAAAGTATGTTTGTGGGCCATTCAAGTTCGGTTTTGGGCTGTTATCAAGACCTGTTTTGTAGGTCATTCAAAGATTAGTTTTGGGTTGATTTTTAAGAATTTATTTGTGGGCTATTCAAGGATTAGTTTTGGACCGTTTTAAAACTTGTCTTGTAGGCTTGATTAAGGTTGGTTTTTGGATTGTTATTAAGGATTATTTTGGACTTGGATTAGGGCCAGCTATGGGCCTGTTTTAAAGAGATTTTGGACTACTTGTATTACTTGGAAATTTGTGAAATGGGAATGATGTGAGAATGAGTGTATGTGAAATTACCCGGGAACCGTTTGAGTCTTAATGCGCATTTTATCATTTAAATATTATGGATTTTCATTGGCATCAAACGCACTTTTTATTACTCAATATTTAAAGGTTAAATGTGCATTGAGATGGTTCCTTGGCAAGGCATTAAGTCATTCTCCACTATCCATTCCATTTCAAGTCAGAACATGTATTTGTATTTGTATTTGTATTTGTATTTGTATTCTTGGGTAAACTAATTTAAATAGCATCGGTGATTTGTTATAAAATCATGTGGTTTCCCATGTTCGAATGGGGTGATCCTATGATTTTATACAAATCACTTTGATGTGTATTTGAACGGTTTACCATGGATATTCGTATGTTTTCTCCAATTCGATTTGAAAAGAGATTGGAGTATGTTCGTCACATTTGGGATTTCTTCGATGAGACTATTGTTTTGATAAGACTAGTATTTGAAAATAAAAACCTCGAGGCAAGACGGGGCCAGAGCTTTGTAGTGGGAGCCCATGAGCCAAAGAGGCTATGATTTCGAAAATAAAACCTCGAGGCAAGACGGGGCCAGAGCTATGTGGTGTGAGCCCCTGAGCCAAAGGGATTAGCATTATGGTTTGATTCGTATCGGTTCGAGTTTTGAAAACTAAAGGCACCACTAGGCTTAGGTCACCTTGTCGGGCTAATCACCCGGCTTGGGATCTTTAATTTGTCTGCCAGCTGCAGCTTGGATTCTGTCTGTACCGACCATGGCAACGGTTTATCTGCCGGTCCCATTTGTATGGCTACGGTTCTGATTTCTGATCTGCCGGTCCCATTTGTATGGCTACGGTTCTGATCCTATTTCTAGTACCACGTTTAGTGGCTACGTTCTGTCTGCTCTTATTACTTCGGTAATAGGAGGATTTAGCTATTTGTGGTCGCCAAGGTTTTATCTGCATATTACTTTAAATTATGACTCTTGTGGGTTATGCTTTTTATGCTTTGATTTGTTTAATGTTTACGATATCGATCTTTCTTGTATTGTCTCTACTATTCAGTTTTAAATGTATTTCCAATTATTAAATGTTTCGCTTAGGCGGTTATCTTTTCGAGATATTTATATTTTAGAGACTGTTCGCTTATTTGTCTTGATATTTCTGTTCGGACTTTCGATTGTTTTAGCATGTTTTATTGTCATTATTGTTTAGACTATTTATTCGGTTTTACGATGATTTCATCAGGTTTTATATTTGTTCTTTGGTTTCATATTACTTGATTATTTGCTTGCCAGACCGTCGTGTCTGACCCTTGTTTGTTTGGTGCCAGATTCCGCTCTTTCTGGTTTTAGGTGTTTGATCAGAGGAGGCGGTAGGACCGCCGGTCTGACGTGAGAGGCTGCCCATTGATATCATCTAGATGTCAAGTTTGGCACCGGAGTTCGCATCAAATCTTTGAGGGTAGTATTTCTATTAGTTGGATATATTGTTGTATGGCTTTATTAGCCTTTTTATTGGGTTTGTAATAAAGACACTTGTTAATTGTAATCTGAATATGTGGGAATTAATTAGTCTGTTACTACCAGCTCAGTGTGCTCTGATGTATGATTTATGCCAGTCTGTTTATTTGATGGCTTTTTTATATTGGTTGCGTGCGACACGGAACCCGATGGCCACGGATTCCGAGTCGTAACACCATGTTTAGCTTCCGCGAAAATATACTCTGATCGTGAAGGAATTTGATTATCCTCATTCACGCGGATCTTGGGAAACATAACAAAAGTTTCAAATTTATTCCAAAATTTCGCACCCCGAGGTCGGATCACTGCAGGGCCCGGTTTCGGGGTGTGACAGTATTGAAGGACCATGAGAAGCACCTTATAAACACTGTCTTTATTTTAAGGTCTGCTCTCATAATTCCCTAGCAATAGGCTCTCAATCCTGAGACATTAATGAACTCAAGTTTCTATCTATTCATTTGCTTTGAGTCACCAATGAGTGAGGCCAACTGTAGGTCAACACCTCGGTGATTTGGGTACATGGTAGTAGAGCTGTGGGAACATTCAATGGTCAAGATGGAATCTATCTCTAATATCCCCTTGTGCCAATTAATGGATTTATCATTGGTAAGTGCGCACCCATTCCGATTAAGAGTTAATTGGAAAGGTACCTATTGATCATTATAATTAATTGGGGCTCAAGGATAATAAGATATGGATCTAGTTTGGAAGACAGGTCCAATTGATCGATGGATATTGATAGAGGGGTCTACTTGTGGTAATGTGGAAGTTTAGGGTCTTCTATGTAAATTCCTAAGACTGGAGTTCAATTGCATTTATATAGTGGAGTTATTTGCAATTAACTGTGGGCCCGGATTACACATGAGATGTGGGGTCGCGAGTCCCAGTTGGAGCCAGCTTTCTAAGGAATCCCTAGTGGTCCCCACACTAGCCCAATTATTGGAAAGTATCTAATTCTAGTTGAACTCTAAAAGGAAAGTTACTATTTCTATTTGAAGTGAGACTTCTAATAGTGGTAATAGTAGACTTACTAATTTTAGTAGAAGTGAGACTTCTATTTTAATTAGAAAGGAATTAGAAAGTTACTAATTATATTTGAAGTGAGACTTCTAACTATAATATAGTAAGTTACTAATTATTGTGGAAGTAAGACTTCTATCTTAACTAGTAATAGAAGAGAGTTACTAATTGTTAGGGAAGTAAGACTTCTATTTCAATTAGAAAGAGGAGGCGGCTTGCAAAAGCTATATATATAGGAGGCTGGACGTCCATGCACTCTCCATTGCATTGGGATTCACGCCCAAGGTCCCTAGTGCAAGTGTTGCACGAGTTCTTCCTCCTTTCCCTCTTCTAGTTCTCTTTCTAGTTCCTCCCTAGAGTTCCTAGTAATTTTCTCTTGGAGATCCCACCATCTTCTTGAGAAAAACGAGAATCTAATACGGGTCATAGCGTGGAAGATCAAGAGGTCTTGGAGATCCCTATTTGATTAGTGAAAGCATTTCATCATCAAAGAAAGACGCAACTTCTCCATTAGAGCACAACCGAGCTCCAAAGTTATAATCTACTTCCTTGCATGTTGTAGATTTATTTGTAGCTTATATGTTGCTGGTTCTATCTTCTAGATAGATTGCTTTACTGATCATGATGGCTGAGATTGAGGACATAGATCTTGGATTGGGTTTTGTAGCCTTCTGGATAGTTGATCCCTGCATCAAGTGGGTCAAAAGTTTTGAAACCTATCACCCACCCTATTTCCAACACATTGATATCTTCAATAGAAGCAATAAGAAGCCAATTAGGGGAATTTTCATCTTCATCATTTTGGGATTCATTTTTATCACTATCTTCATCTTCCTCATCCCAAGTTATGTTTAAAGCTTTCTTTGCTTTCTTATCTCCTCTTTCAAATTCTTTAGGGGTGGAGCAATTTTGAGCAATATGTCCAAACCCTTTGCAATTGTAACATTGCTCATCTTTTTTGATAAATGATCCTTTGGAACTTCTTTGAAATCTAGGGCTTTTGCTTTCATCAGATTTTCTAATGTTTTTGTTATTCCTAAAGAATCTCTTAAAATTTTTGACAAGTAAAGCATTATCATCATCACTATTGTAGGTGCAGAAAATTATGACCCACAATAAGAGGGTGCCTTATAGGACTTATCCGAGAAGATGATGGTGTCTGGAATGTCTGGATTGTCTGGATGCCGCCCGGAAGCCTGGAAGGGAAGAACAAACAATCAGAGGACCCTGGCCTGGGTGGCGCAAGGCTCTCCGATGCCAAAGTCAGTATGTGAACTGGAACAATGGAAGGAGAGGAGGAAGAGAGACAGAGTAACGGCTATGGTATGGAAAAATGGCGTACCTTAGATGGTGGCATGAATCTCTATTTATAGAGTGTGGAACGTATCTTTGGAAGATATTGTGGTGTGGGTCCCACGATTGGACTGGGAAGTCACGATCAGCCCACATTGCATTAATTGTGGTCCAATCCAGCCCACTATGCATTAAATGCCCGTCGGGTCAGCCCACATCGCATTTAATGCACATCTTGTTGGGCCAGATCCTGTTGGGCGCCTTTGGCGGTAGGAGTACCAGCGGATCTGCCCTCGGGCCCTGCCCTGATGTGGCTTCAGCCGCTGGATGGGACTCTGTCAGGGATCTGGCGAAGATCGTGGGCGGCTGGATGTCGCGTCTGTCCCACCAGCGCGTGTCCCTATCCCTCCACGTGCCTGACGACGTGGGGGGATGAAGGGTACACGTGAATGTTCTCTCTTACTTCGGCTTCTGTCTCGGCTTCTTTAGCCGGGATGGAGCTTTCTGCCGAGGTGGTACCCGTGGTGGTTCAGCCGAGGCGGTGGTCCTTGCCGAGATGGCGCCCAAGGTGGGCCAGTTCGGCGCTAAGGGCCTGGAGCTGTCCGACTTCGGCCGGACCTCCTGTCCTGGTAGCCGGGGCGAGCCTGGTGCCACGTGGATGACGTGAGGATGGCACGTGAGAATGCTTAACCTCATCCGATGGCTGTGATTAACTTAATCTTGTGGTTCGGGAAATCTCCCCACACAATTGCCCCCTAGGTTTTGACCTCTGAAGTGTGCTAGCCTTTAGGGGTTGAAAGCTAGTAGGATCCATCTGGGGATACTGTGATCATTACCTGGTGTCGCTTCAACTCTTTAAAGCAATAAATGCTCTGCCCTGTCCGCCTTTGGAACCGAGCTGACGGCTACACGCGTAGTTTCTGCGCCGACTGCGTTGTCTCATTGATTGACGGGTTGTCTCATTGATTGACGGGCACGGGCTTTGAAGCGTCCCTTCGAATTCGGAGGCGGTACCCAAATGAGGGTTTCCCCTTCTATAAATAGGGCCGTCCCCTTCTTCTTCTTGCTTCCGACTCTTTTCGCCTTCGCCTCTGTTTTTACTTTCAATTTCTGCTCTGATCTCTGAGATCCGTTCGAGGCTCCCGAGCTCCGTTCTGGTTCTTGAGATCTGTTCGAGGACGACGACCGTGGAACGCGTCTGGATCTGCTCCTGATCTGCCTCTTCGTCCTCGTAAGTCGCAGTCTGGATCTGCTCCTGATCTGCCTCTTCGTCCTCGTAAGTCGCTTTGTCCTTTCGTCTGGTTTTTCTTGGGGTTTTTCGATTTCTAGGGCTTTTCTTCGTCGTCACCCCTTCTAGACATGGGTACCCCTAGATTTAGGGTAGATTCTGATGAGGGCTTGGCCGAGTTTAGGGCTGCCTTCAAAATTCCGAAGGGGGTCCTCCTGAAACCGGCAGACCTTGCCGACGCTGCCCTGTATCGCTGCTACGGCGGCTGGATGCCATTCCCTCTGATCTCTGTGATCGAGGGTGGGGTCAGGTTTCCACTGCACCCCTTGCTTAGGGCTTGCCTTAGCCTTTGGTCCCTCGCCCCGGGCCAGCTGATGCCCAATGGCTACAAGGCCATTATGGGCACAGCAAAGCTGAACGAGATCCTGGGGACCAACCTAGGCCCTCACGACATCGAGGACACTTATGATATCTGCAAGGCTGGGGAGGGAAGATACTATCTCCGTGTGAAGCCGCAGCGAAGGGGCTTCGTCCTAGCCTTGGAGGATTCAAGTAAGAACGCCGAGGAGGATTTCTTCTGTGTCTCGGGGGACTGGGAGTTCGGCCCAGGTGAAGATAGGAGGCTGTCGGTCCCACGTCGCCCTGGGGAAGTCCCAAGTAATCATCGCTGCTTTTCTCCTTTACTGTTTTGCTTATCTTACTGGTGCCGAACTGACATTCTTCTTTGCCTGTCGAGCAGAGGCGGGTGCAAGGCGACGCCGAGCTGCTAGCGAAGGTTGGAGGAGGAATACCGAAGACATCAACAAGGTCGAACGGTACAAGGGGCACGAAACCAGGTCGGCTTGGAAACTGCTTGGGTATACGCTGAGGTATCGCGGCCACTACCACAGGACCGGAGCTCCTGGCGCGGATGAGACACACCCTGACCGTCCGACCGTATCGGTTGCGGTGTTTAGCGGGATCCCCTTGACCGATCCTGTTGCTGACCGGACTGCGTCTGGAGCCGAAGCGTCCACTTCCGATCCGGGGCTGCCGGACTTGTCGCAGATAGTGGAAGCTTATATCTCTGACCGAGAGGAGGACATGGGAGGAAGCTCGAGGGAGGCCGCTGTCAGGGACCTGGCTGCCAAGTTTAGGCAGAGGTCAGCGTCTTCTGGGACTCCGTCGCCTACTGGTACTCATGCTGCTTCGGGTCCGGTGGGCGTGGGCGCTCCCTCTGTTCCTGCTCCTGTCCCGAGTGGGAGAGCCCGGCAACGCTCGCCGGACCGCTCGAAGGAGGGGTCCCCGCCCAGGAAGAAGTCCAAAGCGGGGGAGAAGAGCTCAAGGGCCGATCTGCAGTCGGGCAAAGCTCCTGGGGCCAAAGCTCCAGCCGAGAAGGGAGGCGAGAAGAGCGCGCCGAAGGAAAAGAGTGCGCCGGCCGAAAAGGGTGCGCTGGTCAGCAAGTCGGCTGTCGGTCCAGCGCGCGAGCCTCTCATCTTGGCGGGACAAGGGTCCGGATCGGCTTCCGGGCCCCGAACTGCCCCAGCACCGTGGAAGCCGAAAATGGAAACCTCTACCGGCGAACCCTTGAGCGTTGAAGACCGGTTGCTGGGAAATGCCGAGGTGATTGGGGCTCTCGCCAAGGCCTGTGCTCTGCCAAGAGATATGGAGACGCACGACAGGTACGAGGATGAGAGCCTGATGGTCTCGGCGATCCAGGACAATATTCGGGTAAGTGTTTGCAACGCCTCTCTTCATTCTTCAAGTACCTTGGTCGAATCCTGACTCTCTGTTTCTTTTTGCAGAACGTGCAGAGGCTCCTAACCGTGGTGGGAAGGAGGGATAGGAGCGCTGCAAGAATGACCCGCCTGGAGTCCGAGCGGGAGAAGTTGAAGAAGGAGCTAGACGAGCAGTGGAAGGGATTGGAGGAGCTCAAGGTAGCCAGTGCTGGAGAATCTGCTCGGCTGGCGTCGGCTCTGGCTGAGGTCGCCGAACTCTCGTCTCGGGCCGACCACATGAAAGGCGAGCTCTGGGCGAGGAACAAGAAGGCCGCCGAATTGGAGTCCGAGCTGGCCAGGTTGAAGGCTGAGTCCACTGCTGAGGGGACGAGGCTGCGCGCTGAAACGGCGAGGTTGAAGGCTGCGAACGCCGAGCTTGAGAAGGAGGCCCAGTCCGCCTTCCAGGATGGGGTAGATCGAGCCACCGAGTTGTACGAGAAGCAGGTGGAGGAGATCACCGCCATCCTGTTCGAGGAGGGATGCCTGGCCGCACTGAGACGTGCGGGGGTCCCTGAAGACCACCCCGTCTATCAGGACCTGCCGAAGTATTCAGACCTGGATCCCGAGCCGAGCTCCGTACCTACAACTGATAGTGCCCCGGTCGAAGCCCCTGCGGTTGTCGACGCTCCGGCTGCCCCGGTCTTAAGCGATGCCCCAGTCGCCAGCGAGGCTTTGGCCGTGCCTCAGGGTGAGACTTCGGCTCCTGGTTCGGCTGAGGTGCCAACCGAAGCCTCGTCTGCCAGCGACGCTCCAAGCGAGGTCCCCATCCTGGCCGAAGCTTCTGGCCCCTTGGAGACGGTGATTGACCTGGTCGAGTCGCCGAGACCGGAGTAGCTCTATCTTGCCTTTGTCTTTCCTCTGTAATGTTTTTACGTTTCAGCCTTGTAAACATTCTCTCCAATCAATGAAAGTCGAGCTTCTTCACTTATGCATTTTCTTTTTGCGTTTGTCTCTCTTCCATTTCTGGATGTGCATTGAATGGTATTGAATGTCTTTAAGGTGTGGCGTGGCCCTTGAGGTAGAAAGAGTCAAACTGTCAGTGCTGACACTCCGTATTCTCGAGACCATAAATAGCAACAAATAAGGTGGCGCAGCTGACGAGGGAATCGGACGGATGTCTCCACGTGGCGCCACAGGGATCGCTGGTCAACAGCCGTGCATCCCCAGTAACGCGTGGGAGACTTCGCCCTCATAACTTTCTTCGGAGACCGAGTCCTCCTCCTTTCTATAAATAGGGGTGGCGAGCTCGCCATGGGAGAAGAAAAGAACATGGCTGTAGGAATCATGTCCGGGAGGTGTCCGAAGTTTCTTGATCCGGGGGGGAACCCTGCGCCGTTGGACGGCTATCCCCGAGGGGGGAAGGCTGTCGTGGTCTGCGCGCTCTCTGAAGGAAATCCCCGTGGTCCACGCGCTCTCTGAACGCGGGTCCACGGCCATCCGTCCCTCGCCAGGCAGAGTGAGGATGCGCTGCAGGGGGACGGTGGCGCCTTCTCGTCCGACACGGCCCAGTGCGCCCGTCGTACGGCAGGCGGGATTGGGCCTCGCTGGTCCGGGAGGTTTCTTCTAGCTCTGCCGCTCCCACTGACCGCCGAGGGTGTGGCAGAGCCCAGCGGGGTCCAGGGCCTCCGACTGGAGGGGCTGTGCGATGCTTTGGTCTGACCAGCCAGAGTGCATTGCTGAAAAGCCCGGTGAAGTTCAGGATCGCTCAGAGCCTCCAGGCAACGATCCGGTCGTCGTGGAGTGAGCGAAGATCGGAGTCTTTCTGTTACTTTATTTTCTGCTTCGTTTTCTGTTTTCAGAGGACTGCGATCCTCCTTCCTGTACTCTTCTTTCTGTTATGTAGTTCTTGTAACAAAGCAGTTCATAATTAATGAAAAGGAATTTTCTGATTATCCAAGCCGTGTACAGTGCTTCTGAGTTCTTTTTCTCATTACTTTGCGCTGTTCCGGAATGCTTGGATTTGTGTTTGAATGCTGGAACTGACCTCGGCCGAAAGGGCTGGCTTTGGCCGGGACGAGCTGCAGTCTGCCGAGGTGGACCCATTCCGTTGGTCTCGGCTCGGCGAAAGTGAGTTCGGCAGTGGCCTTCTGACGGGTGTATGAACCCGGACTTCAGGAAACTGTCCTTGGCCGGACTGCCTTGAGGGGTTTATGAACCCAGACTTTAGGAAAGGCTGAGTGTAGAAACTGCAGGCCTTTTTCCAAGGCGTAGAGCCTGAGTGTCCTAGACACGGGATTTTAGGAAAGGCTGAGTGAACTCGAAGCCATGTCCAAGGCGTGGAGCCTGTGTGTCCTAGACACGGGATTTTAGGAAAGGCTGAGTGTAGGAACTCGAAGCCATGTCCAAGGCGTGGAGCCTGTGTGCCCTAGACACGGGATTTTAGGAAAGGCTGAGTGTAGGAACTCGAAGCCATGTCCAAGGCGTGGAGCCTGTGTGTCCTAGACACGGGATTTTAGGAAAGGCTGAGTGTAGGAACTCGAAGCCATGTCCAAGGCGTGGAGCCTGTGTGCCCTAGACACGGGATTTTAGGAAAGGCTGAGTGTAGGAACTCGAAGCCATGTCCAAGGCGTGGAGCCTGTGTGTCCTAGACACGGGATTTTAGGAAAGGCTGAGTGTAGGAACTCGAAGCCATGTCCAAGGCGTGGAGCCTGTGTGCCCTAGACACGGGATTTTAGGAAAGGCTGAGTGTAGGAACTCGAAGCCATGTCCAAGGCGTGGAGCCTGTGTGTCCTAGACACGGGATTTTAGGAAAGGCTGAGTGTAGGAACTCGAAGCCATGTCCAAGGCGTGGAGCCTGTGTGCCCTAGACACGGGATTTTAGGAAAGGCTGAGTGTAGGAACTCGAAGCCGTTTCCAAGGCGTGGAGCCTGTGTGTCCTAGACACGGGATTTTAGGAAAGGCTGAGTGTAGGAACTCGAGGCCGTTTCCAAGGCGTGGAGCCTGTGTTGCCGGAGTCGACCAGAGAGACAGATTGATGACAAGGCAAAAGCTGCTTTTTATTGATTCTGAAGTTCATTACATCTTTAGAAATAGAATTTCTTCAAGTGGGATGCATTCCACGGTCTCGGCAATGGCTTGCCATCCAAGCCTTCGAGCTTGTAGGCTGACTTTCCTGCCAGTGAAACTACTCTGAACGGGCCATGCCAGTTCGGGGCAAGCTTCCCCTCATTTGGTTCTCTGTCAGCTGGCAGGGTCTTCTTTAAAACGAGCTCTCCCGTGGTGAACCTTCTTTCCTTGACATTCTGATTGTACGCCCTGGCTAACCGTTGCTGATAGTCGGTTAGTCTCAGGGCTGCCGCTTCTCGTCGTTCGTCCGCCAGTTCCAGCTCCATTGCCAGGTTCGTCTCATTCCGACCTTGGTCGACCAGCTCTGTCCTTAGGGTAGGAAGGCCGATTTCCAGGGGAATGACCGCCTCCATACCGTAGGCCAGAGAGAATGGTGTCGCCGAAGTGGACCTCCTTGGAGTTGTTCGATAGGCCCATAGCACGCTCGGAAGCTCTTCTGTCCATCTGCCCTTTGCCTTGTCCAGTCGCTTCTTCAGGCCGTCCAGGATCACTTTGTTGGAGATTTCTGCCTGGCCATTACTCTGTGGATATGCCGGGGTGGAGTAATGGTTTCTGATGCCATGCTCTTGGCAGAAATCTCTGAAGGATTTGGAATCGAACTGAGTCCCGTTATCTGAAATCAGGGTCCGGGGGATGCCGAACCTCGTGAGGATGTTTTTCCAGACGAAGTTCCTGGAGTCCCTGTCCGTGATGGAAGACAGCGGTTCAGCCTCTATCCACTTGGTGAAGTAGTCCGTAGCCACTATCAGCCATCTTTTGTTCCCTGGAGCTCGGTGAAGGGGCCCCACAATGTCCAGGCCCCATTGAGCGAAGGGCCATGGACTGGAGAGGGGGCTCAGATCCTGTGCTGGCTGATGGAGGGAGTGGGAGAACTTCTGGCATTTCTCGCATTTTCTGGCGTAGACCTGGGCGTCCTTCTGCATGTAGGGCCACCAGTAACCCTGGCTGATTGCCCTGTAGGCCAATGAGCGGCCTCCTATATGGCTGCCGCAGATTCCTTCATGGATATCGTACAGGAAGTCGTCCACCTTGGACGGGTGGACGCATTGGAGGTACGGGCCTGTGAAGGACTTCCTGTAGAGTTTGCCTTCTGGAGAGAGCCAAAAGCGGGCTGCCTTGAGCCTGATCTTGTGGGCTTCAGTCTTGTCCTCGGGGAGCTGGTCATCCTTCAGGTAGGCAACGATTGGATCCATCCAGCTGGGGCCGAGGTCAGCACAGAGGACAAGCCGAGATGACTGGAGTTCTAGACTTGACCTTGATACTGACCCGACCTCGATGGTCCTCTTCTTTCCTGCTTCAACAGCGGAGGCCAGGTTTGCAAGCGCAGCTGCGTGCGTGTTGGTATCTCCGGAGATTTGCCTGACCTCGGCTTTCTGGAATTGGGAGAGTAGCTTTTTTGCCAGGGCTAAGTAGGCCGCCATCCTGTCGTCCCTGGCCTGGTAGTCTCCAGCGAGCTGGCTAGTTACCAGCTGAGAATCGCTGAAGATTTCCAGGTGCTGGGCTCCGAGGACTCGGGCGCTGTTCAACCCTGCGATCAGTGCTTCGTACTCTGCCTCATTGTTCGTCGCTTTGAAGTCGAGGGTGAAAGCCTGCTCTATGACCAGTCCCTCTGGTGATTGGAGAACTATGCCGGCGCCAGCTCTCTTGGAGGTGGACGACCCGTCGACGAAGATCCTCCATGCCGAGGTGGAAGACTGCTGGACTTCTGTTTCTGCTGGCTCTTGCCCTGTGCCCCCCAGTGCCGTGCCGAGCTGGGTCTGAGCCTGGTTGGGGCAGGCGAATTCGACTATGAAGTCTGCCAGAATCTGGGCTTTGATTGCAGTTCGGGGACGGTACTGTATGTCATACTGCCCCAATTCAACTGCCCACTTTGATATACGCCCTGAAAAGTCAGCTTTTTTGAACAAGGAACGGAGTGGGTGCTCCGTGATCACCACAATAGTGTGGGATTGAAAATAATGGGAGAGCTTGCGGGAGGCGGTGACAAGAGCCAACGCAAGCTTCTCCAACAGAAGGTACCTGGTCTCGGCATCGAGCAGGGTCTTGCTCGTGTAATAGATCGGCTTTTGAACTCCCTCGTCCTCCCTGATGAGGACGGAGCTCACTGCGTGATCCGAGACCGCTAGGTATAAATACAGAATCTCCCCCCGAGTCGGGGTGGAGAGTAATGGGGGTGACATCAAATAAGTTTTGAGTGCGGCCAATGCCTGGTCGCACTCGGGGGTCCATTGGAACTTCAAATTTTTCCTCAAAAGCTGGAAAAAAGGCCTGCACTTATCTGATGAGCGGCTGATGAAGCGATTGAGTGCGGCGGCCATTCCCGTAAGCTTCTGAACTTCCTTTGTGGTAGAGGGACTCTGAATGTCCTGGATGGCAGTGATCTGGTCTGGATTGGCCTCTATCCCCCTCCGCGTCACCAAGCTGCCGAGGAACTTGCCAGAGGCTACGCCGAAGGCGCACTTGGAAGCGTTGAGCTTGAGCTTGTACGCGCGAAGGGTGTCGAAGACTTGGCCGAGATCTGCCAGGTGGTCGCTGGAGCGCACAGATTTGACGACCATATCGTCGATATACACTTCTACCGTTCGGCCGAGCTGGGCCTGGAACATCTTTGTGACGAGTCGCTGATAGGTTGCCCCCGCGTTCTTCAGCCCGAAAGGCATTACTCTATAGCAGTAAGTGCCGCGGGGGGTGATGAATGATGTTTTCTCCTCGTCGGGCTCATAAAGCGGAATCTGATGGTAGCCGCGGTAGGCGTCAAGGAAGCTCATTCGGTCGTGACCGGCGGTGGCGTCGATCAGTTGGTCAATCTTCGGGAGGGGAAAACTGTCCTTAGGGCAAGCCCTGTTCAGGTCAGTGAAGTCCACGCATACCCTCCATTTCCCAGTTTTCTTCTTGACCACCACCGTGTTGGCCAGCCATACCGGGTACTGGACTTCCCGGATGGCCCCTGCTTTTAGCAGGTTGTCGACCTCTTCGACGACCGCGTCTGTCTGCTGCAGCCCGGTCCTGCGGGCTCTCTGCACTACTGGCTTGTGGTCGGGGTCGACGTTGAGCTTGTGGCACATGACCTCTGGGTCGACCCCGGGCATCTCACTTGGGTTCCAAGCGAAGACGTCCACATTCTGCATCAAGAACCGAGAGAGTTCGGCCCTTTCTTCGTCCGACAGCTGGGTGCCGATCAGGAAGAAGCGGTCTGGGTCTGCCGGGTCTAGCCTGACCTCGGCTAGGTCCTCGATGCTCTTCTTCTCAGGGTCCCTGCCGATCTCGTCGAGGCCCTTCTCGAATTCGGCCAAGTTAACGCGCTCGGGCTCCTTTACTGCTGGAACTGCGGCCAACACGCACTGCCTGGCCTGCTGCTGGTCTCCCTTCATTGTGACTACCTCCATCTTGCCTTCCTCGTTCTCATGGACGAACTTCAGCTTTTGGTGGAAGGAAGAAGGAACTGCCTCTAGCTTGTGGAGCCACGTCCTGCCCAGAATGACATTGTAGGGGGAAGGGGCATCCACAACCAGAAAGTCGGCTGTCACGGAGGCTCCGCCAACTTGGGTTTCCAGGGTGATTCTACCCTTGGGGTAGACTGGTGTGGCGGACAACCCTAGCAGAGGTGCACGGACCTCCGTGAGGTCTGCTTCGGAGAGTTTCATCCGTTTGAAGCAGTCGTAGTAGAGGACCTCGGAGGAGCTGCCGGAGTCGACGAGGATCCTCTTCACGGTGAAGTCTCTCAACTTCATGGTGAGGAGCAGGGGGTCGTTGTGAGGGACCTGGACTCCCTCTAGATCTCGATCCGAGAACGAGATAGCTGGTTTGTCGCGGCGGGCTTTCTTGGATGCCGGGGCGAGGTCGGCTTTCATCACTTCTTTCTCGTGCGAAGCCCGCCTGGCTTCGGCACGGGTCTGAGAGCTTCCCCGGGACGAGGAAGCGGGAGCTGAGGACGCCAGATGGATCACGTTGATGATCTTCTCTGAGTCCTCGCTGTCTGGAGCCTGGGCTGCGTTCTGGTGAACCCGGCCCTCGCTGCCACCGGCATCGCCGGCCTTGACGAAATCTTGGATGTGGCCCTGTTCGGCCAGCTTCTCTAGATACCCCTGCAAGGTCCTGCATTCTCCAGTCCTGTGCCCGTTGCCCTTATGGAAGGCGCAGTAGAGCTTGCTCCGGGAGCCTTCGGTGGGTTCACTCTTCAGGGGCGGAGGGTACTTGAAGAACGGCTCGGACTTGATCTTGGCCAGGATGCGGTAGATCGGCTCCTTGAAGACGACATTGACGCTCTGACTGGCGCTGGAGGGAGGCCTGGGCTTCCAATTGCCCCCAGACCTGGACGACGAAGGCTTCGTCGAACTGGAGGCCCAGTCCCGCTTGGGCTCCTGCTTCTGGGAGGGCCTCCCGCCTCTTTGCCGAGGCTGGCTATTATTCTGTTCGGGCTCCGGATGCCCGTCCTGATCCTTAGCTCGGATCTCATCTTCTTCCCGGGCGATGAAGCGCTTCACCCGGGACATTAACTCTGACATGGACTCTGGGGTGTCCCCGGCCAAGTCCTTCCGCAGGTCGCTGCCGGGGATCAGGGCATGCTGGAAGGCGTAGATGGATATCCCCTCCCTTGCGCCCTCGATCTGGCTGTAGATCGCCCAGAATCGGTGGGTGAACTTGGCGAGAGTTTCGCCCTGCTTCATTCTCAGGGCGATGAGGTCCCCTTCCTTCTTGGGGACGACGGTGTATGCTTGGAACTTCTTCAGGAAGGAGAGCTGGAGCTCCTTCCAACTGGGAATCGACTGCTCTGGGAGAGAGCAAAACCACTTCAGGGGGAGGTCGCCCAAACTGGAGGAGAAGATCTTGCAGTTTAGGTGACCCTCATTTCCCCAGATGGACATCTTCTGGGAGAAGTGTCGGAGGTGCGCAGATGGATCGGACAGTCCGTCGTAGGGGACGAACCGCGGGACAGAGAACTTCTTGGGTAAGGGGGTGTGCTCGATTTCTTTTGTGAAGGGAGAGCCCCCGAGATCAGTGTGGCCACAGAGCTGCTTCTGGTCCCGCATGTCCAAGTTGCGCTGGAGAGCCAATCTGACGCGCTTGTCAAATCGCTCTTGCTCGTCATCCTTCTCTGGGGTCTGAGCTCGGGTCTTCCTCTTGGGACGGCTCGGGCTACGACGGCTATGGGTTCGGCCGCCTCGGCTGTGGTGACTTCGGCTGTTGCTCGAGCCTTCGTCATGGATGTGGCTCCGTTTCTGGTGGTCCGGATGATGTCTGAGTTCCTCACGGGGAGGCTGGGCTGCCTTGCTGGGAGCATCCCTCTTTTTCCCTTGAGGCTCCGAGACCTCCCTCAAGGAGGCAGTTTGCACTGCCTTCAGCTGCTGCTGAAGCTCGCGAATCATTCGTTCTTGCTTCTGGAGTTGCTTCTGGAGGAGGGCAGCTTCAGGAACCTCCCCAGGGGGTTGAGCGTGGCGCGTTTCTTCTACGGCCACGGCTTTGTCCTTCCGGGGACGCTCGTGCTGACGATCCTTGCGTCCGGGTGGCGCGACTTCTTCCGGTGAGATCGAGGCCTCGAGTCCCTCTTGGAATGGGAACTCGATAAAGAGCTGAGAGCCTAAGCGGCCCTCGCCTGCAGTCGTGCCATGCACCGTGTGGGGGCGTCCTTGAGGAGGGACGTCCACTGGCGGTGGTGGCAGCTTGGGCGCTGCTCTTGAGGATTCTACGCCCTTCTTAGCTTTCGGAGGCATGGCTTCTGAGAGGTTGAGGTGAAGAAGGATTGTTTGGAAAGATTAGGAGAAGGTTGGGAAGGCTGGGATATTGCTTTCCCACAGACGGCGCCAATTGTAGGTGCAGAAAATTATGACCCACAATAAGAGGGTGCCTTATAGGACTTATCCGAGAAGATGATGGTGTCTGGAATGTCTGGATTGTCTGGATGCCGCCCGGAAGCCTGGAAGGGAAGAACAAACAATCAGAGGACCCTGGCCTGGGTGGCGCAAGGCTCTCCGATGCCAAAGTCAGTATGTGAACTGGAACAATGGAAGGAGAGGAGGAAGAGAGACAGAGTAACGGCTATGGTATGGAAAAATGGCGTACCTTAGATGGTGGCATGAATCTCTATTTATAGAGTGTGGAACGTATCTTTGGAAGATATTGTGGTGTGGGTCCCACGATTGGACTGGGAAGTCACGATCAGCCCACATTGCATTAATTGTGGTCCAATCCAGCCCACTATGCATTAAATGCCCGTCGGGTCAGCCCACATCGCATTTAATGCACATCTTGTTGGGCCAGATCCTGTTGGGCGCCTTTGGCGGTAGGAGTACCAGCGGATCTGCCCTCGGGCCCTGCCCTGATGTGGCTTCAGCCGCTGGATGGGACTCTGTCAGGGATCTGGCGAAGATCGTGGGCGGCTGGATGTCGCGTCTGTCCCACCAGCGCGTGTCCCTATCCCTCCACGTGCCTGACGACGTGGGGGGATGAAGGGTACACGTGAATGTTCTCTCTTACTTCGGCTTCTGTCTCGGCTTCTTTAGCCGGGATGGAGCTTTCTGCCGAGGTGGTACCCGTGGTGGTTCAGCCGAGGCGGTGGTCCTTGCCGAGATGGCGCCCAAGGTGGGCCAGTTCGGCGCTAAGGGCCTGGAGCTGTCCGACTTCGGCCGGACCTCCTGTCCTGGTAGCCGGGGCGAGCCTGGTGCCACGTGGATGACGTGAGGATGGCACGTGAGAATGCTTAACCTCATCCGATGGCTGTGATTAACTTAATCTTGTGGTTCGGGAAATCTCCCCACACAACTATCATCCTCACTTTCATTTTCTTTAGATTGAGAGGAAAAAGCTACTCCTTTCTTTTTATCTTTAACATCAAAATCTAGTTCATATGTGAGTAGATTTCTTCTTAGTTCTTCAATTTTGATTTGGTCAACATTTTTACTTTCTGTTATGGCAATAATCTTGGGTTTGAATCTTTTAGGAAGAGATCTTAATATTTTTCTCAGAGTTTTAGATTCATCCATCTTTTCTCCTAGTCCTATAAGAGAGTTGATTAATTCCATAATTTTTGTGTAGAACTCATCAAATGTTTCTTCTTCAAGCATTTTAATATCTTTTAATTTAGAGGTCAACATTTGAATTTTGGCTATCTTGACCTAATCTATACCTTCATGGGTGGTCTCTAGGGTATCCCACACTTCCTTAGCAGTATTGCAATTAACAACTCTATTGAATTCTTCTTGAGATAAAGCACAATATAGAGAGTTTTTTGCTTTAGCATTCAAATTAGCTCTGTCCTTTTCCCCTTGAGTCCAAGCACTCTTAGGTTTGAGAGTTAGGGATATGATGTTACCTTCAGAATCTTTTTCTGTGGTAGTGGCGTGATGATAGCCTTCTTCAATGATGTTCCACACATCTAAGCTTTGGGATTCTAAGAAAACTTGCATCCTAATTTTCCAATACCTATAGTGTGTTCCATTAAACAATGGTGGTCTATTAGTGGCATTGCCCTCACCCAAATGAGATTGCATGATGGCAACAAAAGAAAAACACTCACTAGGATTAAACTCTAGGTGGTAAAACCTACACAAGAGCAACTTGGCTCTGATACCAATTAAAAGTCCAAGATCGAATCCTAGAAGGGGGGGGGTGTGAATAGGATGCTACTAAAAACTTAGACCACTTTTGAACATTTTAGCTTTTAGGTGACTTATGCTTTGATGATGGTAAATTGGCTTGAGAAGAGAAGGAGTTTCTAAGTTATGCATTCAAAAACAAAAGACAACTACAATCTCTAATCAATCTCACACCCAAACATAAAATCAACAATCATAAAAAGAGAGGTAAATATCAATCTGAAAGAAACTGCGATTCAGATCTGAATTAGCGGAAGATATTCCTGGCTAATTTGTAACATGACAGATTTTAAAAATCTGATTTGGCCAGCATAAATCAGCCATATAGATCGCATGAGAACTCCATGAATTCATGACCAACAAGTGTATAATTAAAGGAGAATGAAGAAGACTATTACCTCGAAGATTTGTAGACTTCAAATCTCTGAAAAAATAGATCCAAAGGCCCAAACTCAGACTTGCAATCAGCAAACAAGTTGCTGGAATTTTATGCACTAGTATTGCCTTTGATCTTCTCCTCTATCTCACTTCCAAATCTGATTGGCTAAGATGGTGGGATCTTAATCTAGGAAGTAAGAACTATTTCTCCAAGGAAAAATCTCAGACCTTAAGCCTTCTTCAATGAAGAAGAAAACCTCCAAAGGCTGGACGTGTGGGACTCTCCTTGTGCTCACAAAGTGTTGGACGTCCAAGAGGGGTTTGGGTTTCTTTTATAGAAACTTTGAGGAAACCTTTCCTAAAAGTTTATCTCTCCTAATTCTCATGGATGTCCTAAAAGGAAAGACTTATTTCCTTTAAGAAACACTCCAATTAGAAAAGGAAACTAAAAGGAACTTCCTATGCAATTAGTAATCCTAGTTGTAGAACACTTACTAATTTTAAGTTCCTAATCCAAAAGGGAAACTTTCTCATAGGAATACTAATCCAAAGAGGAGTCCAACTTTCCAAGTAGAGAGACCTACTCAAAATTGGAAACCTTACCCATGGAAATCCTATTATGGACGTCCTTTATGATAATGCACACCATGGCCCACATACAATTTATCTAGAATTAAATTCATGTATGCCATCAAAGGCCTATTTGAATTTAAATTGAAAATTATTTTTCCACTAAAATAATTCATCCAAATGTTATCTAAACATTTTAGGAAACCATGCCAATCTTGGAAAGTAACTAGAGAAGGGACCAAAAGACATATTTGCCATTGGCTCCCAAAATGACCAAAATGTCCATGCTAAGCCCATAGCAACATTAAGACCATTTTAACCTTAACTCATTCCACTAAAGAGTTATGGTTGAACTCCAAGGACAAATATATAATATAATAAGCTCGTCATAAAATGACGGTTGTCTTCGACCTACTAAGTGTAATGACCTGAATGCCCCTCTATGTAACATCCATAATCGAGTCAGGTTATTACATGTACTATCAACCTTCCCGATTACATCTAAACCTTAGAACTTCATATCATTAACATAATCATCATTTGAATATCATTCTCTTGATCCAGGGAGCGACCCACAAGTTCAATATCCATATGGAACATCCATATACTAAGATCTTAGATTTTGATGATTAATTGGATAATTCTAAGGGGACGATTATTCCATCATCAGATGGCATAGATTCTATATTGCATCTGCATGTCCCAACTGATCAAGTCCGAGTACCCAAAACACAGAGATGTTGACCCATGAAAAGAATCTCACCCATAGTGAATTAAAGCACAAGAACTTGACTTCATCAGTTCATCCACAAATGCTCAAGATTAAGAGCACCGGTCACTCAGTAGCATGAGGTGACTTGATCTCTCTCTGTGATAGTACTATTTTAGAGATCACACCTACCATGGTCTTGTTCAATGCATTGCATATGCACTAATGAGATGAATCCGGGAAAGCCCTCCCATGACTTAGGTAAGTCACCCTGAATACAGGAGAGTTTCTCATTATAACTTTTACCAAGATGAAGTGCCCAGCTCCATCTTTCAGTTATGAACAAATATGATGTTTCCAGTTGTCCATGAATTAGACCTATCTGTGCGTAGACACTACACACATAATTCATTTACTAGAAGCAACGGACCTTACACAACCATACATATATACATATTTAAGCATAAAAGAGTCTTTCCATTAAATAACCAGTAAATATCCAGTAACAAAAGATGAGAGTGCAGCTAGTGGGCTTTAGGGCATATACCAATCTCAACAAACTCCCACTTGCACTAAAGATCACTACTTCCTAACCTAACACCGATAGACTCAACATGAGAAGTGAAGACTTTCTCAGTAAGAGTCTTAGTGAATGGGTCAGCTAAGTTATTTGCTGAAGCAATATGCTCCACCACTATCTCTCCATCCTGAATGAATTCCCGGATCAAGTGGTACTTTCTCTGAATGTGCTTGCCTTTCTTGTGATTCTTGGGCTCTTTTCACTGTGCTACAGCACCAGTGTTATCGCAGTACATGACAATCAGTTTATGCACTGCAGGAACAACTCCCAATTCCAACAAGAATTTTCTGAGCCATACCGCTTCCTTTGCAGCTTCCGATGCCACCACATACTCTGCTTCCATGGTAGAATCAGCTATACAGGATTGCTTGACACTTCTCCATGATATAGCCCCTCCTGACAAAGTAAAGACGTACCCTGAGGTAGACTTTCTGGCATCACTATCAGATTGGAAATCAGAGTCTGTATACGCCAATGGCGTTAGATCATCTGCTCGAAAGGTTAGCATATAATATTTCGTTCTCCGAAGATACTTGAATATATGCTTAACTGCTGTCCAATGCATAGGTCCAGGGTTTGACTGATATCTGCTAACCATGCCAGCGGCAAAGCAAATATCTGGTCTAGTACATAACATAGCATACATGAGGCTTCCAACAGCGGATGCATATGGAACTCTCCTCATGATCTCTATCTCTTTAGATGTCTTTGGACATTGATCTCGGGACAGTGGTACTCCATGCCTAGAAGGTAGGAGGCCCTTCTTGGAGTCATGCATGTTAAACTTGACCAATATCTTCTCAATATATGAAGATTGGGATAAGGCTAACATCTTATTCTTGCGATCACGCAAAAGCTTGATCCCTAAGATATAGCTGGCCTCACCCAAATCCTTCATCTGAAATTGAGAGGATAACCAAACCTTTGTGAATGACAATAAACCTACATCATTTCCTATGAGTAATATGTCATCTACATATAGAACCAAAAACGCAACTTCTTTCCCATTTCCTTTCTTATACACACATGGTTCATCAATGTTTTGATCAAAGCCAAAAGATTTGACTGCCTGATTAAACTTGATGTTCCATGCTCTAGATGCTTGCTTAAGTCCATAAATGGACTTCTTAAGTTTACAAACCATGTTATCTTGGCCACTAGCAATGAAACCCTCTGGTTGCATCATATAGATGCATTCGTCAAGACTTCCATTAAGAAAAGCCGTCTTGACATCCATCTGCCATATCTCGTAGTCATAATGACATGCGATGGCCAAGAGAATCCTTATGGACTTAAGCATAGCCACTGGTGAAAAGGTTTCCTCATAATCGATACCCTCTTTCTGAGTATATCCTTTCGCCACCAGTCTTGCTTTGAAGGTTTCCACCTTCCCATCCACTCCTCTCTTTCTCTTATAGACCCACTTGCACCCTATGGGTTTAATCCCTTCAGGTGCATCTACAAGTTCCCAGACTTGATTGGAATACAAAGAATCCATTTCAGATTTCATCGCTTGCTGCCACATGTCAGCATCTATATCCGTTACTGCTTCATCATAACTAGTAGGATCCTCAACCAGATCTTCAGAGTCTGTCTTAAAAGACACTCCTAGATATCTTTCTGGCTGTCTAGAAATTCTCCCACTACGACGAGGCTCCGGAGTGTTTAAAGGAATATCTTGTTTATCTACTGTCTCAGGATCTGGTACAGATGTTATAGGAGATCCCGGAAGAATCTCCTCAAGGGTTTCTTTACAACTAAGCTCTTGGTGCATCATACAATCATCCTCCAAGTACCTAGCATGAGTGTTGATGAGCACTTTTTGCTCCTTTCGATGATAAAAGATGCCACCTCTCATTCCCTTAGGATACCCAATGAAGTAGCACATTTCCGATCTGGGTTCCAGCTTGGTAGCTTTATCATTCAGTACATAGGCTGGACAACCCCAAATGTGAATATGTCTTAAACTAGGTTTTCGACTTGTCCACATTTCTTGGGGTGTCCTAGGTACTGATTTAGAAGGCACCAGAGTTAAAATGTATGCTGCTGCTTCTAGGGCATATCCCCAAAAAGATATAGGTAGGGTTGCATGACTCATCATGGACCTTACCATATCAAGAAGGGTACGGTTTCTTCTCTCCGCTACACCATTTTGCTGGGGTGTACCCGGTGCAGACAACTGAGACACAATCCCATGTTGTGTGAGGTACTCCTTGAACTCACCCAGGAGGTACTCGCCACCTCGATCAGATCGAAGGGCTTTGATATGTTTTCCTAGTTGTAGCTCCGCCTCAGCCTTGAATTGTTTGAACTTATCAAACGCCTCAGACTTGCGACGCATTAGGTATACATATCCATATCTAGAGTAATCATCGGTGAAGGTGATGTAATACTCATACCCTCCTCGAGCCGGTTTCTTCATAGGACCACACACATCAGTGTGAATCAATTCTAACAACTCGTTTGACCTTAGTCCCTTTCCAGAGAATGACCGTTTGGTCATCTTTCCCTCGAGACAAGATTCGCACTGAGGAAAAGGTTCGAAATCTAATGAGCTCAACGGCCCATCTTCTACCAACCTCTGAATCCGTTTTGGGTTAATGTGACCCAAACGTAAGTGCCAAAGATATGTGTCATTGATTGAAGATACCTTCCTCTTAAGGGAAGTTGAGTTTTCTTGTTGTACATTATGCAGTGTGGGAGCAATAGGATATATATAAAATAAGTTGTCATGTATTCTACCGGAACATATAATATTTCCATCTCTACTGATATCAACACCAGAATGGAAAGAAATTGAATAATTAAATTCAATTAATTTGTGAAACTGAAATTAAATTCTTCCTCATGTCCGGAACATAGAAAACATTATTTAAAACTAATATCCTATCACATGGAAAATGTAAGGAAACAACTCCTACTGGAACTGCCCAAACTTTAGCTCCAGTTCCGACTCTAAAGGCAAACTCTCCTTTCTCAATTCTCTGCATTATCTGAAACCCCTGCAATGAATTGCAGATATGATTAGTGGCTCCTGAGTCTACTATCCACGAGTCAGTAGAATCAACCACTAGACAAGTTTCAATGTAGTATGAAAAAGATGTACCTTTCTTAACTGAGGCCAGGAACTTGGGACAATCTTTCTTCCAATGACCTTTGAGGCCACACTTGAAGCATTTCCCTTTGGGCTTTCCATCTGTACCCTTGTCCTTCTTATTTCCAGCATTGTCCTTTTTCTGCCCTTTTCCCTTATTCTGCTTCTTCTTGAACTTCTTCCCTTTCGGGTTTGGTTTAAAGGAAGACTGGAAAAAATGAGCTTGGGCTTTGGGCTTCATGATGGCCTCTGCCGCCTGGAGTTCTTTCATTAACTCAGGTAGAGTCATGTCCATCTTGCTCATATTGAAATTGAGCTTGAACTGATTGAAAGAGTCCGGCAGAGTTTCGAGAATCATGTCAGTTTGACTCCCAGCATCAATTTCAGCCCCTAGAATCTCAGCTTCATTGAAACAATCCATCAGCTTGAGCATATGCTCTCTGACAGGTGTTCCCTCAGCCATCCTAGCATTCATGATGGTCCTCATAGCAACTTGCCTAGCTGGCCTGCTCTTGTCTGCGAACATCTCAGACAAGGACATCATGATTTCATAGGCTGTGTCCATATGCTCGTGCTGTGTTTGCAACACGTTGGACATGGAAGCGAGCATGTAGCATTTGGCCATGCTATTCGCTTTCTTCCATTTCTTCTCAGCCTCTCGCTGGTCATCAGTAGAATTAGCATCAATATCGGGACAGTTTTCCAGCAAGACATACTTGTACTCCTCAGCAGTGAGTACTATGTCAAGATTTCTTTTCCAATCTACGTAGTTAGGGCCAGTCAGTTTATTCTCACGAAGAATGCACATCAACGGACTAAACGAGTCTTTGCCCATCTCTTTCTGGATATAAAACGGTTTATAATTAGACATGCAGTATATATGTAATATGCATATGGTGCTTGTTACAAAAGGAAAAACAAAGCACAAAAACTTTTTTACATTATTCAACCCCAATCATAATGTATCAGTATTTCAACCTCCTCATAGACCCTCCATTGAAGGGATGGCCGAGCCTATAGTCACGTTGAATTAAGGCATACTTATTTGGATTATCACTATCTGGATACACATCTAGTGATAGTCCAATCACTGATTGGTTTGGCCTCATATGACAAATAACCTTTAACTCCTTGGGAGAGGTTATTACCATCTTATGTCAAGTGTATAACCATCTCTTATGAAGTTTCCCAGAATGTCTATGATTAAGTCTTCCGAAGGGAAGAAACTTTTATCCTTTCTAGAAGTGACCTTTAGTAAAGAGCTCCACCGAAGGGATGGCCGCTCCCACCAACACTTCATTGACATTCTATAGAAGTGATCTTTAGTAAAGAACTCCACCGAAGGGATGGCCGCTCCTACTAACACCTCATTACGAATATTCACATTAGTTCACCCATTAACCCATCAAAGCGGTCTTTATTAAAGAATTCCACCGAAGGGATGGCCGTTCCTACTAACACTTTAATGAGATAACATGAACCGAAAATGGAAGGCCGTGGGGTCTTTCCTAAAACCCCTCTCCCACTTGATTATTTATCACTAGGGTTTATACTTTTTGACCTTTACATTGTTTTACTCAAAAGCTCTTTTTAAATCTAGCAAACTTGGTTAATTAAATTTATGACTTAAGTCATCTTAAAATTAAATAACCTTTGCTTTAAAACATTTGAGCAAATCCCTTCAAAGAGTCAAAAACCTATCTTGGGTTATGAAAACCCATAGGTAGCATCTAATTAGATTTTAGTTTAACCTTTTTTGGAAACCAAGGGTACCAAGATAAACTAAACCCTATCCAATTTTAAACCTTAGACAAATAGAAGGTGCTGGTCTAAGTTCCGTTTAAAACAATTTGCCAAACTAAAAACAATCTAATACAATAAAGATGCCAATTTTAGAACCTAATGGTGGCCATGTTTCTAGGTGACAATTATAGCAATTATATAAAGCACTCATCCATGCATTCCATATATAAAAAGCAAATAAAAGTATGCAATCCTTGATGGCTCCTTGCTCTTCAGACTTGTAATCCTTATCGAACTAGGACATCAAGAATAGGTCTCATCTTTCACCAAGAAGTCTTGTCTCCTCCACCACGAAGGAATCCGGTTACTTGCAACCTTTCTTGAAACTTTCTTCTTCTTGCTTGATCCAATAAATTAAATTTATACAAGCAAACCCATAAAAAACAAAAACCCAAATTACATTGGAGATACCTATGCTTTTCAAGAAAGCTTACATCAAGACTAGTTGGAATAAAAGTAAAGAAAGAATTACAACTTCCTATGATTGCTAAACGCGCAATCGTACACTTTCCAACTAATGAAAAAACATCGAAATCCACATAACAATCATGCGAACCATCAAGGATGCAATACATGGCTGCAAACAAAGAGGTTAGTGCATGCAAACTCACTATGCGCATCATTAAACAAATCTGGAAAATAAATTCCAGCAATGTTAATGAAACTTGCACACAACATGCATCACAACATAACTTTAATAGGGTGCCACCATACCCATAATCAATCTAGGATTAATTATACACAACATGGGATCATGATTTCACATGGAGTGGCTCTGATACCACTGAAAGAAACTGCGATTCAGATCTGAATTAGCGGAAGATATTCATGGCTAATTTGTAACATGACAGATTTTAAAAATCTGATTTGGCCAGCATAAATCAGCCATATAGATCGCATGAGAACTCCATGAATTCATGACCAACAAGTGTATAATTAAAGGAGAATGAAGAAGACTACTACCTCGAAGATTTGTAGACTTCAAATCTCTGAAAAAATAGATCCAAAGGCCCGAACTCAGACTTGCAATCAGCAAACAAGTTGCTGGAATTTTATGCATTAGTATTGCCTTTGATCTTCTCCTCTATCTGTCACGCCCCGAAACCGGGCCCTGCAGTGATCCGACCTCGGGGTGCGAAATTTTGGAATAAATTTGAAACTTTTTGTTATAGTTCCCAAGATCCGCGTGAATGAGGATAATAACAAGCCAACACAATCAGAGTATATTTTTCGCGGAAGCTAAACATGGTGTTACGACTCGGAATCCGTGGCCATCGGGTTCCGTGTCGCACGCAACCAATATCACAAAGCCATCACTAAACAGACTGGCATAAACCATAAATCGCAACACACTGAACTGGTAGTAACAAACTATTATTTCCCACATATTCAAGTTACAATTAACAGATGTCTTAATTACAAACCCAAAGAAAAAGGCTAACATAGCCATACAAAAATATAACCCACTAAACAGAAATACTACCCTCAAAGGTTTAATACGAACTCCGGTGCCAAACTTGACATCTAGATGATATCAATGGGCAGCCTCTCACGTCAGACCGGCGGTCCCACCGCCTCTTCTGATCAAACACCTAAAAAAAACAGAAGAGAAGAAACTGGCACCAAACAAAAAGGGTCAGACACGACGGTCTGGCAAGCAAATAAACAAATAATATGAACAAAAGAACATACATAAAACCTGACGAAATCATCGTAAAACCAAATGAAGAGTCTAAACAATAATGGCAATAAAGCATGCTAAACAATCGAAAGACCGAACATAAGTATCAAAACAAATAAAGGAACAGCCTCTGAAACATAAATATCTCGAAAAGATAACAGTCTAATAAAACATTTAATAGTCGGAAATACACTTAAAACTGAATAGTAGGGACAATACAATAAAGATCAATATCTTAAACATTAAACAAATCAAAGCATAAAAAGTATAACCGACAAGAATCATAAACTAAAGTAATGTGCAGATAAAACACTGGCAACCACAAATAGCTAAATCCTCCTATTACCGAAGTAATAAGAGCAAACAGAGCGTAGCCACTGAACGTGGTACTAAAATTGGGATCAGAACCGTAGCCATACAAATGGGACCGGCAAATCAGAAATCAGAACCGTAGCCATACAAATGGGACCGGCAGATAGTTACCGTTGCCATGGTCGGTACAGACAGAATCCAAGCTGCAGCTGGCGGACAGAATAAAGATCCCAAGCCGGGTGATCAGCCCGACAAGGTGACCTAAGCCTAGTGGTGCCTTTAGTTTTCAAAACTCAAACTGATACAAATCTAACATAATACTAATCCCTTTGGCTCAGGGGCTCGCACCACATAGCTCTGGCCCCGTCTTGCCTCGGGGTTTGTTTTTCGGAATCATAGCCTCTTTGGCTCATGGGCTCGCACCACATAGCTCTGGCCCTGTCTTGCCTCGAGGTTTTATTTTCAAATACTAGTCTTATCAAAACAATAATCTCATCGAAGAAATCCCGAATGTGACAAACATACTCCAATCTCTTTTCAAATCGAATCGGAGAAAACATACGAATATCTCTGGTAAACCGTTCAAATACGCATCAAGGTGATTTGTATAAAATCATACGGTCAATCCTTTCGAACATGGAAACCACACGATTTTATAGCAAATCACCGATGCTATTTAGATTAGTTTACCAAAGAGAACAAATACAAATACAAATAGAGATACAAATACATTTTTCTGACTTGAAATGGAATGGACAGTGGAGAATGACTTAATGACTTACCAAGGAACCATCTCAATGCACATTTAACCTTTAAACATCGATTAGTAAAGAGTGTTTGATGCCAATGAAAATCCATAATGTTTAAATGATAAAGTGCGCATTGAGACACGAAAGGTTCCCGGATAATTTCACATACACTCATTCTCACATCATTCCCATTTCATAAATTTCTAAGCATCACCAATAATCCCAAATCTCGTTAAAACAGGCCCATAGTTGGCCTTAGACCGAGCCCAAAACAGTCCTTAATAATAGTCCAAAAACTACTCTTAAATGGCCCACAAAACAGGACTCAATAACAGCCCAAAACTAATCTTAAGATGGCCCACAATACAAGCTTTAAAACAGCCCAAAACTGAACCTTGAATGGCCCAATAAACAGTTTTAAAATAGCCCAAAACTAAACTTTGAATGGCCCAATAAACAGTTTTTAAAACAGCCCCAAAACTGGCCTTGAACAGGCCCACAAAACAAGTCTTAAAACAATCAAATGTCAGGCCCAAAGATGACCCAATATCAGATCTGAAATGGCCCAAAAACTGACTTGAAACAGGCCCAAGGAAGCCCCTAAAAATCTGGCCCACAAACAATCCAATCACGGGCCCAAACCAGACCCAGACTGAGCTGGGCCTCGCTCGAGCGAACCAGGTCCGCTCGAGCGGACCCAGACAGTAGCTGGGTCGCTCGAGCGGCCCAGTGGGTCGCTCGAGCGAGGGCCAGGCAGTGCCTGGTCCGCTCGAGCGGACTGGGCCTGCCCAGTCCAGCCCGGCTGTGCATGTTTTTGCAATTTTTCCCTCTTTTCTTGATTCTTTTGATTCCTTTTCTTTCATACTAATTTCCATGAATTGTTGGGCCCTTCCTTGTCCTTCCAAACTCATCAAAACCATCCATAAATCTATCCAATTGATCAAACACAACCCTTTTTTTTTTTAAATCAAAGTTTTTCCCATACTTAGAACACAACACCATTAATACAAAGAAATCAAATTATCAAAGTGACTAAAATGAAACCAAACTCCCAATACATCATAAGAAAATAGCATAAGTGGAAATCAACATACATTAGTTCATTCATTCAATGTGAATCCATAAATCACAAAGGGTTAGAACATAATGAAGAAAAAGCCATGAAACCAAACAAGAAACATGAAAACATCATATTAGTTGAAATTCTACTTGCCTTAAGTCAAGAGAAGATGCAAAACACTCTATGATGGTCCTCTTATAGCCTCAAGCTCCAAAATCATAAAACCCCCAAAATAGCTTAAGAAGAAACCCTAGAAATCAACCAATTTCCAAACTCCATGAAAACCCATTGCATGAGGGATTAAAACACTCCACATGGAGAGGAAAACAAGAATCTCAAGAAAAGAAGACCATTGCTAACCTTTGGTGTCCCAAACAAGAAGAAGAGCTTGAAAGATGGGTCTTCTCTAGCACAAACATCTCAAAAATGGTATCTAAGGGAAGCTTGAAAGATGGGAAAGAAGATGAGGAGCTCATTCCTCCATTTAGCATCAAGGAACAAGGGACACAAGAGGAGAGAGGAAGGGGGCTGGGAGAAACCCTAAGCCCTCTCTTGTTGCAGGAAATGAAAAAAGAATGGGGAAGACAAGAGACCGAATGGGGGTTTTATAGAACAAATGGGCTGGGCCCCATGGGCCCCAAACTTACCAAAGCTGAAACTAATGTTTGCGGGTCCCGAATGAAAACGACGAAGAAGACAAAAACGGTCAGCGAAATATCTAGTTTCCGAAAAGTATATTTTCCCCAATTTCTGAAATTTTCGAAATTCATGGACAGATTTAGGGTGAAAAGTCAGTTTTGCCCTTTTTCCTCGAAAAATGTGATTTCTGAGTATCAAATCGAAATGATCAAAACATGAAAGTTGTTAAACTTCATCAAATGAGTCGAAATATGTCAAATCCAGAATTTTTAGAAATGAAAAGTAATTTCTCATAAAAATACAAATCATATGGACCGGGTCGAACCAAAGTCAACGGTCTACAAAAATCTTCAAGGTTATAGAAAAATCCGGTCAAACTCAAAAACACGATCAAACCAACTCAAATCTCGTTTAAAAACTAAACCATGATTAAAACAATGCTAAACAGAGGGATTGGGGGTCGGGGTCTCACATCCTCCCCCCCTTAGAACCCATTTGGTCCTCCAAATGGTCTAAACCAAATCGAATCAAAAACCCAAAAGACAAACGAAAACACTGACACCCTACTCTGTACCTCGGTAACTGAGATATCCCCTGATCAAACCTGACGGTGGAATGCACGGTAAACAACACTCTGATTCGGTTGAAGGCTTCACACTAATCCACATCTCTGCTCGAAAACAAACTCCTCTGGCCAAACTGGTGTCCAACAATTCATCCAATCATCCTTGGTGTCATCTGTCGTTCTCGCACCGGATCAATTCTTTTACTTAACTCGTCAGTCACTGTCGGTCCAAGAAACTGCAAATTCTGTCTCTTTCTATCACTTAGAATCCTGTGCCTTAAGTCCTTCAAAGCTGTACATGGTGCTCTTGACGCTTGTACGAAGACGTGATCGTAGACATGCCCTCACTGGAGAATCTTCATCCCGAAAATCCTGGAATTCCATATTCCTACTTATACTGTACCATTCAGACTCTGGCTTCTAAGAATACCGTCAATCCTTCTTCATTCTGAAATCACAACTCCAAATTTCCAATCTTTATATGCTGTACTCTGAATTCTTGCCCACAACTGATTCTATCTACTTGCTGCTCTTGATCTCTTACCTGATACTGTGTTATCAACAAAAACATATCTACCAATCTGATGTCAATCCCCGAAGAACTGAAACTTTCAATCCCTGTCTTGAATGATGTTGATTCTCTCGTAGACCCAACTTTGTCTTCAACTGAACTAGTACACCTCCGGACATCCATCAACTCCCCACTTCACACACTACCAAACTCCAGCCAAAAACTATTACAACTCATCCATTCAATGCGAAACAAATCTTAAAATTTTAAACATAGGGACTAAAATAATTACTTAGTTAAATCTCATCATTTTAAAACATAGTAGAAGTTGAACTTCCAAATTATCAAATAAAACTTAATAAAGAAAGTTTATCAAAGTTTGAATATGAAACAACATTATTCATTTTGAAATTCATATTTTTAGTATAACTACACATCAAACTTCGTTGAAATCTGAGTGTTAATTGAATACTAAACCTTGTTGAAAACTAACTCATTTGTTTATAAAAATCTTGCGAAAATCTAAACAAAGTTGAGCGTTAAAACAAATGTAGGAAATCTACATAAAATCTAAACACAAAACCTTTAAGAAATTTCATTTTACATAACCATAGAAAACAACTCAATGAAATAGAAATCTCACACTACTCTTTGAGAAAGAAACACAATTTTGAGTTGCATGCTTTTAAAGACCAATCTTGAAAACAAAATCATGTGACTCATGAAAAGAGTATAATGACATAGTTTATTTCAAAATAAGCTTTAAAGAAGAAACATAAATCCATTGTTTAAATGCTACAAGAATAAATCATAGATATTAATGAAAAATATAACAAAAGATGAAAACATCACGAAAAAAATCATTCTCATTAAGAAGAGAGACATCACCAAAACTGAGGTATACACTTGCATCTGCATGTTGTCCAATCCAATATCTTATAAGTCGGTAAAGCCCACAACGTTTCCTCTACTGCCAAAAGTTATCTTGACTACAACTAGCCATCCACTTGGTATCCCTGCCGAACCAACTACACTGGCTACGCTACAAGTTACATAAATTCTCAACCAAATCCATGACAAGGCTCGTCGAATCCGGGAAATCCCTGAGTTTCTTGCACCACTCCAAATCTTACTAACTAAGGTCACTTCTCCCTTCATAAAAATTGCCAACTAATGTGTCTCCTGCAATCCTTCATCTTGGAAAGATGGTCTGAGTTCACCCAAAAATCCACATTTACTTACCTTGGTACGCTGCATGACGATCCTTGATTAGCTGAAACGGGATCTTCAACTACTGCTCGAGTCCAACTCTGACGGGCAAATGCACAAATCTTCTCTCAATAACCACATTGAAGATGCTGAAGGCTGAAAGTCTGCTGATGTTCTCCGAAAACAACATACTGAATCTAGAAGGTTCTCAGTCTCCGACACAAACACAGACAAAAGACACTGAACAAGAGTATGGAGACTTTAAATTCTCCACCACTAAGGAGGAAATTTGGCCATCCAAATCTCCTAACAACAGAACTAAAAGAAAAGACAAGCAAAATCTCCCGAACTGAAAGAAAAGCCGACTCAAATCCAAAGAAACAAAGACACGAGAAAACAAATCGACACAATCTAACGAATCCTCACCACACGTCTTAATGTCTCTAGAGTATTTTATTTCCTAGAAACTAACCAGCTCTGATACCAAACCTGTCACGCCCCGAAACCGGGCCCTGCAGTGATCCGACCTCGGGGTGCGAAATTTTGGAATAAATTTGAAACTTTTTGTTATAGTTCCCAAGATCCGCGTGAATGAGGATAATAACAAGCCAACACAATCAGAGTATATTTTTCGCGGAAGCTAAACATGGTGTTACGACTCGGAATCCGTGGCCATCGGGTTCCGTGTCGCACGCAACCAATATCACAAAGCCATCACTAAACAGACTGGCATAAACCATAAATCGCAACACACTGAGCTGGTAGTAACAAACTATTATTTCCCACATATTCAAGTTACAATTAACAGATGTCTTAATTACAAACCCAAAGAAAAAGGCTAACATAGCCATACAAAAATATAACCCACTAAACAGAAATACTACCCTCAAAGGTTTAATACGAACTCCGGTGCCAAACTTGACATCTAGATGATATCAATGGGCAGCCTCTCACGTCAGACCGGCGGTCCCACCGCCTCTTCTGATCAAACACCTAAAAAAAACAGAAGAGAAGAAACTGGCACCAAACAAAAAGGGTCAGACACGACGGTCTGGCAAGCAAATAAACAAATAATATGAACAAAAGGACATACATAAAACCTGACGAAATCATCGTAAAACCAAATGAAGAGTCTAAACAATAATGGCAATAAAGCATGCTAAACAATCGAAAGACCGAACATAAGTATCAAAACAAATAAAGGAACAACCTCTGAAACATAAATATCTCGAAAAGATAACAGTCTAATAAAACATTTAATAGTCGGAAATACACTTAAAACTGAATAGTAGGGACAATACAATAAAGATCGATATCTTAAACATTAAACAAATCAAAGCATAAAAAGTATAACCGACAAGAATCATAAACTAAAGTAATGTGCAGATAAAACACTGGCAACCACAAATAGCTAAATCCTCCTATTACCGAAGTAATAAGAGCAAACAGAGCGTAGCCACTGAACGTGGTACTAAAAATGGGATCAGAACCGTAGCCATACAAATGGGACCGGCAAATCAGAAATCAGAACCGTAGCCATACAAATGGGACCGGCAGATAGTTACCGTTGCCATGGTCGGTACAGACAGAATCCAAGCTGCAGCTGGCGGACAGAATAAAGATCCCAAGCCGGGTGATCAGCCCGACAAGGTGACCTAAGCCTAGTGGTGCCTTTAGTTTTCAAAACTCAAACTGATACAAATCTAACATAATACTAATCCCTTTGGCTCAGGGGCTCGCACCACATAGCTCTGGCCCCGTCTTGCCTCGGGGTTTGTTTTTCGGAATCATAGCCTCTTTGGCTCATGGGCTCGCACCACATAGCTCTGGCCCCGTCTTGCCTCGAGGTTTTATTTTCAAATACTAGTCTTATCAAAACAATAATCTCATCGAAGAAATCCCGAATGTGACAAACATACTCCAATCTCTTTTCAAATCGAATCGGAGAAAACATACGAATATCTCTGGTAAACCGTTCAAATACGCATCAAGGTGATTTGTATAAAATCATACGGTCAATCCTTTCGAACATGGAAACCACCCGATTTTATAGCAAATCACCGATGCTATTTAGATTAGTTTACCAAAGAGAACCAATACAAATACAAATAGAGATACAAATACATTTTTCTGACTTGAAATGGAATGGACAGTGGAGAATGACTTAATGACTTACCAAGGAACCATCTCAATGCACATTTAACCTTTAAACATCGATTAGTAAAGAGCGTGTTTGATGCCAATGAAAATCCATAATGTTTAAATGATAAAGTGCGCATTGAGACACGAAAGGTTCCCGGATAATTTCACATACACTCATTCTCACATCATTCCCATTTCACAAATTTCTAAGCATCACCAATAATCCCAAATCTCGTTAAAACAGGCCCATAGTTGGCCTTAGACCGAGCCCAAAACAGTCCTTAATAATAGTCCAAAAACTACTCTTAAATGGCCCACAAAACAGGACTCAAAAACAGCCCAAAACTAATCTTAAGATGGCCCACAATACAAGCTTTAAAACAGCCCAAAACTGAACCTTGAATGGCCCAATAAACAGTTTTAAAATAGCCCAAAACTAAACTTTGAATGGCCCAATAAACAGTTTTTAAAACAGCCCCAAAACTGGCCTTGAACAGGCCCACAAAACAAGTCTTAAAACAGTCAAATGTCAGGCCCAAAGATGACCCAATATCAGATCTGAAATGGCCCAAAAACTGACTTGAAACAGGCCCAAGGAAGCCCCTAAAAATCTGGCCCACAAACAATCCAATCACGGGCCCAAACCAGACCCAGACTGAGCTGGGCCTCGCTCGAGCGAACCAGGTCCGCTCGAGCGGACCCAGACAGTAGCTGGGTCGCTCGAGCGGCCCAGTGGGTCGCTCGAGCGAGGGCCAGGCAGTGCCTGGTCCGCTCGAGCGGACTGGGCCTGCCCAGTCCAGCCCGGCTGTGCATGTTTTTGCAATTTTTCCCTCTTTTCTTGATTCTTTTGATTCCTTTTCTTTCATACTAATTTCCATGAATTGTTGGGCCCTTCCTTGTCCTTCCAAACTCATCAAAACCATCCATAAATCTATCCAATTGATCAAACACAACCCTTTTTTTTTTTAAATCAAAGTTTATCCCATACTTAGAACACAACACCATTAATACAAAGAAATCAAATTATCAAAGTGACTAAAATGAAACCAAACTCCCAATACATCATAAGAAAATAGCATAAGTGGAAATCAACATACATTAGTTCATTCATTCAATGTGAATCCATAAATCACAAAGGGTTAGAACATAATGAAGAAAAAGCCATGAAACCAAACAAGAAACATGAAAACATCATATTAGTTGAAATTCTACTTGCCTTAAGTCAAGAGAAGATGCAAAACACTCTATGATGGTCCTCTTATAGCCTCAAGCTCCAAAATCATAAAACCCCCAAAATAGCTTAAGAAGAAACCCTAGAAATCAACCAATTTCCAAACTCCATGAAAACCCATTGCATGAGGGATTAAAACACTCCACATGGAGAGGAAAACAAGAATCTCAAGAAAAGAAGACCATTGCTAACCTTTGGGTGTCCCAAACAAGAAGAAGAGCTTGAAAGATGGGTCTTCTCTAGCACAAACATCTCAAAAATGGTATCTAAGGGAAGCTTGAAAGATGGGAAAGAAGATGAGGAGCTCATTCCTCCATTTAGCATCAAGGAACAAGGGACACAAGAGGAGAGAGGAAGGGGGCTGGGAGAAACCCTAAGCCCTCTCTTGTTGCAGGAAATGAAAAAAGAATGGGGAAGACAAGAGACCGAATGGGGGTTTTATAGAACAAATGGGCTGGGCCCCATGGGCCCCAAACTTACCAAAGCTGAAACTAATGTTTGCGGGTCCCGAATGAAAACGACGAAGAAGACAAAAACGGTCAGCGAAATATCTAGTTTCCGAAAAGTATATTTTCCCCAATTTCTGAAATTTTCGAAATTCATGGACAGATTTAGGGTGAAAAGTCAGTTTTGCCCTTTTTCCTCGAAAAACGTGATTTCTGAGTATCAAATCGAAATGATCAAAACATGAAAGTTGTTAAACTTCATCAAATGAGTCGAAATATGTCAAATCCAGAATTTTTAGAAATGAAAAGTAATTTCTCATAAAAATACAAATCATATGGACCGGGTCGAACCAAAGTCAACGGTCTACAAAAATCTTCAAGGTTATAGAAAAATCCGGTCAAACTCAAAAACACGATCAAACCAACTCAAATCTCGTTTAAAAACTAAACCATGATTAAAACAATGCTAAACAGAGGGATTGGGGGTCGAGGTCTCACACTATCTCACTTCCAAATCTGATTGGCTAAGATGGTGGGATCTTAATCTAGGAATTAAGAACTATTTCTCTAAGGAAAAATCTCAGACCTTAAGCCTTCTTCAATGAAGAAGAAAACCTCCAAAGGCTGGACGTGTGGGACTCTCCTTGTGCTCACAAAGTGTTGGACGTCCAAGAGGGGTTTGGGTTTCTTTTATAGAAACTTTGAGGAAACCTTTCCTAAAAGTTTATCTCTCCTAATTCTCATGGATGTCCTAAAAGGAAAGACTTATTTCCTTTAAGAAACACTCCAATTAGAAAAGGAAACTAAAAGGAACTTCCTATGCAATTAGTAATCCTAGTTGTAGAACACTTACTAATTTTAAGTTCCTAATCCAAAAAGGAAACTTTCTCATAGGAATACTAATCCAAAGAGGAGTCCAACTTTCCAAGTAGAGAGACCTACTCAAAATTGGAAACCTTACCCATGGAAATCCTATTGTGGACGTCCCTTATGATAATGCACACCATGGCCCACATACAATTCATCTAGAATTAAATTCATGTATGCCATCAAAGGCCTATTTGAATTTAAACTGAAAATTATTTTTCCACTAAAATAATTCATCCAAATGTTATCTAAACATTTTAGGAAACCATGCCAATCTTGGAAAGTGACTAGAGAAGGGACAAAAAGACATATTTGCCATTGGCTCCCAAAATGACCAAAATGTCCATGCTAAACCCATAGCAACATTAAGACCATTTTAACCTTAACTCATTCCACTAAAGAGTTATGGTTGAACTCCAAGGACAAATATATAATATAATAAGCTCGTCATAAAATGACGGTTGTCTTCGACCTACTAAGTTTAATGACCTGAATGCCCCTCTATGTAACATCCATAATCGAGTCAGGTTATTACATGTACTATCAACCTTCCCGATTACATCTAAACCTTAGAACTTCATATCCTTAACATAATCATCATTTGAATATCATTCTCTTGATCCAGGGAGCGACCCACAAGTTCAATATCCATATGGAACATCCATATACTAAGATCTTAGATTTTGATGATTAATTGGATAATTCTAAGGGGACGATTATTCCATCATCAGATGGCATAGATTCTATATTGCATCTGCACGTCCCAACTGATCAAGTCCGAGTACCCAAAACACAGAGCTGTTGACCCATGAAAAGAATCTCACCCATAGTGAATTAAAGCACAAGAACTTGACTTCGTCAGTTCATCCACAAATGCTCAAGATTAAGAGCACCGGTCACTCAGTAGCATGAGGTGACTTGATCTCTCTCTGTGATAGTACTATTTTAGAGATCACACCTACCATGGTCCGGTTCAATGCATTGCATATGCACTAATGAGATGAATCCGGGAAAGCCCTCCCATGACTTAGGCAAGTCACCCTGAATACAGGAGAGTTTCTCATTATAACTTCTACCAAGATGAAGTGCCCAGCTCCATCTTTCAGTTATGAACAAATATAATGTTTCCAGTTGTCCATGAATTAGACCTATCTGTGCGTAGACACTACACACCTAATTCATTTACTAGAAGCAATGGGCCTTACACAACCATACATATATACATATTTAAGCATAAAAGAGTATTTCCATTGAATAACCAGTAAATATCCAGTAACAAAAGATGAGAGTGCAGCTAGTGGGCTTTAGGGCATATACCAATCTCAACACAATCACCATAACACAACCAATTATAGTGGTTCGGCCAAATTGCCTACATCCACTCCCGGTAACCCTACCGGATTTCACTAATCAATTTAAGGTTTAGGATCACCTCAAACCTTACAACCTCATCACTATGCTTTTCAAGGATAAGCATAAATCTTTACATCACAACAAGTGTTTTTCAAGGCTAAACACCAACCTTTACAACATAGATTTTTCTCTTAAGTAAATTGCCTATTTATGCATGGATAAGAGAACAAATTAAACACAATGTAATGCCTCTAGATAGACTAAATAGAAACTGAAAACTCAACTACTAGGAGCATGCATATGAATGATAAAGTTTGTGACTAATGCATGGACTAGAAACCACTCTTTCTCTTTTAAAAAGATGAAACTTCAATTGATGCAAAGATGATAATCATATGTATGAGAAAGAGTTGAATTACAAAACACATGTTTTTCAAAAGATCAAACTTGAAAAGAGAGAGAGTACAATCTTAAGATTGTCAAAATGGAATTGAAAGTCATATGTTGATTTCATAATGCTAAAGGATTTCAAAGATCAAAGCATGTTATGAAAAGCAACAACATCTTAAAAAGAGAGCTAACAATTTGATCATGCTTAAAATAAAACAAGGATGAAGAATCTAAGCATGAAATAGAAATAGAGATTTAGAAAGCACACCCATTTTAAAGATCAAAGATTAAAAAGTTGGAATGCCTCCATAATCCCTTTTGAAAAGCTCTTGAAAAGTTCCTCTCCTTTGGCCTCAAAAGTTCTCAAAAAATCAGCAACTTTACCCAAAGAGAAAGTCACTTTTTTTATGGAAAAAGTGCTCCCAACGGTTATATTTTTGAAAAATTTGCTGACCAAGAAACACTTGGCGGTTTAACCTACATCATCGGTCGACTGACAATGAACCGACACCGGAACCGACATAGCAAAAATGCTGAAAATGAAGCTCTCTGATATTGGAACCGACGAGCTCTCAGTCTTATAATTTAAGCACTGTCGGTTGACCGACAGGAGCCGAAGAGCTGACCGACAGAGAAGATCTGAAAATTGAAGCTCTCTGGAAATGGAACCTAGAGAACTCTCGGCTAGTCTCGGTTCTTATGTCGGCTGACCAACAAAGACCGACAGACTGACCGACAGACTATACAATCAGAAATCCCGAAGATCTGAAGGTTTTTCAAATAAAAAAAAGTTTATGGTAGCAATATATGCATGAGGATCCTAAGATAAGGAGAGCATGAATGAGAGAGAGGACAAGTTCTGACAATGAATGCATCCAATCAAATTGTAATAAAATAAAAACTCTTAACATACTGTTTTGACACAAAATCTAGGTATTTCCCCCGAACACACTTTATTAATTCACACTTAATTCATCACTAACTTGATAAATTTCCATTGTATTTACTGATGGTCACATGGGACAAATAAGCGTCTGCTACGAGATGACAAATTTGTCGGGACATGTAATAGTCATAATGCTAAGTGCAAAGTACCTCAAGCTAGAAATAATATGCATCTAACCGTAAACCTCAATGAAGACAACGACGTGCATTTCTCATCCTGATTGAATTTTGGCAATGATGAAGCGGCCCAAAATAGTGGTGGAGTCCTTCATTATGGTGTTGAAACGGTAGAGATGGATGAGGAGATACAGGCCATCGATGTAGAATATGGTATGATGGGCAACAGTATTGACAAAAATGCATGCGGAAAAGGGCTTAATGCAATGCTCAATATCCAGGAACAATCAATCCATTGGTGTGAATTTATACTCGAAGATAATATGGTTCCAGAGGAGTTCATTACAGACTTTGATCACAATGCCTCTCAGGAGATGTGGTTAGGTCGCGAATTTTCGGATCACAACAATTTTAGGAGAACTCTTGCCAAGTTTGCAATATACACCAACTTCACCTTTGAGCGCATAAAGACAAGTCAGGTGATGCCGTGATGGCAACTACACGCTGCAAGGGTTGGAACTGTCCATGGCGCATCCATGCGTCTATAATTGAGAGTCGACTGCGCTTTAAAGTTTGAACATACAACCCAATCCATAAATGTTCGAAGCCAACGATGGGCACGACACATCCGCGGGCATCGACCGAACTAATTGTAGATGTATGCAACGTCTTTCAAAGTTACTATTGCTTCGCCGATAGGCAAATGGAATGTGTTGGTTTCCGGCCACCACCGCTCAACCCACCCAGTAATGAGGGTGTGTTCAATTCTCATGTAATCTATCTTTGAAAGGTGAGATAAACCAACCTCCCTCACAATGTCCTTCTGCCTATTGGTTAGAACCCATATCTTATTATCCGGGTTCGTATTTATGCATCGATATGTGTCTGGTTCGACCCTATTCATTATGGCTTTAGACACATGTGAATCTTGCTCATATAACAATTCTCCACCACCATCATCCAATTTGTATCCTTTAGCCATCCGTGTAAATTTAGAAGATGTAGCAACAATCAAATAAAACATATCTAGTAACAAGAATGGCATGATATTAATTCATTCAATAACACATAAACAATATCATTAGCTATTATGTTTGGAAATTGAGTTCCACAATTTGTCATGACTGATTCAAAACGAGTGGGGTCCCATATGCATAAATTTACACAAAATCTGTGAGAAGTCTCGACATACATACTGTTGGAAATAGGGTGGGCCTCTAGGATAGGTTTCAAAAACTTTTGACCCACTTAATGCAGGGATCAACTATCCAGAAGGCTATAAAACCCAATCCAAGATCCAAGTCCTCAATCTCAGCCATCATGATCAGTAAATACAATCTATCTAGAAGATAGAAACAACAACTAATAAGCAATACCATAATAATCTACAACATGCAAGGAAGTGGATTATACCTTTGAGCTCGGTTGTGCTCTAATGGAGAAGTTGCGTCTTTCTTTGATGATGAAACGCTTTCACTAATAAAATAGGAATCTCCAAGACCTCTTGATCTTCTATGCTATGACCCGTATCAGATTCTCCTTTTCTCAAGTAGATGGTGGGATCTCCAAGAGAAAACTACTAGGAACTCTAGGGAGGAACTAGAAAGAGAACTAAAAGAGGGAAGAGAGAAAGAACCATGTGCAACTCTTGCACTAGGGGCCTTGGGCGTGAATCCCAATGCTAGGATAGATGCTTGGACGTCCAGCCCTCTTCTCCTCTATTTATAGCTTTTGCAAGCCCCACTTACTAATTTCCATTAGAAGTCTTACTTCCAAAAATTAGTAATTATCTCTTCTTAATTAAAATAGAAGTCTTACTTTCATTAATTAATTAGTAACTTACCATATCATAATTAGAAGTCTCACTTCAAATATGATTAGTAACTTTCCAATTCCTTTCTAATTAAAATAGAAGTCTCACTTATACTAAAATTAGTAAGTCTACTATTACCACTATTAGAAGTCTCACTTCAAATAGAAATAGTAACTTTCCTTTTAGAGTTCAACTAGAATTAGGTACTTTCTAATAATTGGGCTAGCGTGGGGACCACTAGGGATTCCTTAGAAAGTTGGCTTCAACTGGAACTCACGACCCCACATCTCATGTGTAATCCGGGCCCACAGTTAATTGCAAATAACTCCACTATATAAATGCAATTGAACTCCAGTCTTAGGAATATTACATAGAAGACCCTAAACTTCCACATTACCACAAGTAGACCCCTCTATCAATATCCATGGATCAATTGGACCCGTCTTCCAAACTAGATCCATATCTTATTATCCTTGAGCCCCAATTAATTATAATGATCATAGGTACCTTTCCAATTAACTCTTAATCGGAATGGGTGCGCACTTACCAATGATAAATCCATTAATTGGCACAAGGGGATATTAGAGATAGATTCCATCTTGACTATTGAATGTTCCCACAGCTCTACTACCACGTACCCAAATAACCGAGGTGTTGACCTACAGTTGGCCTCACTCATTGGTGACTCAAAGCAAATGAATAGATATAAACTTGAGTTCATTAATGTCTTAGGATTGAGAGCCTATTGCTAGGGAATTATGAGAGCATACCTTAAAATAAAGACAGTGTTTATAAGGTGCTTCTCATGGTCCTTCAATACATCCAATGTCCCAGCACTATGATCCAGAATCTTCCATTCTGATGATCGAGACAAATCATACTATCTCATAGCGATCAAAGTGCTGCAACCTTGTCAGTATGAGATGTCCAGTCTTATCACTGGTTGTGAAGATATTTAAGTATAAGATTTGTCACAGATGTCTCCCATATGTGGATCTCATCCATACATATATGTTACATCTAATATACTTATGGACTCCGGTTCATCTCATGAACCATCATGTCATTCATATTGGTTATTTGCAAGTATATAATAAATCACCATTCATCTCATGAAAGGAAAGCATGAATATACTGATAAATAAAGAAATTAATCAATTTATTATATCATCTACTGGATTGAGTCCATAAAACTAACACATACATACACCTTTCAAGAATTTGAACACTAACTACACTTCCAACAATTAAGAATAAAATCACTAGATAGTCTAAGAGATATCAAATAACTTTATATGCAAGAAACCCATTCTATAATAAACATATATAGAAAAGAAAGTCCAATAATGGCAATGCATTAGAGAAACCAAAGAAGTAGAAAATCAGTTATCAATAAGATTGGGGCCATAGACAGAGACTCATCTACTGAAAAAGCAACAAGAATATAGGGATAGAGAGACCCATTTACTAAAAAAGCAACCAAAGTATAGAGGTCGAGAAACCCATTTACCGAAAAATCAACAAACATAATAGAGATTGAGAAACCCATTCAACAAGTGCTTTTTCTCCATTTTCATAGAGATTAATACTAAGGAATCGTTTGTCTACACTCATTTACATATGAAAATGGTAAATATGTGTAAATTTACGTAATAATCATGTTTGTCTACAATTATTTACGCATCTTGCATGTAAATCAGATGTGTAAATGAGGCCATTTTCACACCAAGATTTAAACACTTGTTGAGGTGTGCTTTCGAAGAATAACCGTTGTTGGAGGCGGATGGTTTGGTATTGGGGCATTTCCGTGAAATAGGTTCCAGGTTCGAAACCCCTCCAATGCATTAGAAAAATAATAATAAAAGAGATCTCAAAGTTTGGGTATTTCCATGAAAGAGGTTCTAGTTTCGAAACACCTCTCCAACACATTAGAAAAATAATAATAATAAAAGAGGTCTCAAAACGGATGATTTTAAGGGACAAGATTTGTAAGACAAAAAACATATTAGAAGATTAAAGTGGCTCCAATGATTTTAAAGGACAAAATCTGTAAAACAAAATACATATTGATAATAAAAATTTTAAGGGACAGTCTATAAGATAAATATCTCAATGACTTTTCTATATAAACTTTTAACTAGTTAATTACCTTATTATTTTAGTTTTCTTCCTATATCTCAATGATTTTTCTAAAGTCATTTATTATTGCAATACTTTAAAAATCTTTAAACATGTATATATGAATGTAAAAGAGAAGAAATAATGTATTTTACAAGCATTATGGCATCATTCAAAAATAAATATTAGCATAAATCCTATGAGATGCGTGGGTTAAATTTTATGCAAATTGAATAATGAATTAAGTTCAATATTGAATTGAATATCAATTAATAAAAATATTAATAATAATGCTATTTGCTTAACCATCAAAATATAAATTCATATTTAATTAACTAAACATGTTGGAATGAAGGTGATCACTGATAGAAATGTATTTTTTTTAAAAGTATATTTCGTGTTGAAAGACATGCTCTTTTTGAAGGATCTAAAATGCAAATGAGAATTTTGATATAAAATTGACCCTTTTTTCTTCTTTTTTATATCATTATATTAGAATTTAATTTAATAAATAATAAGTATCATTTACAAAGTCTTTTCATACAATTACACATATCATTAAAACAAATGTGGTGAAACAAAATCACATATGCAAATGATGCGAAAATAGTGTTATTAGAAAAACGTTGTAAAAAAAATGCATGTGTAAATGTTACATACTTAAAATTTGAATATTCATCATTTACATGTGTAAATTGTATTTAAATATCCCATGTGTAAAAGACAAATCACCTCTAAGTGCTCAGTATTACATATCATAACCGAAGTGAATGGAACTAATAAATCTTCAAATCAGCAAGATATCAAGATGAGAAAGGAAACAGACCCATTTCAATCATGAGAAAAAAAAGAAGAGTTGTATGGAATCTGAAATAGAGGATACATTCGATTATACCTTCTCCGAATCGACGAGCGATATCGGAACAAGAGTGGTCGAGGATGGAGAAGGGAGAGCACAGGGGGGAAGTGACATTGACGCAGTGTGGGAGAATAAGGGAGGAGAAAATAAAAGGAGGTGAAATGAGGGCAACTAGGGTTTTAAGCATTTTATGAATAGTGATGCTAGCGTCGCTTGATTTTTCCTTGAGCGGCGCTAGTGTCGCTAGTCATATATATTAAAAAAAAAAACGCAAACGGGTATGACGGACCCTGTTTATGCTGTGGGAAATAATATTTCCTTTTTCGTGCCACGACCACCCACGATGAATTTTCCAGTAAAATCCTCAATTTTCTATGACTATTTTTTTTTATGCACATATAATGAATTTTCCAGTAAAATCCTCAATTTTCTATATATGACTCATTTCTTTTTCTTTTTTATGCATATATATACCCATGGTTTAGCCATCCGTGTCAGATCTAATTTTAATATTGATCATCTCAAATTGAGTTTTGACCACTAACTCAATTTTAACTTTCAAGGATGCCCGCGGATTTCACGTTTTATTTTATAATATCTTAATAACTAAAAACATATGACAATTATTATAATGTATGTATTAAGGTTTGGATCCACAGTTTCTCATTTCTTTAATTCTTTTAATATCTACTCTAAATCATTGCACCAAATAAGATTTGTAAGGAAAAACTAATTAAAATATGTAAATGTGGTTATAGACATGTCACAATGCCATGGACATATGAAAGATACAAATCTAATTCATGTTATGGCTGCCATCGTTGGCATGGTTTCTTATATGAGACCCTATTAATATATACTTAGGGTCATTCCTATGTGAGTGTGTAGGTTTACGCCATAAAGATTTCAATAATTAAGAATAGTAATAGAAAGCCGTTGAAGACCTCTGACTTGAATTTAGTCTAAAACTGATTTTTGACTAGGTAGGGCTAGTTTTAGAATATATATATATATATATTAGTTATTTTTATTTCCTTTTGTGTATCTTTTTATTGGTAACTCAGATAAAGGGGTTAGGATCCAAGAGAGAGCCCGCACACATGCGGGAAGACCGTCCGCACAAGCAGGAACAAGGCCCGACCGCCCACACAAGTGTGAAAGAAGCCCGTACAAATAGAAAGAAATTTCACACAAATGAAAAAAGATGTGGCATACCCAGGATTCGAATCTTGGCAGCCAGGTAAGAACTGCTGCCACTTACCAGTGAGGTAAGTGGCCGTTCTCCCCTTTTGTGCATCTTATTCATGCATTTTTTAAGAAATCAATCTAAATGTGGGTCCAACACAAATTAAAAGTATTTTTTTTTATAATGGATCTTCCACTAACAGTACACAAACGTACCTCGATTCTTCAAATTTAGGCATGATAGACATCTATAATAATTATATTACAAGTAATTTTTCTATTTTCTATATTTTGGGTAGATTTGCTAAATTATTTTTCTTTTTAAATTTTTGTAGATATTCTTTAGATTCATAGAAGATTTTTTTTCCAGTTAATCTCGATAACTTCTGCCTAAAATTTCATTACTTTCTTATTTCACATTAAATTTTCATTATTTTGCTACATTCTATTTTCTATGTTTTGAACATTGATACCAATAAAAATTTACCTACGATCAATTTATGAAAGTAATTATATTTTTAGAACTTTCACCCCCTATCAGTACCAATATAATTAAATTTTTTAATTTCTTTTAATTTTTAAACTACATGTCTGTGCTGTAAGAAAGGATAGTCAAGCTAGTCATTATATATTATAGTGGAAGCTTCCCTATTCAATTTTGACAAAGATGAAATACTTTGAATTGGATCAATTGTGATTGGCCTACTAAAAGATTGTCAAGATTTTAGAAAGGGAATTAAAAGTGAACAATTGATTTTAAACATTTTTTTTGAACCACTTGAATGGGCTCTCATTTTGTAATTAACAGTTCAATTTTGACTGTGACCTTTTAAGTTTGACTCTCAGTTAATGCTATTACGAGTTTGGATACCGCCCATTTTCTGCTGTGCGCATCTCGCCAGCTCAAGAAAATATGGTTGCATGCCTCCAAGTCCCATTTATGAAAATCAAAATCTGTCAAATTAGATACACCCATCCGGTATGCCTTCACCTAATTTCACTTTAAGAGGAGTTGGGCCCACATTAAATTATGAAAAATATAAGTTTTATATAGCAGTAAATGTGATATTAGGCCCAAGGGTCCCATTTATAAAAATCCAAACATGTTAGAATAAATGGACCCATTTGGTATGTGTCTTCAGCAAAGTTTAATCCAAGAGCTCAATTTATGAAAATACAAACATGTCGAGAAATTATAAAAAACTCTCCTATCTCAAAAGAGGAGTTTCCGTTCATACCTAATAGCCAATAATTTTTTAGTATTTTGAGAGAATTTGTAAAAGATCCACATTTGTAGGAGAGAGAATTGGATATGTGTATCATTGATTACATATGTCACACTTTCATTGGTTAAAAGATGGGCCTTTTTTTTTTTTTGTGAAAAACGCCCGAGGAGTATCGTAACTATATATTTCTATATATAAAATTTCAAAGTTGGCCCCCGCTACAAGTCAATTTTAATTCATTTTTAGTGGCGCCCGTTGTAGTGGCTGCCGGTATAAACCCCACTCCAATGGCGTCAACGTTTGGCGGGAAAGTTTTATGTTTTTAGCGTCTAAGTCTTAGCGGCGGCTAATTCGCTTGTGGGAAAAATATGTTTTTAGCGCGGCCATTAGTTGGGGCAACGTTAAAACTCGTCGTTAGTGGGGGTCATAATAGCCTCCACTAAAAGTTAATGTAATTAAGGGGGTGTTTGGATAACTACATAATATAATATCAACAAGTTTAAATATTGTAAGATTTCATTATCATAAAATAAAATAGTGTCATATTATTATATAGTGTCACTTATGGTGTATGACAATTTTTACAAATTTCAATATACCTTTGAAGTGTTTGGCAATTTATTAAAAAAAACTCACAAGATGAAATACTAAATAAAAAGCGGAATGAAAGTAATCAATAGGGCCGGCCCTGGAGGGGGGCAGTAAGTGCCCTCGCCCCGGGCCCATTTTTCAGGGGGCCCCAAAAACGAGATTGACGAGATTCACTGAAAAGTAAAATTAATATTAAAATTATTAGATGAGTATGCTCAATTTTAATTTTTCATAATTAGGCCCACTGAAAAAAATTTGATGCTCAGCTTACTGTTACACAATTCCTTGTCTAATACAATTTTATTTTTTCATAATTAGGCCCACTGAAAAATGTATAATGTTATATGCAAAATTAACTGATTTTGATTTATCATAATTGGGCCTACTTAAAATTTGATGGCCAGTTAGCATTTAGCTTTGTTAAAAAAGTCCATGACCCACCCTGAATGCAACAATATTACTCTTGATTTGGAACTAAAACAAAAAGTTTATGAAACCTTATAGCCGTAAATTTATTTTTTTGAACTTCTGTGGGCCCCATAATCAACATCTGAACCTTTAATCCATTTAATCATCTGAACCTTTTGCAAATTACAAGTATTTGTCTTGTAAAAGAACTATTGAATTGTTACAACTTACAAGTATTTGTCTTGTTTACACATTATAGCCTTTTATTTTGAATGTTTATATATTGAAGTTTGAATTTATATGCTTTGAATGTTAAATTTTTAGTTAATTTTGACAAGTTAGATATTGGTTGAAAAATGAATGAGGCCATCACTAAGTTTATATATATATAGGCCTAATTTTTAGGCTTGCCCTAGGCCCTGAAAAATTCAGAACCAGCCCTATATACAAGTGTCTTGCAACGCAAATATTGATTGTTGCCAGTTAGCAAGGGATGAAACAAGCCCAACTCTCAAATCTCTACTGAAGGTACAATCCCTACAATTTTATGGGTAAAGCAATTATAATCATACATTGGTTTTGGTATTGAACTCATTGAGTTGTGATATATTGATGTATAGTTGTCTTTTGCTAAGACGATATCCAAAACTTGTTAGCTAACTCAGGTCTAACAATATTAATTTCAGGTGCTTGGATGTCGTCTTGATGACTGCTATGAGAGGACGAGTAATAAGGAGGTGAAGTCTCTTCAATGAAGAAATGGACCAGAAGAATTTCTTGTTTTGGGTGTAGCTGTTAGAGGCATATCAAAAAAGGAAATAGATCCCCAATTTGGACGAAACAGGGGACCCGGACTCATAAAAAAAAATGTAGTGTGTCACGGAAGTGGGTCGGCTGTGCAAAATGATATCTTGTGCTATGATGATGTCAAAAATAGGGGTTCAGACACCACCGGTCAATATGATTAATGCAAAGCAATAAATGAAGAGAGATGAGGGATTTATAGTGGTTCGGTCAAACGCGACCTACGTCCACTTCAAAAGGGTGATCTTGGATTAATGTTGAGAGTTACACAATATGTCAAAGTAGAGAAAATCCGTCCCCTCTCAAGTGATGAGAGGGCTCTATTTATAACTCTTTCCCACCAGGTGGGGATGCGATCGGTTCAACGTCTCTTTGGAGCGTCGGACGTGTCCTTGAGGATAGAGTCAGGTGGAAGGCAGGTGAGATCCTCTCCACGAGACTTGGTAAATGCAAGTTAGGGGAGGACTCCGTCGCGATGACTTGGAGTCTGAGATGACGAGGCTTCGCTTAATGGAACCCGAATCTCAACGGGGCTACTGGCCTGACCCACGATCCTGGACGGACCGGGTTGCTTGGACCTGACTCATTATCGGGATTTGGATTCGGATTGGGCTTGACTCATCATTTGCCCCTCAAAGTCCCGCACTCTAACAACTTTGAATGTGGGGCTTTCAACTCATCCGCCTCCTTCACAAGTTCACAGTAATCCAAACTCCTCTTTCTACTCAGATTTTGAAATTCACAGACCTTTAAGATTCATCTTTTGGTTTTTGAAAAAACCCCATGCTTTAAGGACTCTTCCTCCTATAAAACTCTCGATGCCCTAAACCAGACTCTTTCCAAAGAAGAAAGAAATCTCCAAGAGAGAAGAGAACACCGAAGGAGATTAAGAAAAAGACTGCAACAAGACACACGAGGGTCAGAGTAGTCGTCCGGACTTCGATGTGCGTTGAGGAAGCGGCATCAAGCGATTGCCGAATGAATCCTGATGTGGGCGCCCAACCCGAGGTCAGATCTGGCGCGCTTGACCCTCGGTCGACCTGTTCCGATGAGGGCGGCAGCAGCGAGGCGCGGTCAGCGGGCGAGGGCACCCTTGCGCAGGGCGTGCAGGCAGTGGGCGAGGGCGTCCCTGCTCCGGGCGTCGCCGTGTTGGCTGCCCCTCGGTCGACCCGTTCTGATGAGATCGGCAGCAGCGAGGCGCGATCAGCGGGCGAGGGCGCCTCTGCGCAGGGCGTCAGCCTGCAGGCAGTGGGCGAGGGCGCCCCTGCGCTGGGCGTCGCCGAGCTGGCTGTGGGCGAGGGCGCCCCTGCCGCGGTGCTGGCCGTGGGCGAGGGCGGCGAGCACGCGCTGGGCGAGGGCTGCGAGCACCCGCTGGGCGAGGGCTGCGAGCACGCGCTGGGCGAGGGCTCCCCTGTCGCGGTGCTGGCCGTGGGCGAGGGCGGCGTCCCGGGCGCGGGCATGGGCTGCGAGCACGCGCTGGGCGAGGGCTCCCCTGTCGCGGTGCTGGCCGTGGGCGAGGGCGGCGTCCCGGGCGCGGGCAAGGGGGGAGTGGTCCCCACGGGCGGCGAGCCCCTTGCTGCGCAGGGTGAGGGCAGCATAGCAGGCGCGAGCGAGGTGGGAGATTGTGGCGAGGCCGTGGGGCCCCCTGGGCGAGCAGACGCGAGGGTGCTGCCGTGGGGCCCCCCTGGGCGAGCAGCAAGGGCAAAAGGCCAAGTTTGGCGAGCTGCCAGGGCGAGGGAGGCGCGATGATGCCCCCTTGGGCGAGCAGCCGAGTCGAGGGAGGCTTGGTGATGCCCCCTTGGGCGAGCAGCCCCCGTGATGAGCCCAGCCCAGCCTCTCGCTCAGGTGTTGCACCCGGCCAGGGGTCACGAGACCTTGCATCGGTCTCTGCAGCGAGAGAAAAATTACGTCCTCGTCCCAAGAAATACCAAGGGAAGGTCATCGTTGAGGACGATGGTTCCAAAGTAAGTACAATCTTCAGCACCTTTCAGACAGATAGTGACATCTCCCGAATCATTACTTCGTATCGTATTCCGCCCATGGTGATGTGTCGTCTTGCTGAAAAAGATGAACCAGCTTGCGACAGCTCCTCAGGTGAGATCCTCGTTTATGAGGATATGCTCGAGGCCGGGCTGAGATTTCCAATGTCTTCTTCCATCTGCCGGATTCTTCACTATTTTTCCCTAACCCCAGGGCGTCTCGTGCCTAACGGCTGGAGGGCCTTGCTGGGTTTTCTTGCATTGTGGAAGAAGGTGAATGGCGAGGATGCCTCTCCAGCTGAGTTTCACGCCGCTTACAACTTGATGGAGTCTCCTACCCCCAATAGGGGATGGTATTATCTCACCTCCAGGGGATGTAAGCTTCTTACAGGGATGCGTTCCAACTGTCACAGCTGGAAATCTCGCTTCTTCTTCATAGGTGGCGAGTGGGCTTCACAAGCAGATCAGGCTTTGGTGCCCACACGATGGATTGGCGCCAAAAGACTGGGTACGTCTCCCTGTTCACTTCCCCATATTTATATAAATGTCTATACATTATTCCTCTATGCACACCGTTTCTTCTCTCCGCAGATCCTCCCATACTCTCCAAGGACCGAGAGTTGAAGCTGCAAGCGGTGAGGGATCATCCAGAGAAAGACTTGGGAGCTCTTATTCCCAAAAAAAGTAGTAAGGCCAGTGGACCTTCTCCGGGCTCTTCCTCAGGACCGTCATCAAAGAGAAAGAGTAAGTTAAATCTGCTCTGATCATAATCTTAACATTACCTGAGGTGTTGTTCCCATGTTTCACTTGTCAACACTTCTCTTAATAGGCACGGAGGTGTGCAGAGAGATGATTGGAGCCCGCTTTTCGACCCGCTTCTCGGATAGGGGAACCCCTCCTTCAAAGGTGGCGAGAACAGGCGACGTCTCACCAGGAACCTCTCGATTGGCTTCTCGCACTGAGCCCCGAGTGTCTCCTACTCGAGTGGTTTTACCTAAGATGTCTCTTCAGTCAGGGATCTCCTCCGCTAAGACTGTTGTCTCGCAGCCTTCTTCTTCAGCCACACTTCCTGTACCTCGGTTATGTCCTCCACAGCCGGGCACTTCTACAGGGGCACCCACCGGGACCGGTCCCCGGCGTCGTTCGTGGGAGATGCGGGATAGGCTAGGGAGATATGTGCTGGCGCATGAGGTCTCTCGGGTTAAGGCCTTGTGCACCGAGGGAGTCATTGACTCATTTGTAGAGGGTCTGACTCAGGTGAAGTTCATTATTTACTTTTCTCCTGATTGTTTCCCTTCATTTCTTTATAACTGTCTCACTTCTCGTCTCTTATCTTTTCAGGTTTCCACAGCATCCGTCTGCTTGTTGCAGCGTGCCCAGTCTTGTGGTCAGATGAGTCGGGAGAAGGAGGCTATGCGGCTGGAGCTCTCCACTGCTCAAGAGAAGATTATTGCCCTGGAAGCCGCTGGTAGGATTTCCGCAACCGATCTTGCTGCGTCCCGAGAGAGGGTAAGCAAGCTTGAGACCGGGCTTTCAGCAGCCAATAAGAGGGCAGCCGAGGTAGAAGATGAGCTTACGAAGACCTGCGAGAAGGCTTCGCTCACCGAGGCTGAGCTTACGAAGTCCCGCGAGAGGGCTTCGCTCAGTGAGGCTGAGCTGATGAAGGCCCGTGAGAGGGCTTCGCTCAGTGAGGCTGAGCTGATGAAGGCCCGTGAGAGGGCTTCGCTCAGTGAGGCAGAGCTTGCTCGAACCCTTGAGAAGGTGAGGCTCAGGGAAGTTGTTGTAGAGGCAGAGATGAGGACAGCGTCCGAGAGAGCTTCTCAAGCTGAGAGGGACCTGCAGATTGGCATCGCGGATGCCTTCATCGATGGCTACGAGGAGCTTCGAGAGAAGATTTCGGCCGCCTTTCCAGACATTGACATATCAGGCTTTGTGCCGATGGAGGCGCCTGATGATGGTGGTAGCAGCTCTGGTGATTATGAGGACGATGAGGAGGAGGATTATGAGGAAGGGGATGAAAGTGATTAGTGTATGGGGATTTCATGGGTAGGTAGCTTGACTTTTGTAAAGGCAGCATCAGCCTGATTTATGCAACTTTTGGTAATAAAAGTAATTTTATTTATCCATCTTTTGTTTTGCAACATTAAATCAAATAAAAAGTGCAAACCTAAGTCCTTTAACAAAAACCCTAATTTGTCCCCCTGGACCTCCTCACTGGTAGTACTTCTTCAAGTGTTCTGCATTCCACGGATGGGGTAAGACCTTTCCTTCAGAGTTCTGGATTCTGTAGGTGCCTGGTCTCACCACTTCTATTATGAGATACGGACCTTCCCAATTAGGTCCGAGTTTTCCTTCCCGAGAGTCCTTCGTAGCGAGAATCACCTTCTTGAGGACTAGGTCTCCCGGTTGGAAGGAACGAGGCTTCACCCTCGAATTGTAGTACTTGGCCATGCGTCGTTTGTACTCCGCATTACGGACCACAGCCATTTCTCTTACCTCCTCTATCAAATCGAGGTTGAGGCGGAGTCCTTCTTCATTGGTGGCAGGGTCGTATTGGTGGACCCTTAGGGAATGTACCCCTATCTCGACAGGGATTACCGCCTCAGTCCCAAAAGCAAGAGAGAAAGGGGTTCTCCTGTAGGAGTCCGCGGAGTTGTCCTGTAGGCCCATAATACTCCTGGAAGCTCATCAACCCACAGACCTTTTGCTCTTTCGAGCCTTGTCTTAAGGTTGCGCAGGACTGTCCTCACCATCACTTCTGCTTGCCCATTTGCCTGGGGGTGTGCCGGGCTGGAGTGAGGTTGTTTTATGTGAATGTCTGCGCAGAAGGAGTTGAAGAGCCTGTTGTCGAATTGCTTGCCATTGTCGCTGACAATGGCCTCAGGTATTCCGAAGCGACAGACCAGGTTTTTCCAGACGAAATCTTTCACCTTGTGGTCTGTTATCTTCGCTAGGGGTTCCGCCTCCGCCCATTTTGTAAAGTAGTCGATGGCGACCACTATGAATTTGCACTGGCCTCTACTCAAAGGCAGGGGGCCCAAAATGTCGATGCCCCATTTGGAGAAAGGCCACGGGCTGAGGATGGTGGTCAGCTCTTCTGGTGGCTGCCGTGTCACATTGGCGAAGCGCTGGCATTTGTCACACTTCTTGGCGAGGTCCTTGGCATCTTTCAACATGCTTGGCCAAAAGTACCCTTGCCTAAGCGCATTATGTGCGAGGCAGCGTCCTCCCGAGTGATTTCCACAAATCCCCTCATGAATTTCTCTGAGGGCGTAATCAGCCTCTTCTGGGGAAAGGCAGCGCAGCAACGGTAGGTTGTAACCCCTCTTGTAGAGAATATCATGTAGGATTGTGAACTTAGAAGCTCTCATCCTCAGTCTTCTGGCTTCCAAGTGGTCACCTGGCTCGGTGCCCTCTTGGAGGAAGGCCTTTATAGGGGTCATCCAATTTGGCTCATCGCCTTCTGATGCACAGTGGATGTTTCCGATTACCACATCTAACTTACTTTTTTCCAACTGGTGCCCGATGAGCGTCGGTTCTGCAGATGAGGCCTCCAATGATGAGGCGAGCCTGGCGAGTGCGTCGGCGGCAACATTTTCTCCCCTAAGGATGTGAGAGAGTTGAAAATATTGGAAACTTTTGATTATTTCCTTTACCATGATGAGGTAATCTTGCATTCTTTCCTCCTTTGCTTCGAATTCGCCGTTTACTTGATTCACCACCAGTTGTGAATCGCTGTAAGCGAGAACGGATTTGGCATCCATCTCAATTGCCAATTTAAGACCAGAGAGGAGGGCCTCGTACTCTGCTTCATTGTTTGACGCAATGAAGTGTAGCTTCACTGCATATTTGATGGGTGTACCATCAGGACTCATTAGGATTAAGCCAGCTCCGCTTCCTTCTGTGGTTGCTGAACCATCAACGTAGAGTTTCCAGGCTGGTAGTGGCGATACATTGGACTTCTCAGGAGGTACTTGTAGAGGTCCTTCGCTCACAGATGGAGAGGCCTGCGAGTCCTGTGGGGGAGAAGCTTGGGCGCCCGGAGATGAGGTGGAGAACTGTGCGCCCGTTGGAGGAGAGGAGAGCTGGGCGCCTGTTGAGGGGAGCTGGGCGCCCGTTGGTGGAGAGGTGAGCTGGGCGCCCGTTGAGGGGAGCTGGGCGCCCGTTGGTTGAGAGGTGAGCTGGGCGCCCGTTGAGGGGAGCTGGGCGCCCGTTGGTGGAGAGGAGAGCTGGGCGCCCGTTGAGGGGAGCTGGGCGCCTGTTGAGGGGAGCTGGGCGCCCGTTGGTGGAGAGGTGAGCTGGGCGCCCGTTGAGGGGAGCTGGGCGCCCGTTGGTTGAGAGGTGAGCTGGGCGCCCGTTGGTGGAGAGGAGAGCTGGGCGCCCGTTGAGGGGAGCTGGGCGCCCGTTGGTGGAGAGGAGAGCTGGGCGCCTGTTGAGGGGAGCTGGGCGCCCGTTGGTGGAGAGGTGAGCTGGGCGCCCGTTGAGGGGAGCTGGGCGCCCGTTGGTTGAGAGGTGAGCTGGGCGCCCGTTGTGGGGAGCTGGGCGCCCGTTGGTGGAGAGGTGAGTTGGGCGCCTGTTGTAAGTAGAGGAGGATCCTCAGTTTGCTCTTCAGCATACGTAAGCTCCGATACAAAGTCTGCCAAAGCCTGTGCTTTGATGGCAGGCCTTGGTTGATAGTGAATGTCGAACTCACCAAGCTCCACCGACCACTTAGCCAATCTTCCAGCAACATCAGGTTTTGCTAAAACTCTTTTCAGAGGTTGATCCGTGATGACAGTGATTGTGTGGCCCTGGAAGTAATGACGTAGACGCCTCGCAGTCGAAACGAGGGCGAGCGCCAGTTTTTCCAACTCTGAGTATCTGATCTCTGCCCCTCTGTATGCTCTGCTCACATAGTAGATTGGTTTTTGTACCCCACCATGGTCTGTAATGAGGACAGAGCTTACTGCTGAGGGAGAAGCAGAGAGGTACAAATACAGCACTTCCCCAGGTAAAGCATGTGAGAGGAGAGGAGGTGTGGCAAGGTATGCCTTAAGCTTCTGGAAGGCCTCCTCAGCCTCAGATCCCCATTCAAAAGTTTTCCTAAGAATTTTGAAGAAGGGCAAACACTTATCTGCAGATTTGGAGACAAACCTGTTGAGCGCTGCAATTCTCCCATTGAGGCGCTGCAGCTCCTTAGTTGATGATGGCGACCTCATATCCAGTATGGCCTTGATTTTGTCAGGGTTCGCCTCAATCCCCCTCTGATTGACCATGAATCCCAAGAACTTCCCCGATCCAACGCCAAAAGCGCATTTCTCGGGATTCAGCTTCATGTTGTAGGTCCTGAGAACACTGAAGGTCTCTTGAAGATGACCGATGTGATCTGCTGCAGCCAAGCTCTTTACTAGCATGTCGTCGACATATACTTCCATCGTTCGCCCGATCTGGGAATGGAACATCATGTTCACCAGGCGCTGGTAAGTGGCCCCAGCATTTTTTAGTCCGAAGGGCATAACCCTGTAGCAGTAGGTGCCCTTCGGAGTGATGAAGGATGTTTTTTCCTAGTCTGGAGGGTGCATGTTAATCTGGTTGTATCCCGAATAAGCGTCCAGGAAGGAAAGAAGCTCGTGTCCCGCCGTGGCGTCGATGAGGAGGTCGATCCTGGGCAACGGGTAGCTATCCTTCGGGCACGCCTTGTTAAGTTCACTGAAGTCTACGCAGAGGCGCCACTTCCCATTCGCTTTGGCCACCATCACCACATTGGAGAGCCATTCAGGGTACGCGACTTCTCGGACTGCCCCGGTATCAATCAACTTTCCCACTTCCTTTTCTATTGCTTGGGCCCTTTCAGTGGAGGCGCCCCTTAACCTTTGCCGAACAGGTTTGTGGAGAGGGCTGACATTGAGGCGATGGGTGGTGACGGCTAGGTCTATCCCTTCCAGATCAGCATGTGACCACGCGAATATGCCCATATTCTCCCTCAAAAAATCTGTCAATCGGCCAACCAGAGCTTTCGGGAGTGAAGAGCCAATATACACCTTCTTTTCCGGATGCTCCTCATGCAAGATGATAGGGGTGAGTTTTTCAACTGGCTCCCCTCTTTCCGTGGTAGCCTCATCTCTTGGGTCCAAGACTTCCACCTGCAGCGCCTCCTGCGTCATCTTGGCCTTCATCGAGGTGACGTAGCATTCTCTTGCTGCTACTTGATCTCCTCTTACCTCCCCTACTCCATTCGGGGTTGGGAAGCGGAGGATGAGATGATATGTGGAAGGGACGGCTCTCAAGGAGTTAAGCGTGGGCCGCCCCAGGATGATGTTGTACGCTGATGGACAATTTATCACCAAGAAATTGACCATTGTGGTGGAGGTTCGGGGGGCTGTTCCGGCCGTGACTGGTAACATAATGGCCCCCAAAGGATACACCTTTTCCCCTGAGAAACCGATGAGGGGAAACTTGACTGGTTGCAATCTCTCTCGACCCAACTTCAGCTTATCATAGGCTTCCACAAATAAAATATCTGCGGAACTTCCACTGTCAACCAAGATCCTATGCACCTGGAAATTGGCGACGGTCATAGAGAGCACCAGAGGGTCGTCATGAGGGTGCTGGATGTTCTCTAGATCTTTATCCGAGAAGGATATGATCTCATCAGTGCTGTGCCTCGACGCCTTTGACGGTCGTGGCTCATCTGGATGCCTCGCCTTTCTGGCGTAGGCTTTCATGGCGGAGAATGATTCCGCTGACCCTCCAGAGATAGTACGAATTTCTCCAATAGGGTGTTGATTTTCGACATTGTGAGGCTGTGGCGGCGCCTGCCCCCTACCAGCAACATACTGGCGCAGGTGTCCCCGCTGAATAAGATCTTCAATCTGCCTCTTGAGGTCGAAGCAATCGTCAGTGTCATGACCGTGATCGCGATGGAAGCGACAGTATTTGGTCATATTCCTGCGATTTGCTGGAGCTTTCATCTTTCCCGGCCATTTTACAGCGGGATCATCTTGAATTTCCAGTAGAATGTGCCCTACTGCAGCATTGAGAGCTGTGAAAGTTTGTTGATTTCTCTGCGGAGCAGGGAAGGGTCGATCTCTCGGGGGGGCAGGACCGAGTCGGTCCCTGGCTGGTACCCTCTCGGTTCTGCTCCGCTTGTTGCTGGGCTCCTTCTTGTTGCTGGGCTCCTTCTTGTCGTCTCTATCATGTTTTCCTTTATCTGCAGCTCTGGAGGACTCGCCCCGTCTGGCCCTAGTAGCGTCCTCCGCATTCATGTATTTCTGGGCTTTCGCCAACAGCTCCGTCATGTTCTTTGGTGGGCGCTTCATTACGGAAAAGTAGAAACCCGATGAACGGAGGCCACCCAAGAAAGCAGTCATGGTTACCTTGTCATCGGGTTCTTCCACCTGAAGTACCTCCTCGTTAAAACGAGTGAGGTATGCCCTGAGGCTCTCATTATTGTCCTGCTTTACAGTCAGCAGGTGTGTGGGTGGCTTTTGATGGCGGCGTCCTCCAATGAAGTGTGACACGAAGGACCTGCTTAGTTCTTCGAAGGTGGCGATGGAAGCTGGGGCGAGATTGGAAAACCACTGTCGGGCGGAGCCCTTCAGTGTAGTCGGGAATGCTCTGCACATGATCTCATCAGCGATATTGTGCAGCTGCATCACAGTCTTGTAGGTTTCCAGGTGATCGAGTGGATCCTTCCTTCCATCGAAGGTCTCTATAGACGGCATTTTGAACCTAGGAGGAAGGGGGTAGTTTACTACATCAGACTTGAACGGGGTGTTCGTTCGTCTGACGAGATAATCCACCGTCTCTGGGGCCTGCGCCCTCACTGCATCGAAGACATCTCCGATTTGATTCTGCATCTCCTTAAAATTTTCCTCCCATTGATTATAGGGTTCTATGGAAGGACCAGGGAGATTGCTTTCCTCCTCCACTGTATTATTTTCACTTTCCCCTTCTTGGAAGTGGGGGTCATCAGCCGGAGGTTCTGCAAACTGGGCTCCACCCTGAGGAGGAGGCGCCACATAATAAGCATGACCTTGTGGACCAGCCAGGCTCGGGCCAGGTGGGGGGTCCAAAGGAGCTTCGGCAGAGGCATCCTGGGCGCGATGGAACTGAGTCATCAGGGGAACTCCTCGACCCTGGGCGCCATAGGGATGGGCGCCCAGGTGATGGAGATTGGGCTGGGCGCCCACAGGAAGACCCCTTGCCTGGGCGCCCAGGGGATGGGCGCCCGGATGAGGTAGATTGGGCTGGGCGCCCATAGGAAGACCCCTTGCCTGGGCGCCCAGGGGATGGGCGCCCGGATGAGGTGCTCCGTTTCGCGGAGCGGTCGGGCCCCGCGAGCGCGTCGCCTCCTGCTGCTGGATCCCACCGAATGGTGCTCCTCCTTGCCCTGCGAGCATAAGTTGGAGGATTTGCTGGTTTTGAGTCACCAGCTGCTGCATGGTCTCCATCATCTGCTGTGGAGAGGGAGTAGGAGCGGGGGTAATCGGGACAGGATTACCCGGTGGAGGACCGTTCTCTCCCTGTCTGGGAGAGTTAGGCTGAGCGTTAGGGCCCGGACCCGTAGTTAGGCCAGGGTTATCCTCACGTCTTCCTGACCTCGTGCTGATCACCATGATTCTAACAAAGGGGTTTGAATTTTTTCGGTTCCCACAGACGGCGCCAAACTGATGATGTCAAAAACAGGGGTTCAGACACCACCGGTCAATATGATTAATGCAAAGCAATAAATGAAGAGAGGTGAGGGATTTATAGTGGTTCGGTCAAACGCGACCTACGTCCACTTCAAAAGGGTGATCTTGGATTAATGTTGAGAGTTACACAATATGTCAAAGTAGAGAAAATCCGTCCCCTCTCAAGTGATGAGAGGGCTCTATTTATAACTCTTTCCCACCAGGTGGGGATGCGATCGGTTTCAACGTCTCTTTGGAGCGTCGGACGTGTCCTTGAGGATAGAGCCAGGTGGAAGGCAGGTGAGATCCTCTCCACGAGACTTGGTAAATGCAGGTTAGGGGAGGACTCCGTCGCGATGACTTGGAGTCTGAGATGACGAGGCTTCGCTTAATGGAACCCGAATCTCAACGGGGCTACTGGCCTGACCCACGATCCTAGACGGACCGGGTTGCTTGGACCTGACTCATTATCGCGATTTGGATTCGGATTGGGCTTGACTCATCATGTTAGAATCTCATTCGTCATTCAAATAAACAATGAGAAATTGATGGGTATTGTTCAATTTGGTTATGTACGGAATAGAATCTATAATTATATATATTTTTTTTGGTAGATTTTGATTGCATTGTACGTCTTAAACAGGTTTATGTAAGAACAGGTTGCTAAAAATGAAACGGAATTCAATTTTTTATAGAAAATTTTTTATTTAAAAAAAATACTTTTAGCGGCGGCCAATTGAACGCCGCTAAAACTTTGACCTCTATTTTTATTAAGTTTCAATGGTTTTTTTCACTTTAACTGGCGGCCGTGGACTCCCACTAAAATTTATCTTCATCGTTTAATATACCCTCAAGAATGTTTTTTCGTCAGCCGGAAGTGCCGAAAAAAAAAAAAGACATTCACCCACGGTTTGTATACCGTCAATTAGCGGCAGTCGACATGGCAGCCGCTATAAGTTTTACCAGTGGCCAGCAACCTCGGCTAAAAGTGGTTTTTCTTGTAGTGGGGGGACCCATTAAATCCATATCCAATGCCAACATCCTAAATCCAATGCCCCCACCCATTTACTCTTCTAGTAGCGCGGGAGTTACTCAAAGATACTTACATGCCTTTTCCTCTTTGAACATGAACATTTCTCTTCTCTATATGAACATATATGACTTTTCCTCTTCTTTAAGAGAATATTTCCAATTATATTCAGCGTCCCCCACCTTATGGTGAGGGATGGATGCACCCGAACATTCCTCTATATATAATATGATCCCCTAGACGTGCATGGGGACTCTCTTGTGCTCCTCTTTTTGGGCCCACTTGAAGCCCTATGAGGGGATGGATGAGGGGAATCTAAACATGTGGATCGGCGTACCTCCCTACTATTTGGGGCCCACCGGGTTATCCTAACCCTTTGATCAACGACTCACAAGTTTTAACAACTTTATATTGAAAGAAATTCAGCCAATCTAATAGTCTAGTCTATTCGGATGGTGCAAACCACAAGATCCAGAGTAATTAAGGGGGTCCTGATTTTGTGGACCCCTCGGATTGATGATCAGTGAGCCCCACGGTCAGGTGCGACCGGATCGCCGGTATAAACACACTGCATTACATTTCATTAATCGTCTGTAACCCGATTCTTGTGTTTAAATTAAAAAAAAAGAAATTTACTTTCTTCAGTCAGGCTATGTGAGTCCAATTATCAAGATCTCAGGCCACATGATAAAGGTTTCGTTGTACAGATGCTTTGGAATGTATCTTTCACTGATCTGGCCCATATAAGTGAGGTTAGGCCCGTACCACTTAACTATGGATGTCTATGTGATTGTAATAAGGCCGAAGTTTTCACTGTTCATACATGTACAGCTATTTCAATTCGAAACAGAATACTATATTGTACCCGGACCTGTACCTGAACCCGAATTCAAACCAAATACACATACTAAAATAATACATGTATACTTTATTGCAAAAGCCATTGTCTACCAGTCAGCATTTCCTAGTTTGGATTGATTTCCTAGCGTAAAGCTTTGTTAAATTAATTTGGTTTTAATGCTCTTTTAGTAATTTTGTGTTAGATTTTGTTACTTGACCCATGGCCCACAAGTTTTTACTATAAAATGTATCAGATTTTGTTACTTGATCAAGAATTATGCAGGTGGTGCTTTTCGAAAGTGGTTTGAACAAGATTATATATTTATTAGGGAGATTAATTTGAAAAAATAAAAAGAGAGGTAGTTGCTTGTAATTATCAATCTATCTAGGCTGTCATCTCTAAAATTCTAAAATAAAATAAAAGGAGGGTGGAGGGCCTTGGCTACCTGAGCAAGCTATCAAAGTCAAAAGGAAAACAAGAGAGAGAGAGAGAGAAGAGAGATGGAGAACGTTTATATTATATTGAAAAACAATCCCATACTACTTACTGCCTGTATTGATTTGTGACCTTTTAAGTGCATTACAGACTCCCCCATTTTCCCTATATATATATCTGTTCTCCCCTCTTCTCCTTACACACAAGAGAAGGAGAAACTACCCTTTCTTCAGCTCCCTTCCAACCCCTCTTTTCTTTCCCCTTATCTTTTCCATTGAGTCTTCCCATACTTCCTCCTATAACCTACATACGTACACAGTCTGTTATCTTAACCTGTAACCATGCCAGAAGCTCCTAAGAAAGCTCATGACAAGAGCAGGAAGGCCCTCGAATTCATTGAGGATGTAACGAGCAACGCAGACGAAGTGCAGAAGCAGGTTCTCGCCGAGATACTCTCTCGCAACGCCAACGTCGAGTACTTGCGCCGTTATGGCCTAGACGGGCGAACAGACCAAGAGCGCTTCAAGAAGCTCCTACCTGTTGTCGCTTATGAGGACCTGCAGCCATATGTTGAGCGTATTGCCAATGGTGATACTTCTCCTATCCTCTGTTCCCAACCCATCTCTGAGTTCCTCACCAGGTGAGCTGTGGAGACTCTGTTGAATTCGAGTTGGCGTGGTGGGTTGGTTTCTTTCTCGGCTAATTGGGTTATTTGGGTTTTGTTTTGTGTAGCTCTGGGACCTCAGCAGGGGAGAGGAAACTGATGCCGACAATCGAAGAAGAACTGGAGAGGCGATCACTCCTCTATAGCCTTCTGATGCCTGTGATGGACCAGTTCCTCCCTGGTTTAGACAAAGGGAAAGGAATGTACTTTTTGTTTGTGAAATCAGAAGCTAAAACTCCTTGTGGACTAGTTGCCCGGCCGGTTCTAACCAGTTACTACAAAAGCAAGCATTTTAAGGACAGGTCTTATGACCCCTACAACGTTTATACCAGCCCCAATGAGACCATCCTCTGTTCAGATTCCTACCAAAGCATGTATTCTCAATTGCTTTGTGGGCTTTGCCAGAACAAGCAGGTCCTGCGAGTGGGAGCTGTTTTTGCCTCTGGTTTCATTCGCGCAATCCGGTTCCTCGAAAAGAACTGGACTAGCCTTTGTGATGACATCCGAACCGGCATCTTAGACGCCCAAATCACTGATCTTTCAGTGAGAGAGGCAGTCATGAAAATCCTGAAACCAGACCCTAAACTTGCAGATTTCATTGAGAACGAGTGCGGTAAGGGGTCCTGGGAAGGGATCATAACTCGACTGTGGCCTAATACCAAGTACATCGATGTTATTGTAACTGGGACCATGTCCCAGTATATTCCAACCCTCAATTACTACAGCAACGGGCTTCCCTTAACATGCACCATGTATGCATCTTCTGAGTGCTATTTCGGGCTAAACCTGAATCCTCTTTGTGACCCATGTGATGTTTCTTATACCCTCATTCCAACCATGGCTTATTTTGAGTTCTTGCCGGTGCACCGGAACGGTGGAGCGACGGACTCAATCTCAATACCCAAATTGATTAATGAGAAGGAGCAGTGCGACTTGGTGGAACTTGTTGACGTTAAACTCGGAGAGGAGTATGAGCTGGTCGTCACTACATACGCTGGTAAGCTAATTATTAAGGTTAAATTACGGGGACTTCAGTTAATTATATATAGTGCTATCCGCAGTGGGCCTAATCCAGTATGGATGCTCCACTGCAACTCTAAATGCCAATAGAAAAAATATCTGGATTAGAACATTTATCGTTTTTTTTCCTTTTCTTTCATCATTTCTTAGTTAGCACTGTATTGATATGTAGGTCTATATCGCTATAGAGTTGGAGATGTGCTGAGAGTTGCCGGATTCAAGAACAAGGCCCCCCAATTCTACTTCATATGCAGGAAGAATGTGGTCCTCAGCATCGATTCTGACAAGACCGACGAAGTGGAGCTCCAAAATGCAGTTAAGAATGCGGTAAATCATCTTGAGCCTTTCGACATATCCCTCATTGAGTACACCAGCTATGCCGACACCTCGAGCATCCCCGGTCACTATGTTCTCTATTGGGAGCTCCGTCTTGGTGCAACTGCCATCCCTCCGTCTGTGTTTGAGGACTGTTGCCTGGCCGTCGAGGAATCCCTCAACAGCGTTTACCGTCAAGGCCGGGTTTCCGACAAGTCCATTGGTTCCCTGGAGATTAAGATAGTTGAAACGGGCACATTTGACAAGCTCATGGACTATGCCATCAGCCGAGGGGCTTCTATAAATCAGTACAAGACGCCCCGCTGTGTGAAATTCACTCCCATAGTTGAGCTGCTGAACTCAAGGGTCCTATCAAACTACTTCAGTCCCAAGTGCCCAAAATGGAGCCCAGGGCACAAAAAATGGAGCAACACCCATAACTGAAAGGAGGAGGAGGTTTGAGATGTGGATCTTTGAGGAAAATTACTTCAGGAGTTTGGTAGAAGAGGAAGAAGATGAATTTGCTTTATGTTTCAGTCATCACCTCATTACATTAGACAGAGAGAGAGAGAGCGAGGGAAAAAAAAAATCTTTGTAGGATGATCTTTTGTCAATGGTTGTTTAGTATGTCTAGATTAAAATCCGCTGCGTACAAAACCAGTTCAAGGAATTTTTCTCTTTTCTCTTCCTTATCCTCTTTCTAGAAATTTTCTTTGGATGAGTTCTTTTTCCCACTTTCATTTCATGCCCGAAATCCTGCCCACCAAAATTTCATGGGCCACATCTCTAAAACGGCAATAGAATCCAATTCATTTCAACTTTCTCTTTTTCGTCGCAAAGTGGCTTTTCATTGTTATTGTTTTATATATATAACAATGTTAGGGTCACATGTAGTTATAGCATAGTTTAATCAAAGTAAGCTAAGAACATGGTATGTCATCAAAATCTCCAACCTTTCGCATGTAGGGAATTAATCTCTTTAGGAAAGGAGAAGCTGTTAGGGAATGTGAACCTCTTCTCCTCCTCAAGTTTCTTGTGAAACAGAACACAATAATAAAATGTGCTGTCCTAATTAATCTCATTTGAGGGGATTGTGAGGTATTTGCATGGATAAGAGGTGGTCCAAAAACCTGTACTACAGTACTAGTGATAATTTAAGGATGGAGATAGAAAGAGGCAAAAATCAAGGATAGAAAGGGTTAAAATTTTTCCTAGTTAAATCAGAAGATGAGTGCTTGACTTTGGTGCCAATACATCAAGGTGGAGACGGGGTATGGTATCACAGGTGGGCCTCACAAGGGCTCTCACTCATTTTAGTGTTTGTAGGTGATATATATATATATATATATACATGTGTTTGTGTGTTACTCTTCTATTTATTACTACAATTTCATTTCAATTATGCTATAATTTATGAATTGTGGGGGACATGAGGAAATAGGATGGTCCCCTATTTTGTTTACGACTCTCCTATCTTGTATGGATTATGGGACACATGCCATGCTTCTATTGTTTCTCAAAAGGGAAGGGACTGTTTTCAAAATACCGAATTTTAAAAACTGAATTCTCCTTTTGTAAGATGTTATTTTTTCTTTCTAATATAAACGACATGCTTATATGCGTGATAGATGATAGATGCTATACCAAGAGAAATGAGGAGTTTGTTCTAACTACCCAATTTAAAATACTGAACTATCCTTTTGTAAGATGTTTTTTCTTTCTAATATAAACGACATGCTTATATGCATGTGATAGATGATAAATACTATACCAAGAGAAATGAAGAGTTTCTAATCGCTTTAGGTAAGATAAGAAGGAACCCTGTGACATGTGTAAGAACTATACCTTGGCCACACCACCAAAATGAAGGGGAATTATAAGCCCCTAAATCTCTGAGGTTTTGGATAGTCAGAGACCCACCTTGATTAAATAGTCTAGAGAAACCATCTGAAAAACTCGACCTTCTGATTTAATCATCTAAGTTGATGATCAAAAGAGGAAAAAAGCAACGGTCCAGATTCAAATTGAAAGTGGGTTCAAAGGCTGATTCATATGTTATCCATCCAATACGAGTTCCATCAGGTCTTTGGACTAGTACATGATACCGTGCGTAGCGTAGGCAGGGGATTCATTTAACCCGCAAAACCACATTGATTGTACGATCCTAGCTGCCAATTGGTGATATTTTGGCCGTTAAAATGTGGGCTTTTTTCTTCAATAAAGTAATGGCTGGTGTCCACCTAACTCCAGCTTACCAACCAGAAGTATAAAAAATGCCATACCGTTTGTTGGGCTCTTTTCCATCCCTTCCATTCGTAATCATCAATTTTTCTGTGACTGAACAATGGCTGGATCATCCAAAGAGGCTGAAATTTCAGAGTTGGGGCCCACAGTATAAAAACTTAGTACTTTCTACCTGGATATTATTATCAAGGTTCGCAAATTCGTGACTCACACTAGACTCACCCAATTAAGAATAATTGGCTCCGCGAGTCAACACTGTGACTCACGAGGGTCATATTTTTTTAAAGTAAACATAAATATTTCAAGAATAAATCAAACCCTAATAAAATATACATAAGTTTTATTTACATATAATTAGGATAAAAGATTCAAATAGATGAATTTATATATCCAAGAAAATCATTATAGGAAAATATAACAAAATATAGTTTTGAATAAATCGAAACATCTAATTTAAAGATTAAATATATAATCATGCATATCACGTGATGTTCAACTCCAAATATTCAACCTAAAAAACGAGTATAAGTTAGAAATTACGTTCGAAGTCCCAACCATCACTCTCAAACCACTAACCCCAAATCTTAAACATCAATTTTTAAAAAATAAATATCAATTAGTTATAATTAAATGTATCTATTAAATGATTCAGAATGCGAACAACTCATCAATTCTTTTGTCATTTAAAACCTAATCATATAAAATCATCAAATTCATATCCAGCCTTGTTTTCATCTATATATGCTCCTATCGTCAACTTCGATAACTTGTGCTTCTGTTATATAGTGATCATCATCAACGTCATTCTCAATATCAATGTATTTAACCACAACAATTTTTGTATCACCAACATAGAAGAACTCATATGTACTTAGAGTTCACCCCACATGATTTTTCAATTTAAGTATTGATGAGTCAGGCCCAAATGACCCAACCCGTGAGGATGAGTCAGGCCAGAATAACCCAATCAGAAATGAGCCAGGGCCCAAATATGTGGAGGTCCGATTGGTCCATTCGGGTCCGGGTCCAAATCCACATAGTTTGGCCACGTCAAGGCTAACACGTCACTGCGGAAAAAGTCACTCTCAACCTGCTCTCTCCGAGACCGCCTCGTCTATCGGGGGCAGTTCGAAGGCTCCTTGTGAACGTTGGCAGAAGGTCCTCCCCATCTGTTAGGAGAAGGTTATAAATAGAAGACCCCACTGTCACTTGGGGGATATACAAAATTTCTACCTTCTACACGTATCTGTAATTTCCCTCCTACATTGTAATCCTTTGAGATACTCAATACCAAACCACCTTTCTGAAGTGGACGTAGGTCACACTGACCGAACCACTATAATTGCTTTTTCTCATTAATTATTGCATTTATTATCCATTACTCGACCGGTGTTGTCCGAATCTCATTTTGGCTTCATCTGTGGGGAACAAGAACCAAGCTAAAGTTCTCACTTCACACATCTTCTTCAGAAATTATGGTGATCACCACAAGATCAACAAGACGACCGGAGGATAACCCCCAGCGAGAGGGCGAGGGTCACCCTCCACTGATCAATCCTACCCCGAATGCTCTTGCTCCCACTCCTCAACAGATGTTGGAGACCATGCAACAGTTGGTAACCCAAAACCAGCAGATCTTACAACTCATGCTTGCGGGGCAGGGAGGAACACAGTTTGGAGGAGCACCGCAAGGAGCACCGCAGGGAGGAGCACCGCAAGGAGCACCACGCCTGGGGCATCCAACTGCTCCACGTCGAGGAGCACCTCGCCTGGGCGTCCACCTCCATGGCGCCCAGGATGTCCCTGCTGGGATTCACCAGGGCGCCCAGGGAGTTCCCCAGGGCACCCCTCACGGAGTGCTCCTGGTAGACCCTCACGGTCGCGCCCACCACTAACTGCCCCTGCCTCGAGGAGGGGGACCGAGTCATGGTGGACTTCCACCCCCTCCCTCTACCTCTAATGGGGAGGATCCTCATTTCCAGAAGGAGGGGAGTGAAAACCAAAGCATGGAGGAGGGGAGTTATTTTCGTGACCCATCCAGGGAAGCTCCCAATCGCTGGGACGAAAAGATCAAGGAGATGCAGAACCAGCTGGGAGACGTCTACAACGCCATGAAGGCGCAGGCATCGGAGACAATGGATCACCTAGTCGGGCAAACATACACACCGTTCAAGCCCAATGTGGTGAACTACCCGCTTCCCAGGAAGTTCAAGATGCCGTCCAGGGAGACCTTTGATGGAAGAAAGGATCCATTGGACCACCTGGAGATGTACAAAACCAAAATGCAGCTGCATAATATCCCTGATGAGATTATGTGCAGGGTGTTCCCAACCACACTGAAGGGTTCTGCCCGCCAGTGGTTTGCCAATCTTGCCCCAGCCTCCATCGCCACCTTTGGGGAGTTGAGAAAGTCCTTCGTGTCACACTTCATCGGAGGACGCTGCCACCAGAAGCCTGCCACACACCTGCTCAGCATAAAGCAGGATAAAAATGAGAGCCTCAGGAGTTACCTCACTCGTTTTAACGAGGAGGTACTTCAAGTCGAAGAGCCTGATTGATGGACCGCGCTCCTGCTCGGTTCTACCGAGGTCGGCGGACGTGGGAGTCCGTTTGGTTCCGACCCTTTCGCAACCGGGGGGCAGGGGCGTGCATCAACATTTCTTTTTTTTTTGTGTGGGTGTGCCAGATTTTCTATTTTACTTGGAATTGCAAGTGGTGATCCAGAGATCAACCTTCGCAAGTAAAAAGGAAATCAACTTCTTTCAAGTTTTCCATTGCACATATATTTAAGAAAAGAGACATTTTTCTTAGTTTGCCGTGAAAGGCGATTTTTTTTGGCATTTATAGCCGATTTTGGCGTTTATAGCCGATTTTTGGCGTTTATAGCCGATTTTGGCGTTTATAGCTGATTTACAATCCTTATCAATAATGAAAGACAAGAGTTGTGATTTTTGTCTCTTTTGAAAAAATACAAACTACAATGAAAAGCAAGAAAAGGAGGATCTAACTTCTCAGGAGATTGTGGGGGACTCGTTTAGATTGACGGTCGCAAGCCATATGTGGGCTTCGCCATCATCCATGCAGATGAGAACAGAGGATGCTATTGATTCGCTTGGCTTGGCTATAACCTCAGGTTTTTAGAGGACAAAGACCAAAAGGAGGTCCTATGTCCAATAAAAAGCCGAGTAGACGGGCTGAAAAGCCACATCTAAGCCATTGGAGGCAGGAGGAGAAGGCAAGGACCTTGGGGGGGGGGGGGGGGTACCCCCCAAGGGACTTTTGTCACCTTGTAGTGGTGGCCGGTGTAGAACTTCCGCAGAGTTTTCTCTCTTTTCCTTCTCTGAATTTCTGTGCTTCTGTCTGTGATTTTCGCTGTCTGTCCTTTCTTCTTGGAGAGCTCTCCTATTTATAGGCTTTTAGGTAACCATTTAGGAGGGTTTATGAGCCTTGATTGTCATAAAGCTACATAAAGGGAGGAGTTACAAAATTGAATTCTTTATTTTGTAACTCCTTTTTCTTGGCTTCTGATTGGCCGGAGGAGATTGAGGGCATTTAATCGCCTTTAATCGCCATGATGGGAGGAGTTTCATGGGTTAAATGCCATGAATCTCTTGACTTGTAACTCCCGGATGCTTGCTTCTGATTGGTCCGTCCAAAGAAATGGATTAATGACTGTAATAAAGCTAGTCAATTAATCGCATTAAGTGGTCGCCGAGCAGCTGAAGAGTCGCGGGCCGTGCCGCGTCTTTTGGGATTCTTCTGGTGATGATCATCGATGGATCTTCATGTAGATCGACATCAGATGACCATGTAATTTCAGGTGTTTGTTGCCAACAGCGGGTCGGTGCCATCTGTCCTGTCGATTTCTCGATCGGTCGGGTAGAAAGCACACTTTTTTTTTGGTTGACCGGGTGGCGATCAATATTGTTTTCGATACTCTTGATGATTAACCTGTGTTTTGGACGGATGTCGGAGAATTTGGTGTCTCAAAAGCATGAATTTTGGAAAGTATCAGAGGCTGGGCTCTTCGAATCGCGAAAAAACGGCGAAAATCGGGGTTTCCGGGGCCTTCCCGGCGACCCCGGGCTCCAAGGTCGCCGGCGACCCTGGGGGGTTTTCCCCCTTTTTTGTCCCGTTTTGTGTCCGTTTTTGCTGTTTTTCGATTCTTTTTTCTTCTGTATTTTTCCTTGACATTTTGATCATTTATTGGCTTGATTTCTTTGTAGGAAACCTGATGAGAATCCTTGCATTTTATTTTGCAAAGTTTCCAATTTCCTGAGAAAGCCGAAGACTTTGTCGCGCAGAGCTGCCGATTTTCCGTCAGAAGCTGAAACTGGGTCAAACGATGTCGGAATGACCTGAAATTTGGTGTGAAGCCTGCTGAGCAATAAATAAGATCAACCATAGGCTTTTGTTTGAGTTTTGAAGTCGTTTGGGGTCCTATCACCAGTAGACTTGCTTTTGTCACGATGAAGATGTCGCAGTTTGATGTGCGGTCAACCGATGTCCGATTGACTTGAAATTTGACAGGGAACCTATTGGAGTCATTTTAAGATGATCCATAGGCTCTGTCTTGGAAACCGTGGTCCCGGAGGGCTTTGCCGCCGAGAGGCCCGATTTGGCTTCCGAACGTCAAACTATGGTCAAATGTTGTGGAAATGACCTGAAATTTGACGTGTAGCCCTTTATAAGCATTTTGAAGCCGTCCATGTGCTCTATCTGATGAGTAATGGCCTCGGTGGTTCTCGCCGCCGAGAGGCTTGATTTAGCTGTTCGAGGGTTGATGTAGGGTCAAACGTTGTCGGTTTGACTCGGAACTTGACGTTGAGCCTTTTGGAAGTATTTTGAGACCATCCATCGGCTCTGATCGAAGATTTGGTGTCTCCGATGCTTTTGCCGCTGAGAGCTCCTTTTCGGCTGTCGGAGAAGCGAAGTTAGGCCAAATGATTTTGAAACGGCCCGAAACTTCTTGTGTACTCCTCTTTTGGCTGTCTTGAAGAATCTTGCAGTTTTTGTTTGATTCTGACAAGATTTGATTTTTGGAAGTAGCATTGCCTATTTATGGCAGGTTGCGACTTCATGTAACTCTTTGGATCTTGAAGAGGCAAAGTGACATTTTTGGTGTCAACAAATGCCCCCTCGAGGTACAACGACGAGTTGCTTAACTTTTGTAGTCGATGTGCCTCGAAGAGATTTTTGAAGGAGAGCCTGTTACTTGACCAAGAGTCTTTGAGCAGTCTTTTTTTGGTATTTGTAGCCTTTTGAGCTTCCAGGGGAATTTTATGGTAGTGAAAGGGATCACGTACCATCTCGAGGCAAAGTTTTGAAGATGACATCAGGGATGTGGATTTGGGTTTTGACCTTGTGACCTAACAGGCTGTATGTGGCAGGTTAGGGGGTCGGGTTTGGTTTTGATCGTGTGACCCAACAAGCTGTATGTGGAATGTTGGGGGATCAGGTTTTGGTTTTTGGTTTTGGTCTTGTGACCTAACAGGCTGTATGTGGCAAGTTAGGGGACCAGGATTTGGTTTGATTTTTGTGGAAATGTCAATTTCAAGATTTTGGCTCAATTTGGTATATGAGGCTGGATGGTTTGATTTTTGGAAGCTCATGGGGCTTGGAATTTTTTTTGTATGGTCCAATCAACCCAAAAGAGGCATGGAACCATTTTTGTATGCTCTTGGTAAGAGGGATTTCTCTTTGACTAAAAGCCCAAAAATTTTTCTTTTTTTTTTTTTTAAGTGCCTAGGTGGTCAAACCTGGCTCATATGGCCTAACCCTTGGGACCTTAAGCTTTTGAAATGGCTTAGATCTCATATGTTGTCATTTTTGTAAAGAATATAAAAAAATATCTCATTTGGATAGAGAATATCTAAGAATATCTTTACTTGGAGAGAATCTCTCATATTCCCTTTATTTTGGGATAGGATATCTCAAGATATCTTTCTTTTGGGAAAGAATCCGTCATTGATTTCTTTTTGGGAGAAAATCTCTCATTGATTTCTTTTTGGGAGAGAATCCCTCAAGATATCTTTCTTTTGGGAAAGAATCTTTCTAATCTCTTTCTTTTGGTAAGGTTACTAATTAGTGACACTTACCTTTTTCTTCTTTCCTTCTTTGGTTTGCTCTCCTCTATAAAAGCAAGGAGGAGGTTGGATCTCTTGCTTTTATTACTTTCTTTTGCAAAAATCTCAAGAGGGCTTCAAGACCAAGAGTTCTTCTTCTTCAAGATCTTCAAGACTTTTCTTCTTCTTCTCCATCAATGGCTTCAAGTAAGTTCCCTTTTTCAAGAAAACTCCATTATAGGAAAAAAGTTCTTTGTTTTCTTTTTTTTTTTTTGTTGTTTCTTTCTTTTTTTTTTTCACATGTTTTCCTCTTTTTTTTCACACGTTTTTTTTTCTTTTCTTCTTTCTTTTTTTTTTCATGTTTTGTTTTTTTTTGTTTGTGGGCCGTACGGATAGATCCGTACGGATCTGGCCGTACGGCCACATGGCCAGTGGGCCACGGCCTGTGGGCCAGCCCCTTTTTTTTCTTTCTCTTTTTTTTTGTTTTCTTTCCCTCCCTTTTTTTTTTTGAGAAAGTTTCTTTTCTTTTCTTTTTGTTTTCTTTCCCCTCTTTTTTTTTTTGAGAAAGTTTCTTTTCTTTTTTTTTTTTTGCTCATCATGATAATGCCCCTTTTTTTTTGGCAAACCTAGATGTTCATGCATGCATTTAATTGTAAATTAAATTTGTAGCATGATGTGATAGCATACCTGAAAGTTTTCGCAATTTTGTGAATTTGGAGCTCGCAGCGATGTTGAGCCCTTCCTGATTTTGCTGAGACTTTGAGGTTTCAAAAGTTTGGAGTTTCGGCGCTCGCAGTGATGTTGAGCCCATCTTCAAGCTTTCTATTTCTTTCGGGATAGTTCCTTTTCTTCGGAATTGCCCCGTCATCATGTCAAAATTTCGCCAGATTTTTTTTAGCGAGATTCTGTCATTTTGATGTTTGATCTTTTTCTTTTCCATCCTTTGCAGGTGGTTCCTCCAGAACGAACAAGGGTAAAGAGCCTGCTACAAGCGTACCTCGTCGATCTTCTAGATCTTCTAATCCTGTCGTTCAGCAGGCTTTTGAGAAGGTCCAGTATGTTGAGAGAAATCTGGAAGAGTGCGACTCCCTCAACAGAGATGAGATGAGGCAGCGACTGATCACTCTCAAGGGAGAGGAATTCTATAAGATCATGGTAAGCAGTCGTCCATGGGTGATGGAAGATCAGAGCGTTTTGCCCAAGCCTACCTTCTTCTTTGGTGATGCAGTCCCTGATGACATGACATACCAGAGGAGATGTTTTCAGTTTTCTTTCACAGCAGATGGTGAGAATAAGACTGTTGCTACCCGGTCGACGTTTGATCGCACTGTCTCGATCATGAGCCTTGCCCCCACGTGCTCTAAGAGGGAAGATCCTCCAAGCTGGGTGAGAAGGACAAATGTAATCAAGACCGGGGTTTTGTTGGCGGTTCTCCTGGATATACGGAGAGGTCGCCTGTTGACATGGACCTTTTGATGCCATCCAGCGGCTACCAGGGCTCTGATTATCCGTCGGTCGATTTGAGACCGGTGGGCCTTGGTATTTTCAGCGGTGACGGCAGCAATTGGATCAAGCCTTTTCGACTTCGTGGCCGTTTCAATGCTGACTCCGAGTGGAAGTCCTGGACTGATCGCGTCCTGCTGATTGGTAGTGCCGTGTTGAAGGAAGCCGGGATTTTTGATGCGGTTCGCGCCTTTAGAGAGACCGTGATCTTTTCCGATGAGGCCTTCATGGCTTTGCTGGAGTCATTCCTCCCCCAAACCAATACCTTCGTTGTGACGAATGGTGAGATTGGTTTTTCTTTGAAGGAGCTGAGCGCCATTACTGGATTGCCCATCCTCGGCAAACTCTATGAGGAGTTTATGCCGATTGACAGCGTCCTCGAGGGGCAGTCTGAGGAGTTCAGGCTTCTGTACTTTCAGCTCGTCGCCTTCTATGATTTTTTGAAGGAGAAGGAGGGTTTGAAAGTTAGATCCAGCAGTTGGAAGAGTTTTAGCTCTTCATTCCCCAACTTTTTTGATAGCAGGGAGTCTTCTGATAGCGTGACCCAGGAAGCCGGAGCTCAGGATCCGAGTTCAAAGAAGATCTTGGCCATGCAAGAAGAGTTGAGAGATTTCTGTGCCAGTACAAACGCCATATGTCCTGACATTGCACTGCGGAGAGATCTCGCTGTTTACCTCACTTATTGGCTTGGTGAGGCTATTTTTGCTGGAGGAGATGGAACGCACATCAGGCCGCATTGTATTTTTCCGGCTTGTCAGATGGCGTTTAGAGAGCAGCTTGCTTTGGTGCCAGCTCTTTACTCCTACCTGTGTACCGAACTGCAGGCTGCTGCTTTTTTGGTTCGGCTTGGGCTTCCCATGAATAGGGTATTTTCAGCCCATATCTTTTATTCGTGGTATGTATACCACTGTCCTGGCTTCCACCGGCTGGGTGCTGCACAGGATGATGATCCTCTGATGATTCGACTGGCTAAGGGCAAAGCCGTGTCCGAATCACTTTTGTTTGCCCGCATGAGGATCCGACGGTTCAGGGACGTCGAGATGGGGCAGTCTTCAGTGAAGCTTTCTCCGGAGTTGCGGAAGAAGGCTTTTGATTTTGGTGCCTCCCGAGACTCTACCAGGGCGGGGTCGGGAAGGCATTATTCCTTGACGAATGCAGAGAGAGAATGGCTTTTCAGCATACGTGTCGGCACGATGGTGTACCGTAGACATCTTTTCGTCGACATCCAGCCGTATGTACCCTCTCGCTTTGTTTTGCAGCTTGGCTTTTCTCAAGGCGTTGTTGGAGCGCCTTCAAGCATGGTGAAGCGCTTTGGAGGCTTACAGGACGGGAGAAATGCATGGGCTTTCTATAGTGCTGAAGAGACTACAGCCATGATTTCTTATCCTGTGATGCTGACTTCCCGGACTGCCGGCTTTGCGAAGTGGTTCGCGGAGAGCTTTTCGGCATATCGGGGGCTTTCCAAGAAGGAGCTTGATGTGAAGCTGGCATCTGGAAAGGGCCTTGGAAAGTCGGATGGCGTCCGGCGAGAGGAAGTTTGGGCCTTCCTTTCTGGAGAGAAGCACAAGATAGGCTTTCTCGGTGACCAGGGCGTCATTGGTTCTGGAGCTGTTCGAGAAATACCTGATGAGGCTTTAGAGCAGCTAGAACAGGAGGAAGCCGAACTTGGCGCTTGGATGCAAGCGGCACAGAGGCAAGCTTCCGTGGAGTCTACTGGCAAGAGTAGACCATCCAGTGAGGAGTCAAGTGGGAAACCTGACTTTGACAGTGGGGCAGGTTCCTCTAAGAAGCGAGCCCGCCAGGGTAAGAGGGGGAGGAGTCATCATCGCAGCAAGGGGCAGCATGAGGACTCTCCTGACTTGGAAGTTCCTCTTACTATCAATGAGGATGTGCCAGTGGATGCTGACGAGCCTCCAGAGGAGAGAAGTCGAGAAGAAGAGACCGTCGGTGAAGGTATGATTCTTCCTTTTTCTCTTTCCATTTCTTTTCATGGGATTTTTTCCATGTTATGATTTGCTTCTTGTTTCTGTTTTTCTCTTTTTTTTTAGCAGAGGAAGACTTGATGATGCCTGAGGTTCCGGTCGATGAGGTGGTGACGGATCCTGTCGAGGCACCCGAAGAAGAACCGAGGGACTCTGGAGTGATTCCAGAGTCTCCAATTGGTATGACTTCTCTTTTTTTTTTTGTCTGTGACTTGGTTTGCTAACACATTTCTTGCCAGCTGACTTGCCATAGGATTCCGATGACTTTGAACCATCGATGTGTTGGGATTTGAGATGACTTGAAAGTCTTTTGAAGAATTTGAAGAATCAGTATCTCAAGTATTGATTTGAGTTGGAATTATTGTCAACACATTGTCACAAATGTGATGTTAATAGATTGGTGTTGATAGAGCTTAAAAGAAGGAATCAGAATTGAAACAGTCAGGAAATCAGAATTCCTGAAACAGAGTGGTCGGTCGACCTGGCACCCCATGCGGTCGACCGAGCAAAGAGAAACCTGCAGAAACAGATTCAGGCACCTCTCAGTTATTTTCGTGACACAGTGTGTCTTCGGTCGACCGGGACCCCAGGATGTCGACCGAGCGCAATAATTGACTATTTCCAGATAGTGTATGATGTCGACCGGGTACAGTATGATGTCGACCGAGCATGGGAACCAGAGTTGCGCAGAATTAGAAGTTTTGCACGAAAATTCAGCACTCTTATCTAATTTGTTTGGGACTCTTTCTAAACGAATTGTAGCCTGTTTTAAATACAATTAAGGGTTATCATAACCTATAAAAAGGCATGTAAGGGTCGTTCTTAAATACACACCAGAAGAGAAGAGTTTTAGAGAGAAAATTGAGAGAGTTCTTGAGAGAAAGAAGTGCTGGTGCTGTGTGCTGTTGTGCTGCATCTTTCTACAGCAAGTGTGGACGAGGATGTGCTCTTGAAGATGGTATTTCGTCCATAAGATAAGTGTCTCTCTGTTTATGTTTAATTTTCAATTTGTAAGGGATTGAGAGAGAGAGAATTGTAGAGGGGAAGGGCTGTAGACAGAGTTTATCTCTTATTCTGCTTTTACATCAAGTTGGTGCTTGGTGTCTGGGGTTTGGTGATCCTATCTGTTGGTGCAGATAAATTGTAAAGGGAGTCGGTGCTTCCTAGATAGTTGGTGCTATCTGAAACTAAGGGTCGGTGCTCTTTGTCGTTGGTGCGACTAAATATATTCAGACCTGTACCGGATCGGTGTTCGGACGGTTTTGATCCGTGGACGTAGCCTTTTGGTGAACCACGTTAAATCTGGTGTCATTGTGTGGTTTGACTTGTTTTGTTGTTGAATTGGACCTGTTTTTAGAAATCACTGATTCACCCCCCCCCCCTCTCAGTGATCGCGATATCCAACAATTGGTATCAAAGCGAGGCTCCCTTGATCAGTTTAATACGCTAAGGGTGATCTCTTGTCAAATCACATGGCAGTCAATACAGGGAATATGAAAGCACCTCTGTTTGATGGTTCTAATTACTCTTTTTGGAAGATTAGGATGCAAGCCTTCATCAAATCTCTTGGCTATGATGTTTGGGAGGCTGTCAGAGCCGGTTACAATGCTGCCACCGTACCCAATGATACTGCATCGAAGAAGTTGGCAGACAACGACTCCAAGGCACAGAATGCACTCTTTAGTGGCCTTGTGGACAGCGAACTTGTCAAAGTAATTGCATGCAAAACAGCCAAGGAAATTTGGGACAAGTTGCAAAGCATACATGAAGGTGATGAGAAGATTAAAGAAGCCAAATTGGAAACTCATCGCTCTCAATTCGAGTCTCTTCGTATGGAGGAAAGCGAGAATGTTGACTCGTATATGCAACGAGTGAATGAAGTCACGAATGACATTCGTGGACTAGGGGAGGAGATTAAAGAGCCGGTCATCGTCAAAAAGGTTCTAAGATCTCTTCTTCCCCGGTTTGATTCAAAAGTCTCAGCCATCGAAGAAGCCAAAGATCTGAATGCATTTTCCATGGATGAATTACATGGTTCTCTAACTGCCTATGAGATGCGCATAGGAAAGACGTCTTCATCTGATAAAGAAGCGGCCTTCAAAGTTCAGAAAAAGGCAAAAGAGACTGCTGGTCATGATGTTGATTCTGATGATGATGAGCTTGAGGCTCAATTTGTTAGAAAGTTGAAGAAAGGAAGTAATGGCAAGTACAAAGGGAAGCTACCCTTTAAATGCTTCAATTGTGGAGGTATTGGTCACTTTGCTGCGAAGTGTCCGCTAAAAGAAGACAATGATAATGACTCTTATGCTGAAAAGAGTAAAGGAAAGAGAAATTTCAGAAAAAGGGGCAAAGCTAAAAACTTTCTATGTCAACAAGATGACAGCACGTCTGAAACTTCAGACGATGATGAATCAACCGAAGCTCTCTTCTTGGTCACTGTTGAAGAAGAAGAAGAGCTAGATCCGGAAGAGGAAGAGGAGGCTGAAGTCAATCTTGAAGAGGAACTCATAGCCGCACTTGAGGAGCTTAGCATGGAACGCAAAACAAGTAAGAAAAATCTGAAACTTCTCCATGAATCTGAAAGTTCTATTATTGCTTTGAAAACTCAAGTAGAAGAATATAAAAGAATGGTAGAAGTCTTTGAAAACCAAATAAGTATAAAAAAGGAAGAGGCTATGAAACTTGAAACTGAGATCGCTAGAGCAAAGGCTGAAAATTTGGAAAATAGCAAAAAACTCAAAGCGCTCCAAGCGATTGAAGGGACTATGAAACTCGATGAACTACTGAAAGTTCAAAGACCTGCCCACTTCAGATTTGGTCTAGGATTTGAGAAAGGTGAATCCTCTAAGATTGCACCTCCTGAAAAGAAAGAGTTTGTGAAGCAAGTCACTGCACCTTCTAACTCTATGAAGCCCACTCAACCTAGAAAGGAGTCCATTCCTGTTAGAAAGGTAATGAAGACTAACCAGCCACAAAGAAGATACAAATTCTATGGTTATTGCTTTCATTGTAATATGTTTGGACATAAAAGAGCTGATTGTAGATTCTATGTTAGAAACAGCCCACTTGTGACTAGGAACCCTTTTTCAATCTTAAGTAGCCACAAAATGAGTGCCATAAGTGCTATAATTATGGACACTTGGCTAGGGATTGTAGGTTGCATATTGCTAACAAATTTCAGGTTGAAAAGAAACCCAAGTTTAGTCAAGGCTTGGAGAGCAAAGCAAAGTGCAGAAAGTCCCAAAGAATCTCTCATTGTGCAAATGGCATTCAATGCACAAAAGAAGGCAGCACCATGGGTCCTTGATAGTGGTTGTTCAAGCCATTATGACTGGTGATAAAGAGAAATTCATCAAATTACAACACTATGAAGGCGGTTCAGTGAAGTTTGGCAACAATGATGGTGCCAAAATCTGCGGAAAAGGTGTTATTCAGCTTATGGCAAACAAGATCAGATCTGAAGAAGTCTTATATGTGTCTGGATTGAGACACAACCTGCTTAGTGTGAGCCAGATCTGTGACAAGGGTCACGAAGTTATCTTCACAAAGAATGGGTTTGCCATCAAGAAGAGTAGCAACGGCAAAACAGTGGCAACTGGATCAAGAACTGCTGGAAATCTCTATACATTGTCAGATGGAGCTGAAAAGACCTGCTTGATGAGTCGGACAGAGGAAAGTTGGTTGTGGCACAAACGCCTTGGGCATCTAAGCTTTGATAACATGTCACAGATTTGCAATTCAAAGGCTGTAAGAGGCATGTCTACAGTTGAAAAGCCTTCCAATCCCATTTGCGACTCTTGCCAAAAGGGAAAGCAAACGAGGGTTATGTTCAAGTGAAAGGAGCATCATTCCAAGAAACCTCTTGAGCTAGTGCACACTGATCTCTGTGGACCGATGCGAACTCAAAGCACCAATGGAGATAAGTATTTCATGTTATGCATTGATGATTATACTCGTATGACATGGGTATTGTTTCTTAAGCATAAGCATCAAGCACTTGATCGTTTTAAAGTGTTTAAAGCACAGGTTGAAAATCAATTGGAAAAACGTATCAAGATTTTAAGGTCTGATCGTCGAGGCGAGTTCACATCTGAAGAGTTCACTAAATATTGTGAACATCATGGCATTCAAAGACAGTACTCAGCCCCTAGAACTCCACAGCAAAATGGAGTTGTGGAACGGAAGAATCGCACCGTACAAGAGATGGCTCGTACGATGCTAAGTGAAAGCAAGATGGCTGACAAGTATTGGAAAGAGGCAATTCATACGGCTGTATACATTCAAAATCGATGCTTGATCAGGCCACATGAAGACAAAACTCCCTATGAGCTATGGTTTGGAAGAAAAGCAACAGTCAAGCACTTCAGAGTCTTCGGCAGCAAGTGTTTACATCAAGCGGCTCGAACAAAATCCGGGCAAATTTGAAGAAAGAGCTGACGAAGGTATATTTCTGGGTTACTCCTCTACTAGCAAGGCATATAGGTGTCTTAACAAAAGAACCAGAAAAATCATAGAAAGTGCTGATGTGAGAATAGATGAAAATATTAAACCAAAGAATGCAACTCATAATGACAGTCCAGTTATGAGGACTCGAGTGAGATTGATGATGAGATGGCTGAATCTAATGATTCTGAGAAATCAAAGGATGACTCAGAAGATACTTCACCTAAGAGGCACAGCACTTGGGTAGAGCAACACCCTAAGGATCAAATCATTGGAGATCCTAAGGCAGGCGTTCAAACTAGACAAAGTGTAGTTAGCAATTACTCACTTGTGTCCACCATTGAACCCAAGACTGTGGCTGAAGCCAGTCTCGATGATAGTTGGTTGAAAGCTATGCATGAGGAGTTGGAGCAAATTGAGAAGAACTCCACATGGGAACTTGTTCCTAGACCTTCTGATAAGAATGTTATTGGTACTAAATGGGTCTTTCGGAATAAGCTGAATGAAGATGGTCAAGTCATTAGAAACAAAGCAAGGTTGGTTTGTAAAGGCTATGCTCAAGTTGAAGGCATAGATTTTGAAGAGACCTTTGCACCGGTGGCTCGTCTGGAAGCCATTCGTATGTTTCTAGCATTGGCAGCATACAAAACCTTCAAGGTATTTCAGATGGATGTAAAGTCAGCTTTCTTGAATGGTTTACTTGAAGAAGAGGTCTACATTGAGCAACCTGATGGTTTTCTCATCAGCAAAAATTCAGATCTAGTGTGCAAATTGAAAAAGGCTCTTTATGGACTGAAACAAGCGCCAAGGGCATGGTATGCAAGGCTGGATCTCTATCTCCGCAAGATCGGTTTTGGAAAAGGAATGGTTGATAGCAATCTGTATGTCAAAACTGAGTTAAGCAAACAGCTGGTCGTTATTGTTTATGTCGATGACATAATCTTTGGTGGCAACGATGAAGAGATGTGCAGGAATTTCGCTGAAGAGATGAAGAAAGAATTTGAGATGTCAATGCTTGGAGAACTAAAGTTCTTTCTTGGTTTACAAGTTCAGCAGCTGAAACATGGCATCTTCATATCACAAATGAAGTACATTAAGGAAATGCTGAAACGGTTCAATATGGAAGACAGCAAGCCAGTAAGCACACCAATGTCAATGAACACGAAGCTTAGCAAAGATGATAAGGCCTCGTCCGTTGATCATACCACCTATCGCTCAATGATAGGAAGCTTGCTCTACTTGACTGCTACAAGACCAGATCTTCTACAAGCAGTATGTATGGTTGCACGTTTTCAAGCAGCACCAACTGAAACGCACCTTACAGCAGTGAAAAGAATCCTTCGATATCTGAAAGGTACTATGGAGCTTGGTATCTGGTATCCCAACGGCAAATCCTTCACTCTTGTTGCATATTCTGATGCCGATTGGGCTGGATGCGTAGATGATCGCAAGAGTACTAGCGGCGGCGCATTTTATCTTGGAGAAAGATTAGTTGCTTGGCATAGTAAGAAGCAAGACTCAGTATCCCTTTCGACAGCGGAAGCGGAATATATTGCAAGCAGCAACTTGTTGTACGCAAGTGTTATGGATGCGGCAAATGCTCTCTGATCTAGGAGTTCCTACAACGGATCCTACGCCGATCCTATGTGACAACACGAGTGCAATTCATATATCTAAGAATCCTGTTCAGCACTCTCGAACAAAGCATGTAGCAATTCGTTATCATTTTCTTAAAGACAAAGTTGCTGATGGAGAGGTCAAGTTGGAATATGTTCCAACAACTGAGCAAGTAGCTGATATTTTCACGAAACCTCTGCCAAAGGAAGTCTTCGAGTATCTCCGGAAAAAGTTAGGAGTTACTCACTCTCCTAAACCGTAGGAGTTGTGCTTGAAAGGGGGAGCAATGCATTCATTGAATATCCTATTCGCTCCTCGGTTTGGTCCCTTTGGACTTGTTGTCAAAGGGGGAGAGATGTTATGCTATGATAGCAAGGAGAGATGTTATGCTAAGATAGTAAGGAGAGATGTTATGCTATGAAAGCTAGGGGGAGATTGTTGACAGTAGATGATTGTTATTTCAGAATTTCAGAATTGGTTCCAAGTGAGTGTTGAAAAGAACTTGGAAGAGCTGCAAGCTGGAGTTGAAAGAGTTGAAGAGTTGTTAGCATGTTGACAAAGCTGTTAAAGTTGACAACAATTCCAAAGGGGGAGATTGTTGGAATTTGAGATGACTTGAAAGTCTTTTGAAGAATTTGAAGAATCAGTATCTCAAGTATTGATTTGAGTTGGAATTATTGTCAACACATTGTCACAAATGTGATGTTAATAGATTGGTGTTGATAGAGCTTAAAAGAAGGAATCAGAATTGAAACAGTCAGGAAATCAGAATTCCTGAAACAGAGTGGTCGGTCGACCTGGCACCCCATGCGGTCGACCGAGCAAAGAGAAACCTGCAGAAACAGATTCAGGCACCTCTCAGTTATTTTCGTGACACAGTGTGTCTTCGGTCGACCGGGACCCCAGGATGTCGACCGAGCGCGATAATTGACTATTTCCAGATAGTGTATGATGTCGACCGGGTACAGTATGATGTCGACCGAGCACGGGAACCAGAGTTGCGCAGAATTAGAAGTTTTGCACGAAAATTCAGCACTCTTATCTAATTTGTTTGGGACTCTTTCTAAACGAATTGTAGCCTATTTTAAATACAATTAAGGGTTATCATAACCTATAAAAAGGCATGTAAGGGTCGTTCTTAAATACACACCAGAAGAGAAGAGTTTTAGAGAGAAAATTGAGAGAGTTCTTGAGAGAAAGAAGTGCTGGTGCTGTGTGCTGTTGTGCTGCATCTTTCTACAGCAAGTGTGGACGTGGATGTGCTCTTGAAGATGGTATTTCGTCCATAAGATAAGTGTCTCTCTGTTTATGTTTAATTTTCAATTTGTAAGGGATTGAGAGAGAGAGAATTGTAGAGGGGAAGGGCTGTAGACAGAGTTTATCTCTTATTCTGCTTTTACATCAAGTTGGTGCTTGGTGTCTGGGGTTTGGTGATCCTATCTGTTGGTGCAGATAAATTGTAAAGGGAGTCGGTGCTTCCTAGATAGTTGGTGCTATCTGAAACTAAGGGTTGGTGCTCTTTGTCGTTGGTGCGACTAAATATATTCAGACCTGTACCGGATCGGTGTTCGGACGGTTTTGATCCGTGGACGTAGCCTTTTGGTGAACCACGTTAAATCTGGTGTCATTGTGTGGTTTGACTTGTTTTGTTGTTGAATTGGACCTGTTTTTAGAAATCACTGATTCACCCCCCCCCCCCTCTCAGTGATCGCGATATCCAACACAATGGACGCAAATGTTGATGATGCTTCCGATGAGTTCATGGAGGAAGAAAGTGTTCCGCCAGTCGTCGAAGAAGGTATTTTGTAGTTATAACCCTGATAATGATTTTCAAACAGGATTATATTCATACCTTTTTGTGTTTCTTTTGGCAGGTTTTGAAGTGACAGAGGAGGATCCGTCGCTTCCAGCGCAAGGGATGCCAGAGGTTAATCCAGAGGTAGAGACTCCTGGGACCAGTTCTGACAATGTTGAGAAGATTCCTCGTTCTGAGATTCCTTCCCGAGCAGGAGCAGCTTCAACTGGAAAGAGTTCTTTTGTTACTCTTTCAACAGATGATGACATGAGCAGCCGACCAACAGAGTTGGGCGAATCTTCAGCTGGGCCATCTCTTCTTTTTGCGAAGAAGGTGGTGGTGAGAGTTCTGAACTCTTGGATTGAGACTCTCTTTTCTGGGCACTTGGAAGCCGGATTTGGCATGATCCAGCATGTGCAGGAGATTCTCAATGATGCCGAAGAGGCTGGTCTGGATGTCACAGGTGCCAGGGCGATCGTTAATAGGATCATTGAGCTGGGTGACAAGTGGTTTGAGACCATGGGTTTTCCTGACGATCAGTTCTTCAAGGAGATGTTCTTGGACCCTGCGGATAAGGCTCAATCTAACCTGGATGAGGCTACAGAAAGCAGGAAGCAGGCAGTCCGAGAGAGGAACTTAGAAGAGCTAACCATCATTGGGCTGACACATGACCTTAACATCCTTGATAGGGAGGTCGATGAGGCCAGGAAACGTCTTGAGCAATTGCAGGCACAAGTCGCTGCCAAGTGGACTGAAATAACAGAGGCTCGTGAAAGGGAGACTGCTCTGATTCACCGAGTTGCGGATGCCGATCGAGTTCTCAAAAGGAAGTCTGATGAGAACAAACAATGGAAAACCGCTCGAGGGAAGCTTCCTAGTGCGAAAGAAGGGTTGCAGCCCACCCCAGCATCTCATGGCAGGTTCCTGAAGAAGCGTGCCTTGGAATCCTTGACGGATGAGGCCAAAAGCTTGCTTAAGGAGATGAACTCTTGGCTGGAGACCATTTTTGATTGAGCTCCTGTGTTATTTTTTTTTACATAAACCATCCTTCTCTCTTTTTTTTGGTACCACTTGCATTTTTTTTTGTACTTTTTTTTTGTAGTGCTTGTGAACACTTTTTTTTTTTTTTGGTACCACATGTATTTTTTTTGGTACTTTTTTTTTTGTAGTGCTTGTGAACATTTTTTTTTTTGTTATCCCTACGCTCACTTGAATCTTTTTGTGATAAAAGTAATTGCTAAATGGGATGCTTTTTTTTTTGTTATCCCTACGCTCACTTGAATCTTTTTGTGATAAAAGTAATTGCTAAATGGGATTTGATCAAAAGGTTGTCATTTTGTGAAAATCTTTTGTCAAATGATTGTTTTGGCATGAAAGCCAGGTTTTTGTTTGTGGCATGGAAGCCGATTTTTGCCATGAGAGCCAACTTTTTTTTTTTGTGGCATTGATAGCCGAGTTTTTTTTTTTGTGTGGCATCTATAGCCAGTTTTGGTGGCATTGATAGCCGGTTTGTTTTGTGGCATCTATAGCCGGTTTTTGGTGGCATTGATAGCCTGTTTTGTTTTGGTGGCATTGATAGCCGTTTTTTGTTTTTTGAAATCCAAGTTTTTTGTTTGTGGCATTGATAGCCGGTTTTGTTTTGGTGGCATTAATAGCCGATTTTTGATGGCATTTATAGCCGGTTTTGATGGCATTTATAGCCGGTTTGGTTTTCAAAAATGCAATTATCGACTAAAAGTCGCCTCTATGCTGAATGTTCTTGCAAGTATCGATGGAATGTCGCATCGTTGCTCATTCGGTTGCGAGTATCGATGGAATGTCGCATCCTCGCGGATTTGGGTGCAAGTATCGATGGAATGTCGTATCATTGCTTTTCAAAAATTTTGGTTTTGCGGGTACTGACTTGATGTCGTTTCCCCACGATTTTTGAAATTTGTGGTTTTTTCGAACCTTTAGGTTATGGATATCAACTGAAATGTTGCGTCTCCATGGTTTTTTAGGTTTTTTCGAACCTTTGAAATTTGAGTTGTGGATATCAACTAAAATGTTGCGTCTCCACAGTTTTTTAGGTTTTTTCGAACCTTTGAAATTTGGGTTGTGGATATCAACTGAAATGTTGCGTCTCCACAGTTTTAGATTTTGCAAGTATCGACGAAATGTCGCTTCCCTGCAATTTTGCAAGTGTCGAACATGGTTCATATGCTTCCGATTTGTGCGAGTATCGACTAAGCGTCGCTTCCTCGCGGTTTTTTTTTTTTTGAAAAACCATTTTTTTTTTGTTTAAAGACACGAGGGTCATAAGTTTTGACCTAAAACCATTTTGGCGGTAAAAGGCAGGGTGGACTAGGGTGGAAATCCCCGAATCCGGATTTTGTTTCAAACCATGAATTTTGGGTTCAAGGGTTGAAAATTTTGGTCAAGTTAGGGAAAGGTTCCTAAACTTGGATATTTTTTTTTTGAACAATGAAACGATGAAAGTAAGCATTGTTTTAAATTTCTAGAAATTTCAACATTTGATATGAAAATTCTAAAAAAAAAGGGTGGGTTTAGCGAGCGTGTACCTGAAAACTGGTTTTGGCCGTACAGGCATTGCTCTTATCCAGTTGGGTAAGTCTTCAAGGGTAGTACCGCTTTAAGAACTTGCCGTTGATGGGCAGCATACATCTGTCACCCTCCATGTTTAGGAGTGCGTATGCGCCGTTGGAGAAAACCTTGTCGATGACGTAGGGTCCCTCCCATTTTGGCTCAAATTTGCCTTTGGACTTGTGAGCGAAGACCATTGGTCTTTTTACCGCAAGGACCAAGTCACTCTTTTTGTAGGCGCGTTGCCTGACCTTTTTATCGAAAGATCCTACCATGCGTGCTTGGTAAAGTTCAATGCTTTGTTGAGCTTCGAGCCGTCTCTCATCGAGATTGCCCAGCTCATGGAGTCGCAATTTGACATTGCTTTCTTGAGTCATGTCATTTTGCAAGGATACCCTCAAGGAAGGAATTTGTACTTCCAAGGGTACGACAGCTTCGCATCCATAGACCAAGGAGAATGGTGTGCTATGGGTTGGTCCTCGAACGGTGGTTCGATAGGCCCACAAAGCTTCAGACATTTTGTCGCTCCAGTCTCTTTTATGACTAGAGACCATTTTTTTGAGGATTTTGCAGAGTGTCTTGTTGAAAGCTTCTGCTAACCCGTTTGCTGCCGGATTGTATGGAATCGAAGGACAGCTTTGGATTTTGTATTTGTCGCAGAACCTGTAGAATCGATGATCCCAGAATTGTGGTCCGTTATCATGGATGAATCTTTTGGGTATGCCGAAACGACAAATGATGTTGGTGCGCAGGAACTGAAGGACTGATGAGGTCTTCATTTCGTTAAACGCAAATGCTTCTGACCACTTGGAGAAATAATCCGTAGCGGCGAAGATGAAGCGATGACCTTTGCTCGAAGGGGGAGAAATAGGACCTATGATGTCCATACCCCAGGCTTCGAAAGGCCATGAGATCGTTGTAGGATGCAGCCATTCTGGAGGCATGTGAATGTAATCTCCATGAACTTGGCATTGTTGGCAGCGCTTAGCAAATTGCATTGCGTCAGACACCATGGTAGGCTAGTAATATCCTAACCTTTTTATCTGATCATAGAGCTTAGGTCCAGCCTGATGAGCTCCGCAAAGACCAGCATGAACTTCTTTGAGTGCTTCTTCAGCCTCTTGTTGTGACAAGCCGCGTAGAAGTACTCCGTTGAAGGATTTCCTATAAAGGCTTTTTGAAGGAATATCCAAATGAAAGCTTGGGGTTCGCCTTTGGATGCTTACCCGTTCTTTTGGATCTTCAGGTAGGATTCCGAACATAATGTAATCAATGAACGGATCCCTCCAGTCGCCGATTGAAGTTTGAAGGATTGAAATCCTACTTCCGACCACTTGGTGGCATTCAGCAACTGCTTGGTGTGTGTTAAGAGGAGGAAGGATTCTTCTTTCGCACACTATGATTTGCATGTTTTCCCCTTCCTGGATTGCCATGGATGCGGCAAGTCCGGCTAGGGCATCTGCACGTATGTTTTCACCTCTACGAATGTGGGTGATGTGACAGATGTCAAACTTTTGCAGAAGTGATTGTGCCTTGTTGTAGTAAGGCAACAAATCTGGCTTCCTGACTTCAAATTTCTGATTCATCTGGTTGACGATCAGTTGAGAGTCTCCAAAGACTTCCAGCATGGTGATACCGGATTCGATGGCGAGTTCCAAACCTAAGATCAGAGCTTGATATTCAGCTGCATTGTTTGTGCATGGTTCCAGTAGCGAGAAAGCGTGTGGAATCATGTATTTGTCAGGGCTAACAAAGAGGATGCCAACTCCCGAGATCAGCTGTCTTTTTTCATTTGTCCTGGTTGCACCGTCAAAGTACATGTCCCAGGAGGCACTTTGTGAGAAAGTCTCCACATTGTAGACTGGTTCGTCTGGGAGATCATCTCTAAGCGGAGAATCTTTAGGCAATGGATGCTTTGCGAGGAAGTCCGCTAGAGCTTGCCCTTTGATTGCTTTTTGTGGTACATACCTAATATCAAATTGTGACAGAAGGATGGACCATTTTGCCAGTCGAGCATTGAGAGAACCTGCCTTTGTGACAAGGACCTTCAAGAGGTTGACCCTCGAGACCAGGTATACTGTGTTGGAAAGCAAGTAGTGACGCAACTTTTGTACGGCGAACATCACTGCAAGGCATTCTTTTTCGACTGGAGAGTAGCGATGCTCTGCACCTACTAGCATGCGGCTGAGGTAATATAGAGCAGCTTCTTTTCTTTGATCATTTTCTTGCGCAAGCAGAGCTCCCAAAGAGTGATCAAGGGCTCCTGCGTACAAGATGAATGGTTTTCCAGTGGTAGGAGCAGCTAACAATGGAGGTTTTGTCAGGTATGACTTGATGTCTTGGGAAGCAGCTTCACAGTCAGCATCCCAGACAAAGTTTACACCTTTTTTCATCAATCGGGAGAATGGACGGCATTTCCCCGAAAGATTGGAGATGAACCGTCTGATGTAGGCCAATCTCCCTTGAAGCCCTTTGAGTTCTCTCAAGGTTCTTGGAGAGGGCATTTCTAGAATGGCTTTGACTTTTATGGGGTCAAGCTCTATTCCAGCTTTCCGAACTAAGAATCCGAGGAACTTACCCGACGAGACGCCGAAGAAGCATTTCAAAGGATTCATTCGCAGTTTGTGTTTGCGAAGCCGGAGGAAGACTTCTCGAAGGTTTTCGAGATGATCTTCTTTTCTTTTGCTTTTGACGGCGAGGTCATCAACGTAACATTCAACCGTCTTGTGCTGCATATCTTGGAATATTTTCATCATAGCCCTCTGATATGTGGCACCAGCATTTTTCAGACCAAATGGCATGACAGTGTAGCAATACACGCCAAATGGGGTCCGAAAAGATGTATGTTTTTCATCTTTAGGATGCATCTTTATCTGATTGTAGCCAGAGAAACCATCCATGAATGTCATTCGCTCGAATCCACAGGTATTATCGATCATTACCTCTGGTATGGGGAGCGGAAATTCATCTTTAGGGCATGCGCCATTCAGGTCTCTATAGTCAATACAGACCCTGATCTGCCCGTTCTTCTTTGTCACGGGGACAATGTTGGCCAACCATTCAGGATGTTGTTCCTCACGGATGAAGCCGACACTTTTGAGTTTTTGAACTTCTTGTTCAATTTTATCCATCACATCTGGACGGAATCTTCTTTCGCCTTGCTTGACAGGCTTGATGTCTTCTTGAAGATTGAGTTTGTGAACTGCTATTTTGGGGTCTAAGCCTGGCATTTCAGCGTAAGACCATGCAAAGCAATCAACGAACTCACGAAGAAAGGCGATATACTCGGGTAACTCATCATCCTTTATATTCTTGCTTATGAATACAGGACGTGGGTTATCTGGTGTTCCCAAGTCTATCTTTTGAACAGGATCTTCTGTTGGAAGGTTCGAAGGTGGTTCCTCCACAATATTTTTGGAGGCTTCCAGCTCAACGAAACCTTCCGGGTTTTCAAAGGCATTTCCAGACCAAGGTTTTGTTCCTTTCCACGGGTCTTCTTGATCGGTAATTTTCCCAAGGCTTGCTATGAGATGATCCCTATCGCCTGTTGAAACCGGGTCGAAGTAGGCTACTTCTTTTGGAGATGAGGGTTCTTCTGGGTCAGAAGTCCACACGTCTGTGCCATCGGACAACTCCTCTTCATTTTCGGAGAAATCGTGCCAATTGGATGAGCTTCCTGGATCTTTGTCAGGTGACTCATCAAAGAGATATCCAGGGAGATCGATGTCTTCATGGACTTGAGAAGTTGAGGCTTGGTCAGTATATTGACTTTTAAGCCTTTGTGTCAACTGTCTCAAGGGAGTGTCAGGATCATACCCTAACCCGTGTGAAGACTTTTCTACATAGCCGTAGAGTCTCCAATCTTCCAGCTGGCTTTTGGTCAAGACGGGCCCCAATGGCGTGAGAATACCGCGTCCTTCTCCCAAACCGACTGGGTTTTGAGCGTCATAGCCCATTTTCTTCATAATAGCTTGTGCCACAGAACTGTATAAGGATAGTTGAGGCATACCTTTATTTTGGAAAGGTTCAAGCATGGAGTTTGATGAAGAAGCATCCGATCTATGGAAGAAGATCGGCTTTTCCTTTGCTGAAGTTGCTGGAACAACGAAGGAAGCTGACGTAGGATCTTCTATGTCAGAAGTTATCTCCATTGGAGTGAGAGCAGGCTGAACTTGCTGAGTGTCAGCTTGGCTTGACGATGTGTCGTCTTCTGGCTCTGAATCCGAGTCCGTGTCTTGCATGATAAACACGAAAGAGACAACAAATTTGCCCTCAGGCTTTTGTTTTGCCTTCTTCACTTTAGTTGTGATGACCAAAGGCTTTGAAGGTTTGAGGGAGATGATGAAGGGAGTTTGAATGCTCTCTTCAGATTTACCGGATGGTTTGTTTTCTTCCGATGATTGTTGAGGAGCTTTGCCTTTATCTTTCTGGAGATTTTCGGCAAAGGATGCTGTGTGCTTCTCCTCTTTTTTTTTTCACCTTCATACATCTGTGAGTCTACGAAGTGGACTTCTTTACCTTTGAAGGGTTTTCTGTCCGCAAAGACTCGATGTATCATGCCGTCGTCGCCAACAAACTTGATGCATTGATGTAGAGTTGAAGGGACAACACCATTCTCGTGGATCCAAGGGCGTCCGAGAAGGATGTTGTAGCATGAAGGGGTTTTTATTGCATACACTGTGACCTCAGAGATAAGATCACCGATCTGCAACTTGAACCTGATTTTGCCGATAGGCCTTTGAGTACTCCCATCGTATCCAAAGATAGATACAGATGTGTGGCTCAGCTTGCTGGGTTGGATGCCCAACTCCTCAAGAGTTGATGTGGAGATGAGGTTGAGTGCAGAACCTGGGTCGATCTGAACTCTGTGCATAGGCATTTCCTTGATATACCCTGTGAAGTATAGGGGTCGGTTATGCCTGGTTTCGCCAAGTAGGAGGTCGTCCTTTGTGAAGGCGATGGTTGCAATGGCTGCTTTTTTAACCAAGAGGCATTCAATGCATGATCCCTCAGTTTTCTTCTTTTCTCCCTTTGAGGAGGCTTCTGAGTTTTTGACCCGGTAATCCATTTCAATTTGGAGGACTTGCGGGGCATGTTTGTCGACATCCTCATTCAGCTTTTGTAATTCCGAAATGAGATTATCACGAGTGTGCGGAGACATTCGCAACAAATCTAGGATGTGCAGACGTGCAGGTATGTGCTTGAAGTGTTCAATCAAGTCATACTTGAAAGCCTCCTTAGGGCCTGCATGTTCATCATTGTTGCCACTAGGGGCGCTTACAACATCTCTTCCCGAAGGATTTACATATGTAAAGGAAGATTGGTTGTAATTTTTGTGGTAGTCCCAGCCAGAGCGGGTGCCTCTACCAACTTCGAGAGCTTCTTGAGAAGGGTCTTCGTTTGGAAGATTGTCTTCAGGATCAAGAGGCTGTCGTTTTTCATTTGCTGAGGATGAATCAGCAGCAGAGTTGCCATCCTCAGTGATCGTGTTGCACGGAGCATTTTCCGGGAACAAGTCTTGAACAGCATCCAGCAACCTTTCTTCTTCGTTGACTAATTCATCATCCCAAGCATCAATGGCTGGGAATTCTTCAGTCAGGAAGGGTGTGAACTTTGAAGTCACAGTCTCAGGAGAAGAAACCTGAGAGGGTGTCATTTCAGTGAAAGTCACGTGACACGAGGTGGCTCCAGAAGATACATTGCTAGGCGTCGCCGGAGTGTAAGTGCTCTCATCAGACGATGCTTCGGAAGAGCTACAATCCCGAATTATCACATTACAGGAAGCTCTGACGGGAGACGTTGCCTGATCGGAGTCAGACTCATCCTCGGATGTAAGAGGATCGTCTATCCAGCAATTTTCTCCATTTTCAGGAGTTAAGGGAGGATGTATGTCACGCCCCCGGACCGAGGTCCCGCTAAACGAGGCCCTAATCCGGGGACGCAGCGCGACGGGCCAGAAAAATTCCGCCCGCACACGCTAGTTTCCCACAGGTTTCCGTGGTAAGGATTCACGGAATCCGATCCAATAGTGATGTATAAGACTCACTTTCATACAAAAGAATTACGCGGAAGCTTTGTAGCAAACATAAAAGTCTCACAAACGGATATAACATGAGAACGCAAGAGACTAGCATCAAAAGAGAAACATTTACTGTAGGCCCCAAAGTTAGTTACAGTTGATACAAAAGTAAAGTAGATCATTAATTACAAACTTTTCCCCAAAAGAAAATAAGCCAACAATGGCCATGACAAAAACCCAAAAGGTATAATATGAAATCCCCAAAATGTGATCGCAGCTCCAAGGTAACCCGACGTCTAATTGACATCGTCGGGCTGCCACTCGCCCTCCACTGGAACTATAGGTTCCGCCTCGAAGTGCGCCTCAACCGCGAGGGGCTCGACATCTGACACCAAACAAAAGAGAGTCAGACACGACGGTCTGGCAAGCAATTACAACAATAATAGGATGAAAGTAAAACAAAACATAATAAGGAAGAGCTACGATGAAATCACGATTAATAACAATGTCGAAGTAAAGATAAAAGATACATCTCGATGGTTTACAAATCCAATATCATGATGAGTAACATAAACAAATACCATGAGATGAATATTAATGCATAAAAACAATGGCAACCCACATAAAGCTATATTCTCCTGTTACCGAAGTAACCGGAGCAGACAAACCGTAACCACTAAACGTGGGACCGGAACGACATAGTCGTTATCAGACAGAACCGTAGCCACTACTCGTGGGACCGGATAAATTACCGTTGCCATGGTCGGCACAAACGGAATCCAAACTGCAGCTGGCAAACAAAATAAAGACCCCAAGCCGGATGATCAGTCCGACAAGGTGACCTAAGCCTAGTGGTGCCATTTTAGTGAAAATCCGAAACCTCGAAGAAATGCAATTCTATTTATAAGATACATTTCCAAAGTTGATAGAGAACTACTCCAACAAATGCATATGGTCAAAGCCAGGCAAAACAAGTGAGTAGTTTCATCATTTCTAAAATATGGGGGTAACCCATTTCCAAAACAATAAAAGAATTGGAGAAAGAACCAAAACAAAAGTCTTTTTATACAAAAGAGTGAATGATGGGTCGGTTGACTAAGCGGGTAGTCTCGATGTACATATGATCCCCTTTATTGTCATTAAAAGAAAGTGATTTGGTGCCACTGAAGATCGTTGACAATCACAAGGGATTAAGTGTACATTCAGACTCAAGGGTTTTCCTAAGTGGTATTGGTCATAGTCCAAGACACATCTCATCATGAATTCTAGGCTTGAAAAGGGTGAATGGGCTTCACTTATAGGAGAGAGTTTAGTGCTGAATTGAGCTTGGACATAGGCCCGAAGTGGGCTTGAAATTATATAGAATAAGTCTTCCTTAGAAGTAGGTTTAAATCCCTTTTAATCAGGCCCACAGCTGGCCTTATTCAAGCCCAACAGTCCATTGAAAACAAGTCCAAACAATCCCTAACATAGCCCACAATTCATGTCATACACAGCCCAACAATAAGACCCAAGGACAGCCCAAGAATTGACCTTAAAACAGGCCCAACAGACCCCTAGAAAATGGGCTCATCACATCTTCAATTGGGCCATCAAACAACCCTTAAAAAGTCCTTTAATCAGGCCCAGACCCGAGCCCAGACTGAGCTGGGCTCGCTCGAGCGGACCCAGACAGTAGCTGGGTCGCTCGAGCGGACCCAGACAGTGCCTGGTCCGCTCGAGCGACCCACTGGGTCGCTCGAGCGGACTGGGCCTGCCCAGTCCGGCCCGAGTGCAGAAATCCTCTTCTTTTTTTTGTGTTTTTCTTCCTCCTTTTCTTGATCCTTCCAATTCCCTTCTTCCATAGACCATTCTACAACATCTTGGGCCTCTTCTCAATCTCTACAAACCATTAAACCATCTAATTAACATAAATTCCACACTTTTTAAAGAAATCAAACTTCTTTTCCATCCCTTTGAACACCCATTTGAGCACAATGAAACAAACTTTCCAAGATACTAAAGTGAGAACAAATTTTCCATACATGGTAAAGCAACAACATAATTAAGATGGCTATGACAATGATTCCTTAAAGCATAATAAACCATACACTAAAGAAGATTAACACAAAAAGGGAAAAATCAAGAAATAAAACCAAATGAGGGAAAGCATCACATTAATGTGGAATATACTTGCCTTTAGCCAAGATAAGCTCAAAACCACTCCTTAAACCAATCCTTAGAGTTTCAAGCTCCAATTCTACAAAAACCCCAAAAAATTTCCCAAGAAACCCTAAAATGTCAACATTTGTAGATCCTCCATGAAAACCTTAACAAATGGGATAAAAACACTCCAAATGGAGAGGAAAGCAAAGATCTAGAGTTTAGGAAACCAATGCTAACCTTGAGGAACCCAAACCAAGAAGAAAGGCTTGAATGGAGGGCTTCTCTTAGCTCAAACTCCTCAAGAATGGTATCCTTAGGAAGCTTGAAGAGGGAGGAAGAGTTTGAGGAGATCAGTCCTCTAAGAGTACCTCACCAAGTGAGAGTTCCAGATGAGAGAGAGTGAGAAGGGAGAAGAGAAAAACCCTAGCCAAAGAACTTGCTGGAATGGAAATGAAGAAGGAGAAGAAAAGCTCTCTTCTTAAGAGACAAGCCAATGTGGGCCCCGATCTTCACAAGCCTAGAAACGGTACTTGCGGGCCCCGAACGAAAACGACGAAGAAGACGAAAATGATCGGCGAAATTTCCACTTTCCAAAAAGTATATTTTTGACAATTTCTGGAATTTTCGAAATTTGGGTACAGGTTTTGTGTGAAATGTCTATTTTGCCCTTTTTCTCGAAAAACGCGATTTCTGATCATAAAATCAAGTTGGCCAAAACATGAAAGTTGATGATCTAAATGAAATAAGTCAAAATACACATAAATTGGGATTTCACAAGCATCATGAACAAACTCAACCATTTTACACACAATCCACGGGCGCCCCGGCCCGTGTCACACTTAAGTCATGGACTAACAAAGGTTCTCAAAGCTAATCAAACAACCTAATCTAGCTTAATAAAATAAGCTAATCGTCCACTAACCCCACTTATCCACTAATCGCGATTAAAACATAATTAAATATTCAAACCTGGGTCGGGGTCTGACATCCTCCACCCCTAAGAATCACATTTGGTCCTCCAAATGATCACTAACCTCTGGGAATAGCTGAGGATACTTCTTTTGAACTTGCTCACGAAGCTCCCAAGTGGCTTCTTCTGGTCCATGATTCTCCCAACGAATTTTTACCCACTGAATTGTCCTGTTCCTCAGTTCTTGCTCTTTGGTGTCAATAATCTCTGCCGGTTTTTCAATGTATGTGGCATCCTCTCTGACATCCAACGGCTCATGTTGTAGCACGTGCGAAGGGTCTGAAACATACTTCCTTAACATTGACACGTGAAACACGTTGTGCACACCCGACAGTTCTGGAGGTAAAGCTAATCTGTACGCCACTTCCCCGATCCGACTCAAAATCTCATACGGACCAATAAATCTCTTAGACAATTTGCCTTTCTGCCCAAATCTCAATGTCCCTCTGACCGGAGATACCTTTAAGAATACCTTGTCTCCAACTTGGAATTGGAGATCCTTTCTTCGAACATCAGCATAGCTCTTCTGTCGGCTCCTTGAAATCTTCAATCTCTCATGGATAATTCTGACTTTATCACTTGTTTCCTCAACCAAAGATGGACCATGAAAACTGCGTTCTCCGACTTCTTCCCAACACACTGGGGTTCTACACTTCCTGCCATAAAGCGCTTCGAAAGGGGCCATTCCTATGCTGGAATGGTAACTATTGTTATAAGCAAATTCACAAAGCGATAGATTCTCGTCCCACTGATTCTTGAAATCAAGGACACAAGCCCTAAGCATGTCCTCGAGGGTCTGAATAGTCCTTTCCGACTGGCCATCCGTCTGCGGGTGGTACGCTATACTGAATTGAAGCTTCGTCCCCATCGATTCATGCAAAGTCTTCCAAAACATCGAAACAAATCTACTATCCCGATCTGAAGTGATGGAAACCGGCTGACCATGACGACTAACGATCTCCTTCACAAAAGCTTGAGCTAAAGCCAACATGTGCATCTTCTTACTGGTCTTCAAAGGAATAAAGTGTGCCGACTTCGTTAACCGATCCACTATGATCCAAATGGCATTGTTCCCCTTTCTTGTATTCGGTAACCCTGATACAAAATCCATTGTCAGGTGCTCCCATTTCCACTCTGGGATTTCTAACGGTTGCAATAGACCAGGTGGTTTCTGATGTTCTGCCTTCACCAATTGACAAGTCATACACTTAGACACAAAGGCCGCTATCTCTCTCTTCATATTGTTCCACCAAAAACGACTCTTCAAATTTTGATACATCTTCGTACTCCCTGGGTGCACTGAATACCTCGTATTGTGAGCTTCTACCATAATGTCATCTTTCAAATTGTCTACCTTAGGAACACAAAGTCTGCCACGGAAGTACAAAACTCCATCCAACATCTGAAAATCTGGCCTTTCTGAGATATGTTCCACAATTTTAGCCAAGTCTGGATCTTGCATCTGATTGTCCTTAATTTTCTGAATGAAGACTGGCTCGGACACCGTCATATTTGCTAACACAACTCCTTCTCTCAAAGGTTCGAACTCTACTCGCAAATCCTCAAATTGTTGAAAATTGTAAAACCCGTGCAAACTGGCCAAACAAACTGATTTCCTACTCAACGCATCTGCCACTACATTCACTTTCCCCGGATGATAGATAATCGGAAAATCGTAGTCCTTGATGTACTCCATCCACCTTCTCTGCCTCATATTTAATTCCTTTTGAGAGAATAAGTATTGAAGACTATGGTGATCCGAATGCACTTCAAATTTTTCTCCGTACAAATAGTGTCTCCACATCTTCAACGCGAAAACTATAGCTGCTAACTCCAAATCGTGCGTTGCATATTTCTTTTCATGTTCCTTCAATTGCCTCGAGCCATATGCAATCACCTTCCCATTCTGCATCAACACACAACCGAGTCCTACTCCTGAAGCATCCGTAAAGATAACGAAACCACCACTCCCCGAAGGTAAAGTGAGGACAGGCGCTGAAGTTAACCTCTTTTTCAACTCTTCAAAACTAGCTTCGCATTTCTCCGACCATACAAACGGCACATTCTTTCGGGTTAACTTTGTCGACGGTGCTGCAATAGACGAAAAGCCTTGAACAAATCTCCTATAATAACCTGCCAAACCCAGAAAACTTCTAATCTCTGTCACATTTTTCGGTCTCTCCCAATTGATAACTGCTTCAATCTTTGATGGATCAACTGCTAGCCCTTCTTCAGAAATAATGTGACCAAGAAAAGAGACTTGCTCTAGCCAAAACTCACACTTCCCAAGCTTCGCATACAACTGGTTATCTCTCACAACTGCAAAGAAGTCCTCAAATGCTGCTCATGATCTTCTCTTGACTTGGAATACACTAGAATATCATCAATGAAGACGACGGTGAACTGATCGAGATAGGGTGCGAAAATCTTGTTCATGAGAGCCATGAATACCGCTGGTGCATTAGTCAGTCCAAAGGGCATCACCAAAAACTCATAGTGCCCATATCTAGTTCGAAAAGCTGTCTTCGGGATGTCTGATTCTCTAACCCTCAACTGATGGTATCCGGACCTCAAATCTATCTTCGAGAAAAACTTTGCACCTTGCAACTGATCAAACAACTCGTCTATCCTAGGCAAAGGGTACTTGTTCTTAGTGGTCACTTGATTCAACTTCCTATAGTCTATACACATCCTCAAACTTCCATCTTTCTTCTTGACAAAGAGCACTGGAGCTCCCCATGGGGAAACACTTGGCCTAACAAAACCCTTATCTAGCAACTCTTGCAATTGTAACTTCAATTCTCCTAACTCCGCTGGAGCCATCCTATAAGGAGCAATGGAAATCGGAGCAGTTCCTGGCACCAACTCTATTGTAAACTCAACTTCTTTGACAGGTGGTAACCCTGGAATATCTTCTGGAAAAACATCGGGAAACTCACACACTATCGGGATATTCTCCACCCCTAGGGACTGTTCGTCCTTGGAAACAAAAGCAATAAATCCTTCACAACCCGATCTTAACAACTTAGCTGCCGAAAGAGCTGAAATAAACCTAACTGGGGAAATCCTTTTCTCTCCTTGAAACTTCACTCCAGAGGACGACTCATCCAACCTACACACAATGGTCTTACTATAGCAATCCATGGAGGCATGATGACCCGCTAACCAATCCATGCCTAGAATAACATCGAAGTCATGCATAACTAAGGTAATAAGATCTGCAGGGAAAACGACTTCTCCTATCTTCACTGGACAACTAGGATAAAAGGTACTACACACCACTTGCTTCCCTACCGGAGTAGTAACAGTCAAAACAAACTCTAACTCTCTAACAGGTACACTAATCTTCTTAGCAAACACAAGGGATAAGAAAGAATGGGTAGATCCCGGGTCAAACAACACTTTAGCTTCAACATCACAAATTAGGAGTTTACCTTCCACAACATCACCCGCCGCTTCTGTATCCACTTGATTGATATGATTGAGACGGCCTTGCTGACGCGGTCTGTTCTGATTCTGATTTGGTCTCCCAAGCTGCATATTCCTATTCTGCTGCTGTGGACGGGCATTCTGGTTCTGTGGCTGTTGACGGGGCTGCTGGTTCTGCTGCTGCCTCGGTGGATTCTGAACTACTTGTTGATTTTGCTGAGGGGCTTGCCTTGGCGGCTGCTGAGGTGCCCTGTTGCCCTGGTTCCTGTTGTTCGGGCAATCCTTCAATTGGTGGTCTGAGCTACCACACTTGAAACACGCCCCTGAAATGCGATAACACTGCTGCGAAGAATGATTCTTGCCACAATGCTCACACCCGCCTTGAGTTGGAGCATTCTGCGGTTTCTTTTGCTTCTTTCCTTGATATGATTTCTGCCCACTCTGAAACTGCTGCCTCTTTCTTTGGTTGTCCTTAATAATCTGATTGTTTATATCCTCAAACCTGTAGGCCCTTTTGATAGCCTCTTGAAAGGTGGTTGGTGGTACCACGCCCAAAGCATCTCTCAAAATAATGGGATTGAGCCCATCCATAAACTTAGTAATCTTTTTCTCCTCGGTGTCCACCAACTCTGGAGCATAGCGAGATAACTTTTCAAACTTGGTAAGATACTCCAGGACAGTCATATCCTCTTGTTTAAGCAACTGGAACTCCGCTGCCTTCTGCTTCTTAATATGTGCTGGGACATATTTCTCACTAAACTGCTGCTTGAAAGTGGCCCAAGCAATCCCATCTGCAATAGTCTGATAGCCTTCCTTGACAGTCTTCCACCAAATGTCTGCCAACCCAGTGAACATGGAGGCTGCCAAAAGAACTCGTTGTCTGCCAGTACACACAAAAATATCGAAGATGTTCTCGGTATGAGCCAACCAATCATCCGCTGCCAAAGGGTCTTCCTGACCCGTAAATTCTTTAGGACCCCTTTTTCTGAACTTCTCAAATAGGATATTAGGGTCTCGGTCCCTATTCTGCATTGGTTCCACATTAGCTACTGGTTCCGGCCTCCTACCCAGCACTTCAAGCAGTTGCCTTTGCACTTGAGTCAATTCCTCATCCTTCTTGGCCATTTGTTCTTGAAATCGAGCTTGATTATCATTGGCTCGCTGCTGTTGTTCGACTAACATTTGCATGAGTTGTTGGAATTGACCCGTTACCGGGTTCTCAATCTCGCTGTCATGATTGCTACCTGATGCGTTCGCACCTGCCGGAGGTCGACGCGGAGGCATAGTGCTGCAAAACAACTTGTTAGTACAACAAGATATAATAATAAAGCGTTCCCAATCCCAAATCGATGCTAACTAACGGTAATGCTAACGAATCCTTGCCACGTCCTTATGTTTCTAATCCAATTTTAATTGCCTCAAATATTTCTCGCTCTGATACCAAGCCTGTCACGCCCCCGGACCGAGGTCCCGCTAAACGAGGCCCTAATCCGGGGATGCGGCGCGACGGGCCAGAAAAATTCCGCCCGCACACGGTAGTTTCCCACAGGTTTCCGCGGTAAGGATTCACGGAATCCGATCCAATAGTGATGTATAAGACTCACTTTCATACAAAAGAATTACGCGGAAGCTTTGTAGCAAACATAAAAGTCTCACAAACGGATATAACATGAGAACGCAAGAGACTAGCATCAAAAGAGAAACATTTACTGTTGGCCCCAAAGTTAGTTACAGTTGATACAAAAGTAAAGTAGATCATTAATTACAAACTTTTCCCCAAAAGAAAATAAGCCAACAATGGCCATGACAAAAACCCAAAAGGTATAATATGAAATCCCCAAAATGTGATCGCAGCTCCAAGGTAACCCAACGTCTAATTGACATCGTCGGGCTGCCACTCGCCCTCCACTGGAACTATAGGTTCCGCCTCGAAGTGCGCCTCAACCGCGAGGGGCTCGACATCTGACACCAAACAAAAGAGAGTCAGACACGACGGTTTGGCAAGCAATTACAACAATAATAGGATGAAAGTAAAACAAAACATAATAAGGAAGAGCTACGATGAAATCACGATTAATAACAATGTCGAAGTAAAGATAAAAGATACATCTCGATGGTTTACAAATCCAATATCATGATGAGTAACATAAACAAATACCATGAGATGAATATTAATGCATAAAAACAATGGCAACCCACATAAAGCTATATTCTCCTGTTACCGAAGTAACCGGAGCAGACAAACCGTAGCCACTAAACGTGGGACCGGAACGACATAGTCGTTATCAGACAGAACCGTAGCCACTACTCGTGGGACCGGATAAATTACCGTTGCCATGGTCGGTACAAACGGAATCCAAACTGCAGCTGGCAAACAAAATAAAGACCCCAAGCCGGATGATCAGTCCGACAAGGTGACCTAAGCCTAGTGGTGCCATTTTAGTGAAAATCCGAAACCTCGAAGAAATGCAATTCTATTTATAAGATACATTTCCAAAGTTGATAGAGAACTACTCCAACAAATGCATATGGTCAAAGCCAGGCAAAACAAGTGAGTAGTTTCATCATTTCTAAAATATGGGGGTAACCCATTTCCAAAACAATAAAAGAATTGGAGAAAGAACCAAAACAAAAGTCTTTTTATACAAAAGAGTGAATGATGGGTCGGTTGACTAAGCGGGTAGTCTCGATGTACATATGATCCCCTTTATTGTCATTAAAAGAAAGTGATTTGGTGCCACTGAAGATCGTTGACAATCACAAGGGATTAAGTGTACATTCAGACTCAAGGGTTTTCCTAAGTGGTATTGGTCATAGTCCAAGACACATCTCATCATGAATTCTAGGCTTGAAAAGGGTGAATGGGCTTCACTTATAGGAGAGAGTTTAGTGCTGAATTGAGCTTGGACATAGGCCCGAAGTGGGCTTGAAATTATATAGAATAAGTCTTCCTTAGAAGTAGGTTTAAATCCCTTTTAATCAGGCCCACAGCTGGCCTTATTCAAGCCCAACAGTCCATTGAAAACAAGTCCAAACAATCCCTAACATAGCCCACAATTCATGTCATACACAGCCCAACAATAAGACCCAAGGACAGCCCAAGAATTGACCTTAAAACAGGCCCAACAGACCCCTAGAAAATGGGCTCATCACATCTTCAATTGGGCCATCAAACAACCCTTAAAAAGTCCTTTAATCAGGCCCAGACCCGAGCCCAGACTGAGCTGGGCTCGCTCGAGCGGACCCAGACAGTAGCTGTCTACAACAGCTACAACATCTTGGGCCTCTTCTCAATCTCTACAAACCATTAAACCATCTAATTAACATAAATTCCACACTTTTTAAAGAAATCAAACTTCTTTTCCATCCCTTTGAACACCCATTTGAGCACAATGAAACAAACTTTCCAAGATACTAAAGTGAGAACAAATTTTCCATACATGGTAAAGCAACAACATAATTAAGATGGCTATGACAATGATTCCTTAAAGCATAATAAACCATACACTAAAGAAGATTAACACAAAAAGGGAAAAATCAAGAAATAAAACCAAATGAGGGAAAGCATCACATTAATGTGGAATATACTTGCCTTTAGCCAAGATAAGCTCAAAACCACTCCTTAAACCAATCCTTAGAGCTTCAAGCTCCAATTCTACAAAAACCCCAAAAAATTTCCCAAGAAACCCTAAAATGTCAACATTTGTAGATCCTCCATGAAAACCTTAACAAATGGGATAAAAACACTCCAAATGGAGAGGAAAGCAAAGATCTAGAGTTTAGGAAACCAATGCTAACCTTGAGGAACCCAAGCCAAGAAGAAAGGCTTGAATGGAGGGCTTCTCTTAGCTCAAACTCCTCAAGAATGGTATCCTTAGGAAGCTTGAAGAGGGAGGAAGAGTTTGAGGAGATCAGTCCTCTAAGAGTACCTCACCAAGTGAGAGTTCCAGATGAGAGAGAGTGAGAAGGGAGAAGAGAAAAACCCTAGCCAAAGAACTTGCTGGAATGGAAATGAAGAAGGAGAAGAAAAGCTCTCTTCTTAAGAGACAAGCCAATGTGGGCCCCGATCTTCACAAGCCTAGAAACGGTACTTGCGGGCCCCGAACGAAAACGACGAACAAGACGAAAATGATCGGCGAAATTTCCACTTTCCAAAAAGTATATTTTTGACAATTTCTGGAATTTTCGAAATTTGGGTACAGGTTTTGTGTGAAATGTCTATTTTGCCCTTTTTCTCGAAAAAACGCGATTTCTGATCATAAAATCAAGTTGGCCAAAACATGAAAGTTGATGATCTAAATGAAATAAGTCAAAATACACATAAATTGGGATTTCACAAGCATCATGAACAAACTCAACCATTTTACACACAATCCACGGGCGCCCCGGCCCGTGTCACACTTAAGTCATGGACTAACAAAGGTTCTCAAAGCTAATCAAACAACCTAATCTAGCTTAATAAAATAAGCTAATCGTCCACTAACCCCACTTATCCACTAATCGCGATTAAAATATAATTAAATATTCAAACCTGGGTCGGGGTCTGACAATGTACCTGGTGGTCTTCAGGGACTTCAGGCTCTGGATTGCGAGGAGGCTCGTTGACACGTTCTTGCTCTTGTTCTAGAGCTCGTCGCTGCAAGATCCTTGCATATTCTTCAAGATCAGGCATGGGAGCCGGATCTTCTTCTTCATTAACTCTTTGTGGCTCAACATGGTTGATTTCCACTGGAGTAATGAGAGGTGCTGGGTCAGCAGCATTTTCTTGTACAGCTTCTTGGTCTTCTTCATCATCAGACCAGGATCCTTGTGGCTGTAGGGGGTTATACCAGATTACTGGCATAAGATGAGACTCAGGAACCCATTCCTCATCGGAGAGATATTCTCCTGTTTCAAGGGACTCCTCCCACTCATCTGTGTAGTTGGATTCGAATCCATCATTGGTGTCGCTGGACTCGTATCCATCAATGGAGAATCCAACTACCGAATTGCAAGAGTATGATGCCTCCTGCATGGCTTCTTTGAATTGAGGTGGCATGAAATCACTGAGAGTGAATTTCCTTACCCCCTTTGAAGTCTCTAGAAGGGATGTTTTTGTTACCTCCAGTGAAGCGGTAGAGGAAGCCTCTACCTGTTCTTTGACCTCTAGTTTTGGCTGGGTCTTCTCTTGCCGTTTAAGCTTGAGGAGATGTTTCCTAGCCTGCCTTCGCTGTTGAGCTGTAGGCTTTGTTTTCACGACCTCCCAATTTTCATCTTCCAGGAGATCGGGATGTACCCATATAGGTTGTCCGTCTGGTGTCGGGTAAGGAACCAGTTGCTCGGACGCTTGGATTGAGTTTATCACCTTGAAGGAAGTAGTGATCTTCTTCTTCGGTGAGAGGATGCGAGATCATCTGGTGGTATGGACAGTACCGAGGATCGTTGGTTTTGCCAACATCACCCGGTCCTTTTGGTTCAGGCAAGGTGAGCTTGCCGTTCGCCACAAGAGCCCCGAAGATTTTACCAACGTCTTCATCAAGCGGGTATTTCTTCTCTACTCGTTCTTTGAAGGCATCTGAGAGTTCAGGTCTCTTACCAGCAGCTTTGTTTTCAGCTTTCTTTGGTGGCTGAGGAGCTGACTTGGTCTGCACATTGAGGACCTCTTTTTTCTTTGGTTTAGAGGTTGCAATGGCGGTTGGCTCTTTTCTTGATGATTTCTGACTGTTGAGGTCTTTAATCACCGTCTCAGCTTCCATGGAAGCTTCTAGGAGTTCTCCCAGGTTTTTTGATTTGTTGCCGATGATCATGGAGCGGATTCTGGCTCTCATGTTGTTTCGGCAGATGTCGACTAGCGACGCTTGTGGCAATACATCAGAGCATTTGTATGCCATTGCTTTCCACTTGTGAATGAAGTCATATGTTGATTCATTCTCCCCCTGTTTTAGGCTGCACAGCTGAGCCATAGTAGCAGGGTGATCCTCACCTTTGAAGTGAGTCAGGAAGCGTGTCTCTAGCATGGCTCAGTTTTGGATTGAGTCCTCCGGCAAAGTGGAGTACCAATCGAAGGCCGTACCTTTTAGGGTACTTGCAAAGAGGCAGATCTTGAGTGCATCTTGATCCGCGATAGCTCCCGTCAGGATCTTGAAGTGGATGACGTGCTGTCTGGCTGATCCTTTCCCCGTATATGTTTGGAGAGTAGGATGCTTGAATTTGGTGGGGAACGGGACCGAGTCCATCCATAAGGGATATGGTGGCTTGATCCCATGCTTCTTGAGTATATCCTCTTCTTTTGCTTTGGCGAGGATACTGTCTACGTCCTTTTTGGTAAGGGCGCGTGACTCATTTTCTTCTCTATTTACCTCGTCGTCTTGATGATTCGGAGGAGGTTCATTGTTCGCCTGATTTTGGAAGGCGAGGAGAAGGTTTTCCATCAGAGTTTCAATCCTCTGCTGGCCCTGTTCCAACTGCTGGATGCGGGTGATCGCATCTTCTGGAGGTGGATTGCGGGGTGGTGGCTCAGAATTTGTAGCCAAGACATTCATCCTTCGTGATTCGAACGAAGAAACTGTCCTGGTGACTGAGCTGGGGCTCATTCTTTTTGAAGAAGAGCTTGAGGAAGGATCACTCTGCTGTCCTTTGCTTGAAGGAGTAGGGGATTCTTCTGAATGTCTTCTTGTCCTTGAGACGCTGCGGGTCATCGGACGTCGGACATGGATTTTTGTTGCTGATTTTTGGCGCCTTCTGGTTTTTCCAACCATATGAACGGCAGCAACTTGGTTGGGTCTTTCTTTTTCGACCCATTTGGGAGAGACTTGAAGTGTAGGAGGCTGGGTCCTTTGCTTCTCTAGTCTCTTTTGCCGGTATGACGCGCGGCGGCGTATACGACGAGCAATTTGAGCTTCGGTCAGCTCTGGCTGGGCTTTGACGATGAAGGATGTGCTCCCTCGGGCGCAGCAGCCGAGCCTGTCTTCTTTGCAGTTGGGCAAGGACAGGATGCGAACCCTGTCCTTCACCTGTTGCAGCGAAGCTTTAAATTTTTGGAGTTCGGCCCCAGTAGAGATGAAGGGTCGAACTGCAGGTTTGTAGGCCTTAGCAGGTGCTTGTAGAGGCCTTGTGATGCATGACTTGATTTTGGGCTTGTAGGAACAAGCCGGCTCATGCTGGGATGACTTGAGAGTCAGGTTGGAGATGGGTCTCTCCTCTTTCATGTAAGCAAGAGGGTAGAACTGGTTCTCCTTGAGTGGGCCCAGGAATGCTGGCTTGGTAGATGTTTGGGACCTTCTTTGTTTTGGTGAAGGTCTTGGGGACCAAGTCTTGGGATAGACTTGATCGCTTGCAGGTCGAGGCTTCGTGGGGCTGCCACAGGCTTCAGGCCTTCTGGTGCTCGCCTTTGGTGTCACGGTAGTGACACGTTGAGAGGCGAGTTTCTGCTTCTTAGAGGGAGCAGTTTGTTCCTCGGGAAGTGGGAATGGTCCCAGCGTCCCAAAGACGATAGTCCGGGGAGTCGAGGTCGACCCGGAGTTCAGAGAGTTGCCGAGGGAGTTGATGCTTCGGCAGCTGATGGGGCGCTTGTAAGTGCGCGCGGTTTGCTTCTGTTGAAGCATGAGTTGGTGCTTGTTTTCATCGAAAGTAATGGTTAGTGAAGCTGCCATTGTTAGTTTCTCGAAAATTTCTGAAACAAGACCACATCCATTAGTAATCACAAGAATATAATGATCATAAATGGGAAGTTCTATGGTTTCGTCATTTCAAATTGCTAGAGGAAGATAACCCAAGCAACATGAAGAAGGCGAAACGCCATAGAGGGTACAATTGTTCTGATCGCAGGTATGGTAAGCCCAGAATGGGCATCCCAGTGACTGCTAGAAGCAATTGTGAACTTAAACTCGACTTATCGAGAAGCAGAGCTTGCTCGAGGTAAGAAGAATATAAAGTTGGAGTTACAGATGTGCCGGTCGCAATACAGTAGACCCTGAAAAGGGCGTACTAGTACCGCTAGACAAAAATGTTTTGAGACCGCATCTATAAGATGAGATTCTCTATTTTGAAAGGTCAAGATTGGATTCATCAAAGAGAGCAGATGGTATTCCGATCTAAACACGGGCTCAGCGATTTCCGCGAGCGCCAGTGCTCAGAAAGAAATGAACCATAATTTCTCGGATCTAAATCTAAAAATGACGAGTTTTTTTTTTTGAAAGGCCAATATCGGGTTTATCAAAGAGAGCAAAAGGCACTCCAATCTGAACACGGGCTCAGCGATTTCTGCGAGCGCCAGTGCTCAGAAAGGAGAAGACCAAGATTTCTCCAATCTGAACCCAAAATGGCGGAAGTTTTTTTTTTGAAGATTTTGAAGATTTTTTTTAAAAAAAAAATCTTTTTTTTTTATTTTTTTTTATTTTTTTTATATTTTTTTTTTATTTTAAGAAAAAAAAATTTTGAAAAATTTTTATTTTTATTTTTTATTTTTTATTTTTTTTAAAAAAAATTTATTATTATTATTTTTAATTTATTTAAAAGACGAGAGAGCACACATAGGCCTCCTAACCCGGTCTTATGAAATCTTGATTGATAGAATTGCCCCCAGGTAAGGGTAGGATTACTTAATGAACCCGTTTGGAGGACCCTTGCCTAGAACAGTCAAGCTGTCTCCACACTCTGGACAAGGCTTTTCTTTGAATCAACCATGATCAAAGAACACAGTTGGTTTAACCTTAGTGGTCTATGTTTTTTTTTTTTTTTTTATTTTATTATATATTTTTTTAATGGACTCATCGAAGAGAAACGATGGCCCAAAACCTTAGTCGAACAGGCTCAACATTTCTGCAAGCGCGATGAACGATAGGAACGGATCAAGGTTTCTCAATTTTGAATCCAAAATGAGAAATCTAAAAAATTTTATTATTTTTTTTTTACATTTTTTTTTTAGATCTTTAATGAACTCATCGAAGAGAAACGATGGCCCAATCCCCGATCCGAACACGGTCTCAGCGATTTCCGTGAGCGCCAGTGCCCAGAAGGGCGAGGATCAAAGTTTCTCAATTTTGAATCCAACCTGAAAAAATCTGATTTTTTTCTGTGTTTTTTTTTTTTGAAAAGAGAAAGATTGGAAACAAATTCAAAGAATTAGAAATTTCCAAACAAAAAATCTCATCTCATTTTTTTTTTTTGCTGAATCCAACATAGGCCACCAATTATAAAGTAGCCAAGGAATCGAGAAAAGAAATATAAGCATAGAGCAAAATATATGATATGCAAATATTTCATTTCTAGCATCGTGTTTTCAAATAAACGAGTCCCACCGGGTGTGCCAGCTTGATGGACCGCGCTCCTGCTCGGTTCTACCGAGGTCGGCGGACGTGGGAGTCCGTTTGGTTTCGACCCTTTCGCAACCGGGGGGCAGGGGCGTGCATCAACATTTCTTTTTTTTTTTTTGTGTGGGTGTGCCAGATTTTCTATTTTACTTGGAATTGCAAGTGGTGATCCGGAGATCAACCTTCGCAAGTAAAAAGGAAATCAACTTCTTTCAAGTTTTCCATTGCACATATTTAAGAAAAGAGACATTTTTCTTGGTTTGCCGTGAAAGGCGATTCTTTTGGCATTTATAGCCGATTTTGGCGTTTATAGCCGATTTTTGGCGTTTATAGCCGATTTACAATCCTTATCAATAATGAAAGACAAGAGTTGTGATTTTTGTCTCTTTTGAAAAAATACAAACTACAATGAAAAGCAAGAAAAGGAGGATCTAACTTCTCAGGAGATTGTGGGGGACTCGTTTAGATTGACGGTCGCAAGCCATATGTGGGCTTCGCCATCATCCATGCAGATGAGAACAGAGGATGCTATTGATTCGCTTGGCTTGGCTATAACCTCAGGTTTTTAGAGGACAAAGACCAAAAGGAGGTCCTATGTCCAATAAAAAGCCGAGTAGACGGGCTGAAAAGCCACATCTAAGCCATTGGAGGCAGGAGGAGAAGGCAAGGACCTTGGGGGGGGGGGGTACCCCCCAAGGGACTTTTGTCACCTTGTAGTGGTGGCCGGTGTAGAACTTCCGCAGAGTTTTCTCTCTTTTCCTTCTCTGAATTTCTGTGCTTCTGTCTGTGATTTTCGCTGTCTGTCCTTTCTTCTTGGAGAGCTCTCCTATTTATAGGCTTTTAGGTAGCCATTTAGGAGGGTTTATGAGCCTTGATTGTCATAAAGCTACATAAAGGGAGGAGTTACAAAATTGAATTCTTTATTTTGTAACTCCTTTTTCTTGGCTTATGATTGGCCGGAGGAGATTGAGGGCATTTAATCGCCTTTAATCGCCATGATGGGAGGAGTTTCATGGGTTAAATGCCATGAATCTCTTGACTTGTAACTCCCGGATGCTTGCTTCTGATTGGTCCGTCCAAAGAAATGGATTAATGACTGTAATAAAGCTAGTCAATTAATCGCATTAAGTGGTCGCCGAGCAGCTGAAGAGTCGCAGGCCTTGCCGCGTCTTTTGGGATTCTTCTGGTGATGATTATCGATGGATCTTCATGTAGATCGACATCAGATGACCATGTAATTTCAGGTGTTTGTTGCCAACAGCGGGTCGGTGCCTTCTGTCCTGTCGATTTCTCGATCGGTCGGGTAGAAAGCACACTTTTTTTTTGGTTGACCGGGTGGCGATCAATATTGTTTTCGATACTCTTGATGATTAACCCGTGTTTTGGACGGATGTCAGAGAATTTGGTGTCTCAAAAGCATGAATTTTGGAAAGTACCAAAGGCTGGGCTCTTCGAATCACGAAAAAAGGGCGAAAACCGGGGTTTCCGGGGCCTTCCCGGCGACCCCGGGCTCCAAGGTCGCCGGCGACCCTGGGCCAGGGTCGCAGGGGCCTGCGACCCTGGGGGGTTTTCCCCCTTTTTTGTCCCGTTTTGTGTCCGTTTTTGCTGTTTTTCGATTCTTTTTTCTTCTATATTTTTCCTTGAAATTTTGATCATTTATTGGCCTGATTTCTTTGTAGGAAACCTGATGAGAATCCTTGCATTTTATTTTGCAAAGTTTCCAATTTCCTGAGAAAGCCGAAGACTTTGTCGCGCAGAGCTGCCGATTTTCCGTCAGAAGCTGAAACTGGGTCAAACGATGTCGGAATGACCTGAAATTTGGTGTGAAGCCTGCTGAGCACTAAATAAGACCAACCATAGGCTTTTGTTTGAGTTTTGAAGTCGTTTGGGGTCCTATCACCAGTAGACTTGCTTTTATCGCGATGAAGATGTCGCGGTTTGATGTGCGGTCAACCGATGTCCGATTGACTTGAAATTTGACAGGGAACCTATTGGAGTCATTTTAAGATGATCCATAGGCTCTGTCTTGGAAACCATGGTCCCGGAGGGCTTTGCCGCCGAGAGGCCTGATTTGGCTTCCGAGCGTCAAACTATGGTCAAATGTTGTGGAAATGACCTGAAATTTGACGTGTAGCCCTTTATAAGCATTTTGAAGCCGTCCATGTGCTCTATCTGATGAGTAATGGCCTCGGTGGTTCTCACCGCCGAGAGGCTTGATTTAGCTGTTCGAGGGTTGATGTAGGGTTAAACGTTGTCGGTTTGACTCGGAACTTGACGTGGAGCCTTTTGGAAGTATTTTGAGACCATCCATCGGCCCTGATCGAAGATTTGGTGTCTCCGATGCTTTTGCCGCCGAGAGCTCCTTTTCGGCTGTCGGAGAAGCGAAGTTAGGCCAAATGATTTTGAAATGGCCCGAAACTTCTTGTGTACTCCTCTTTTTGTTGTCTTGAAGAATCTTGCAGTTTTTGTTTGATTCTGACAAGATTTGATTTTTGGAAGTAGCATTGCCTATTTATGGCAGGTTGCGACTTCATGTAGCTCTTTGGATCTTGAAGAGGCAAAGTGACATTTTTGGTGTCAACACTGATGACAAGGTGTCCATGACAGCCTTCCTGGGAGGCCTCTACTCATCGAGCTTCCTTTTCTCAGTGATGAAACGCCCACCAAAGAGCATGCCAAAGCTACTGGCAAAGGCCCAGAAGTACATGAACGCAGAGGACATCATACAGGCCAGGCAGGGAGAGTCCTCCAGGACAGGGGACAAGGGGAAGGAGCGAGAAAGAGATGAAAGGAGGGAAACGTGTAACAAACGGAGCAGGACAGAGAGGATATCTGCAAGAGACAGACTCGGTCCTGCTCCGTAGAGAGACGGACATGTATTCACTCCTCTCAATGCCACTGTCGAGCACATCTTGTTCCAGATACAAGATGACGCCGCCATAAAATGGCCTGGAAAGATGAAGTCTCCTCCAAATCGCCGGAACCAGACCAAATACTGTCGATTCCACCGCGACCATGGCCATGACACGGATGATTGTTTTGACCTCAAGAGGTAGATTGAGGATCTTATCCAGTGGGGTCACCTACGCCAGTATGTTGCTGGTAGGGGGCAAGCTCCGCCACCACCACCTCATAATACAGAGAACCAGCAGCCCATTGGAGAAATCCGAACCATCTCGGGATGACTGGGAAAGTCACTCTCTGCCATGAAGGCCCATGCCAGAAAGGCAAGGCATCCCGATGAAGCGCGCCCGTCCAAGGCGCCCAGACTTGGAGCTGATGAAATCATATCCTTTTCGGATAAGGATTTGGAGGGGATCCAGCACCCCCATGATGACCCTCTGGTGATTACCATGACCGTCGCCAATTTTTAGGTACACAGAATTTTGGTCGACAGTTGTAGCTTTGCAGATATCTTATTTATAGATGCTTATGACAAGTTGAAACTGGGTCGGGAGAGGCTGCAGCCTGTCAAATCTCCCCTCATTGGGTTCTCAAGGGAGAAAGTGTTCCCCCTAGGGGCAATTACATTGCAAGTCATAGCCGGGGTAGCCCCCCGAAGTTCCACTACAATGGTGAACTTCTTGGTGATAGACTGCCCGTCAGCCTATAACATCATACTAGGGCGACCTACTCTTAACGCACTGAGAGCCGTCCCCTCCACTTATCGTCTCATCATTCGTTTTCCATCCTCGAATGGAGTCGGGGAAGTGAGAGGGGACCAGGTAGCAGCAAGAGAATGCTACGTCTCCTCAATGAAGGCCAAGAAAATGCAGGAGACATTGCAAGTTGAGGTCTTGGACCCAAGGGATGACGCCACTACAGAGAGAGGAGAACTTGTTGAAGAGCTCACCCCTATGGTCTTAAATGAAGACTTTCCTGACAGAAGGGTATACATTGGCTCTTCCCTTCCTGAAGGCCTGGCCCACCAGTTAAAAAATCTTCTGAGGTGTAATATGGGCATTTTCGCATGGTCACATGTGGATCTTGAAGGAATTGATCCTGGAGTCGCCACTTATCGCCTCAATGTCGATCCTCACCACAAGCCTGTCCGGCAAAAGCTAAGGGGCGCCTCCACTGAAAGGGCCCAAGCAATGGACAAGGAGGTCGGGAAACTAATTGACAATGGGGCAGTTAGGGAAGTAGCATACCTTGAGTGGCTCTCAAATGTGGTGATGGTAACCAAAGCAAATGAGAAGTGGCGCCTATGCGTCGATTTCTCGGAGCTCAACAAGGCATGTCCAAAGGATAGCTATCCGTTGCCACGGGTTGACCTCCTCATCGACGCCACTGCTGGACATGAGTTGCTATCTTTCTTGGATGCTTACTCTGGATACAACCAGATCAGCATGCATCCCCCAGACCAAGAAAAGACGTCCTTCATCACTCCGAAGGGGACCTATTGCTACAGAGTCATGCCCTTCGGGCTAAAAACTACAGGGGCAACCTATCAGAGTCTAGTAAACAAAATGTTTCACTTCCAGATTAGGCAAACCATGGAAGTTTATGTAGATGACATGTTGGTCAAGAGCCTCGCCGCTACAGATCACGTCGACCACCTCCAAGAAACTTTTAATGTCCTCAGATCCTATCGCATGAAGTTGAATCCTGAGAAATGCGCCTTTGGCGTAGGATCAAGAAAATTCTTGGGCTTCATGGTCAACCGAAGAGGAATTGAGGCGAACCCAGATAAGATCAAAGCCATACTTGATATGCGGTCGCCCTCTTCCACCAAAGAGTTGCATCGCCTCAACGGAAGAGTTACAGCACTTAACAGTTGTTTCCAAGTCTGCTGACAAGTGGTTGCCCTTCTTCAAAATCCTCTGAAAAACTTTCGAGTGGGGACCCGAAGCCGAGGAGGCCTTCCAGAAGCTCAAAGCTTACCTGGCCGCTCCCCCTTTTCTTTCGCATGCTGCACCCGGGGTGGTGTTGTATTTATATCTCTCTGCTTCCCCCTCAGCAGTCAGCTCTATCCTCATCAGAAATCATGATGGAGTGTAAAAGCCCATCTATTATGTGAGCAGAGCATACCGAGGGGCAGAATTCAAATACTCGGAGCTAGAGAAGCTGGTGCTCGCCCTCATCTCGACAGCAAGGTGCCTACGACATTATTTTCAGAGCCATACTATTGTTGTAATTACTAATCAGCCTCTGAAGAGAGTATTAGGAAAGCCGGATGTGTCCGGAAGATTGGTTAAGTGGGTAGTCGACTTGGGCGAGTTCGATGTCCAGTACCAGCCAAGGGCGGCTATCAAAGCACAAGCTCTGGCCGACTTTGTGGCCGAATTTACAGCCCCATAGGGGGTAACAAATGAGCCCACCAAGCTCCGGGTCAATCTCCCACCCGACGTGGGCATCCAAGAGGGCGCCCAGACTCCCCCGGGCGCCCATGACTCCCTGGGCGCCGAGGCTCCCCCGGGCGCCCATGTCTCCTTGAGCGCCCAGGCTTCTCCGGGCGCCTAAGCTCCCCCGGGTGCCCAGGCCATTACTCCCCCCGGCGCCCCGACCTCTTCGGGCGCCCAGGCCCTTCTGGAGGCCCAAGGCCTTCCCCACGCCCGCCAGGCATCTCCCTTTGGTGCCCCAGCACCTCCAGCTTGCGACTCCCATCTTGATGTCCAGGTGCCCACTGAGATCACTGATCCTCCACCATAGATAAGATGGAAGATGTATGTTTATGGCTCTACAGCCAGTGAAGGAGGAGGACCTGGCCTTATTCTAATCAGCCCTGACGGAACACCCATCAAGTATGAAGTGACGCTCCACTTCATCGCCTCTAACAATGAAGCTGAATATGAGGCCCTCCCTCTGGTCTAAAATTGACATTTGAAATGGATGCCCAATACCTTATTGCTTATAGTGATTCCTAACTGGTGGTCAACCAAGTAAACGGTGAGTTCGAAGCAAAGGAGGCACGAATGCAGCAGTATCTTAGCATGGTGCAAAGAGTGATAGGGCGGTTCCAACAATTCCAGATCTGTCACGTCCCTAGAGGGGATAACATGGCTGTAGACACACTCGCCAGACTCGCCTCGTCATTGGAGGCGACTTCTGTAGAACCGACGATCATCGAACACCAGTTGGAGCAAAGCAAGTTAGATGTGGGTACTACAAACATCAACTGTGCATCGGATGAGGTAAACTGGATGACCCCCATACGAGTGTACCTCCAAGAAGGTAAACAGCCAGATGATCCCCTTGAAGTGAAGAAACTTAGGCTGAGAGCTTCCAAGTTTACCCTTCTATAAAATAAACTCTACAAGAAAGGTTACTGCTTACCATTGCGGCGCTGTCTTTCGCCTGAGGAAGCTGACTACGCCCTCCGAGAAATCCATGAAGGAATTTACGGGAATCACTCTGGCGGACGCTCCCTCGCCCACAAGGCACTTAGGCAAGGATATTTTTGGCCTACCATGGTAAAAGAAGCTAAAGAATTTACCAAAAAATGTGACAAGTGTCAACGCTTCGCCACTGTGCCCAGGCAGCCACCAGAGGAGCTGATAAAAATTTTGAGCCGGTGGCCTTTCTCAAAATGGGGTATTGATATCCTAGGCCTTCTTCCGTTGAGTAGAGGGCAGTGCAAGTTTGTGGTCATCGCCATTGACTACTTTACAAAGTGGGCAGAGGCAGAACCCTTGGCGAAAATAACAGACTCCAAGGTAAGAGACTTTGTCTGGAAAAACCTAGTATGTCGCTTTGGGATACCTCAAGCCATTGTTAGCGACAATGCCAAGCAGTTTGATAACAAACTCTTCAACACCTTTTGCGCTGACCTACAGACAAAAGAACCTCATTCCAGCCTGGCACATCCATAGGCAAATGGACAAGCAGAGGTCATGGTAAGAACAGTCAGTCCTACGTAGCCTAAAGACAAGGCTCGAAATAGCGAAGGGTGTAAGACCCCGACCCCGAATTTCTCTGTTTAGTATTATTTTAATCGTGGTTTAGCTTTTAAAGCAAGATTTTAGTTGGTTTGACTTTGTCTTTGAGTTTGACTGGATTTTTCCTGGCCTTGGAGATTTTGAAGACCGTTGACTTTAGTTTGACCCGGTCTTTGTAAAAATGTATGTTTATGAGAAATTACTTTTGATTTCTAAAATTTCCGAATTTGATGTATTTTGACTCATCTCATTAAGTTGAACAACTTTCATGTTTTGATGATTTTGATTTGATGCTCAGAAATCACATTTTTCGAGAAAAATGGGCAAAAATGACATTTTCACTAAATCTGCCCATAAATTTTGAAAATTTCAGAATTTGGGGAAAATATACTTTTTGGAAAGTAAACATTTCGTTGATCGATTTTGTCTTCTTCGTCGATCTCATTCGGGACCCACAAGTGTTAGTTTCAGCCTTTGTAAGATTGGAGCCCATGGGGCCCAGCCCACTTAACCCTTTATAAAGCCTTGGGCTCTTCTTCTTCCCCATTTGTTCTTCTTGCAACCCTAGGCTCAAGAGAGAACCCTTCTCCCAGCACTTTCTCTCTCCTCTTTAAAACCTCTCTTCTTGAGTGCTAAATGGAGGATTGATCTCCCAATCTTCTTCTCCTCCCTCTTGGCTTTCTAAAGATGCCATTCTCAAGAGATCTGAGCTAGAGAAGATCCCTCTTTCAAGCCCTTCTTCTTTGTTTGAGCTACCAAAGGTTAGCAATGGCATTTCTTACTTGAGATCCTTGTTTTTCAAACCATTTGGAGTATTTTCCTCATTTATGCAAAGGGTTTTCATGGAGATTTGAGAATGATTGATTGTTAGGGTTTCTCTTGGTTTGTTTTGGGTCTTTTGTAGATGGAAGACCTTGGACCTTAGAGGATTGGGTTGGAGTGATTTTTGTGAATCTCTTGACCAAGGCAAGTAAATTTTCAGATAATGAGATGCATTGTTTTCCCTTATAGCAAGTTTTGGATTTTCCTATGCATTCTTTCTTTATTGTTACTTCTTCTTTTGATTAATGGGTTGTTTACCTTGATGTGTTATGAAATGGTCTTATCTATATAATTTGAGTCATTGTTTTTCAACATTGTCAAGATTTTGAATTAAGTGTGTTTATGTTAAAAGTTCTCATTATTTGATGAATGGAAGGGTTTTGTTTAGATTTGATTTGTTTGGAGAAATTGAATGGATTAGGGTGATGATTCAGTGGAGTTTAATGGGGCTTCAAGAGACCTAAATTGTAAGAAAATATGTATGGAAGAAAAAGGGGGAAATGGAATAAAAAAAATGCACAAAAGAGTGCATTTCTACACTCGACCCGGACTGGGACAGAGCCCAGTCCGCTCGAGCGACCCAGTGGGCTGCTCGAGCGGACCAGGTTCTGCCTGGGCTCCGCTCGAGCGGACCCTGGGTTGCTCGAGCGAGCCCAGGTCTGTCTGGGCCCATTCTTTTGGGCTGTTTTACGGACTGTGTCGGGTTCTTTTTCAGGCCTCTTTCAGGCCCATTTCAGCCCATTTCTCCTCCTTGATTTGTGGCCTGTTAATCTCCTTTTTATGCCTAAGAGCCCATGAATGTTTTGGGTAAATTTTGATACTTAAAAAATTATGAAATGGGAATGAGAACAGTGAGAGAATGAGCATATGTGAAATTACCCGGGAATTTTTCAAGTCTCAATGCGCACTTTATCATTTAAATGTTGTGGATTTTCATTGGCATCAAACATATTCTCTTATTAATCAATGTTTAAAGGTTAAATGTGTATTGAGATGGTTCCTTGGTAAGTCATTAAGTCATTCTACACTATTCCATTCCATTTCAAGTCAGAGAATGTATTTATATTCTTCGGTGAACTAATTTGAATAGCATCGGTGATTTGTTATAAAATCATGTGGTTTTCCATGTTCGAAAGGATTGATCGCATGATTTTATACAAACTACTTTGATGTGTATTTGAGTGGTTACCCTAAAAATTCGTATGTTTTCTCCGAATCGATTTGAAAGGAGATTGGAGTGGTTCGCCACATTCGAGATTTCATCGATAAGATTAGTATTTTGAAAATAAAACCTCAAGGCAAGACGGGGCCAGAGCTTTATAGTGCGAGCCCATGAGCCAAAGAGACTATTATTTCAAAAATAAAACCTTGAGGCAAGATGGGGCCAGAGCTTTGTAGTGTGAGCCCATGAGCCAAAGGGATTATTATGGTTGGTTTGTATCGGTTCGAGTCTTGAAAACTAAAGGCACCACTAGGCTTAGGTCACCTTGTCGGGCTGATCACCCGGCTTGGGATCTTTAATTTGTCTGCCAGTTGCAGTTTGGATTCTGTCTGTACCGATCATGGCAACGGTTTTTATCTGCCAGTCCCACTTGTATGTGGCTACGGTTCTGATTCTGTTTCCGGTCCCACGTGTAGTGGCTACGGTTCTGTCTGCTCTTGTTACTTCGGTAATAAGAGAATATAGCTATGTGTGGTTACCAATGTTTAATCCGTTGTTATTTTGTTTTACGAATTCTTGTTTGTTTATACTCATTATATTCTTGAATTTGTTAATGTTTATGAAATCGATCTTTTATCGTATTGTCTCTATTATTCAGGATTTTAAATGTATTTCCAATTATTAAATGTTTTACGTAGGCTATTATCTTTTTGAGATATTTATGCTTCAGAGACTGTTCATTTATTTGCTTTGATATTTATGTTCGGTCTTTCAATTGTTTTATCATGATTTAGTACTAATATTGTTCAGACTCTTTTAATGGATTTACAATGATTCCATAGGTTTTTATAAATGCCCATTTTATATATTACCTGTTTATTTGCTTGCCAGACCGTCGTGTCTAACCTTGTTTGTTTGGTGCCAAATTCCTCTCTTTCTGTTTTTATGTGTTTGATCGGAGGAGGGGGTGGAGCCGCCGGTCTGACGCGAGAGGCTGCCCATTGATATCATCTAGATGTCAAGTTGGCACCGGAGTTCGTACCTAAATATTGGGGGTAGTATTTATGTTTAGTTGGATATTTTTGTATGGCTTTGTTAGCCTTTTTCTTGGGTTTGTACTTAAAACATTTGTTAATTGTAATTTGAATATGTGGGAAAATTAAATAGTCCTGTTACTACCAGCTCAGTGTTCTATGATTTACAATTTGTGCCAATCTGCTTATTTGATGGCTTTATGATATTGGTTGAGTGCGACACGGAATCCAATGACCACGAACTCCGGGTCGTAACGCCATAATTAGCTTCCGCGAAAGCATGTTCTGATCGTGATGGAATTTTATTATCCTCATTCACGCGGATCTTGGGATATACAACAAAAGTTTCAAATTTATTCCAAAATTTCGCATTCCGAGATCAGATCACTGCAGGGCCCGGTTTCGGGGTGTGACAAGGGGTCTTTGGGTCAACGAGCTCCCAGGAGTGTTGTGGGCCTATCGAACCACACCAAGAACTCCTACTGGGGAAACCCCTTTTTCTCTCTCTTATGGGACTGAGGCAGTCATCCCTATCGAAATAGGACTACTTTCCTTAAGGGTCCACCTCCATGACCTCGTCACCAATGAGGAAGCACTCCGCATCAACCTCGATTTGATAGAGGAGGCAAGGGAGATGTCTATGGTCCGCAACACAGAGTACAAACAGCGCATGGCAAGATATTACAACTCGAGGGTGAAGCCTCATTCATTTCAACCGGGAGACCTAGTCCTAAAAAGGTGATCCTCACCACGAAAGACTCTCGCGAAGGAAAGCTGGGACCAAGTTGGGAAGGGCCGTACCTCATAACAGAAGTAGTAAGGCCAGGCACCTACAGGATCAAGAATTCTGAGGGAAAGGTCTTACTTCATCCATGGAACGCGGAACATTTGAAGAGGTACTATCAATAGTATTGTAAGGGAGCCAGAGTAGTGGGGGTGTGGGGCCTGATTAAATTTTATCTTTCTCCAATTGATGTTTAGCAATAGATGAATAAAATGAAGAACATTTTGTGAGAAAAGATTCATTCAATTTCCAAAAGTTAGGCTACAAATTGCCTTTCCAAAATGAAAATATGTATATATACAGCAAAAGTCCCCTGCCATCTAATCACTCTCATAGCTGCCCTCATCATCCTCTCCATCCTCATCATCCTCTCCATCCTCATCGTCCTCGATCACACCAGAGCTACTACCGCTATCATTAAGTGCCTCAGTCGGCATGAAGCCTGAGAGGTCAATATCTGGAAAAGCAACAGAGATCTTCCCTCGGAGCTCATCATAACCGTCGATGAAAGCATCAGCGAAGCCATTCGCTAACTCCCTCCGAGCCTGGGAAGCCTTCTCATCAGCTTGGGAAGCCCTCTTTTGTGCTCCCCTCACCTCTGTCTCCATGAGCAGCACCCTCTCGCGGGTCCGTGCGAGCTTAGCCTCACTGAGCGAAGTCCTCTTGCGGGTCTTCACAAGCTCAGCCTCACTGAACGAAGCCCTCTCACGGTCTTCGTAAACTCAATCTCAAGCCCGACTGCCCTCTCTTGGGCTGCCAAAAGCTCAGTCTCGAGTCTGGTCACCCTGGCCGCCCTCTCGTAGGATGCTATGAGCTCAATCTCAAGCTTGGTCGCCCTCTCGTGGGCTGCCGCAAGACCAGCATCGGAAGCCCTTCCCGCATCTTCAAGAGCAGTGATCCTTCCTTGAGCAGCTGAGAGCTCCTTTCGCATGGTCTCATTATCCTGCTTCAGCTGGGTGTGAGATCAGGCCCTTGATAGCAAGTAGATGGATGCGATGGAAGACTATAAAGAAAAAAGAACGGAAATGAGAAGTGCATTAAAAAGAAAAGATATGATGAAAGTCTGGAGCAAAGGGAACAGTAGACCTTTACCTGAGCTACACCTTCTAGAAATATATCTATAACCCTCTCGGTGTCCAAGGCATTTATCTTCACAACCTCGGGCGGAGACACGAATCTCCCAAGCTTCTCTCGAATCACCTGCGGGTTGCCCAACATGGGGCTAGCCCAAGTCGGTGCCCCTGTAGAAGTCCCCAAAAGTGGAGGACACAAACGTGGGGCAGAAAGTGTCACACGAGAGGAAGACTCTAGAGTAGAGAAGGTTGCTGGCTGGGAAGGCACCACGGCCGTTGCCACCGGAGGAGGACATGCCTGAAGCCCCGCTGGAGGGGTAGAAGGAAGAGAACTCGCCCCAAAAGTCGACAATGGGGAAGTCCCTGGCGAGGTGTTATCTACCCTCGCTGCCTTGGAAGGAGGGGTAACCCTACCAGAGAGGCGAGCCCCAACCATTGTTCTGTCCAACTCTACCGTTCTGTCTATCCCTACAAAGTTACTTGGATAGGGAATATCATGTAAACGGGAAAACTATGGATCAAGCAACAGTGATGTACCTTTTCTTTTGGAGGAAGATCTCGGAGGGGGTCCACCGGTCCCACTCTCTTTGGGAAGGAGAGTTCCTAAATCTTTATCAAGATGAACCCTCACCGCCTGCAGTTTCCGCTCCTGATCTGCAGAGAGCACTGGAGCATCTGCAAAAGAACAGTGAGCACATACATGTATAAAAAAAAAAGAAAAGAGAAAGCCATTAAGGGACGTACCGAGTTTTATAGCAGTAGCCCATCGTGTGGGCACCAAAGCCTGGTCTGCCTCAGAGGCCCACTCACCACCAACGAAGAAGAAACGAGATTCCAGCTGTTGCAATTGGAGCGCAATCCCGTGAGTAGCTTGCCGCCCCTAGGGGCAAGATAGTACCATCCCCTATTGGGAACCGAGGACTCAGTCAAACTGTAGGCGGCATGGAACTCTGCAGGAGAAGCATCCTCGCGATGTACCCTCCACCACAATTCAAGAAAGCCAAGCAGAACTCTCCGGCCATTGGGGGCTAACCGCCCCGGGGTCAACGAAAAGTAATGGAGAATGCGGCAAAGGGAGGAGGACATAGGAAACCTCAGCCCTACTTCAAGCATCTCCTCATAGATGACGATGTCACTAGAGGAGCCATCACAAGCAGGCTCGTTCGTTTCGGCCCGCCGACACAGCACAGTGGGAGGAATGTGATAAGAAACTGTGATCTTAAAAATATCGCCGTCAGTGTTGAGTGCACTGAAAAGAGTACTCACCTTAGATCCATCGTCGTCGACAGCAACTTTTGCTTGATACCTTTTGCGATGAGAGCCCGTTGTGCCAACACCAGCTACAGCTGCGCTCGCCCATGTAGTGACGCCCGAGGGGCCCGCTGTGCCCTGGGTGATGCCCGCAGGGCATTGCGATGCTGTTGCTGCTGCCCCTTCGCTCGACGTCGCCAGGCGCCCCTCGTCCATCACAGCCGGGCGCCCCTCGCCCGTCACTGGCGCTGCGGGCGCCCCTCGCCACGCAGCAGCTTCGCTCATCGCTGGCGACCTCGCCACAGCTGGGCGAGAGATGCCCGCGCCCACCAAGCTTCCCTCACCCATCATCGCCGCCGGGTGGGTCAATACCAATTTCTCATATCATAGCAGTGACTGAATAATATATACTAAAGGTTGATGTAGCTAGAGTTCATATGATTGAATAATAGAAATTAGATTTTAGTATGGCAAAATATCCAACTAAAAAGCATTTGAAGCTTCCAATGTGCCATTATTTACTAAACCTTTTTTTTCCATTCACAAAGCCTACAGTGGTTCATCCAAAAATCGAATTCAATTTCCCTAAAGTATTGGAGAAACTTGCCCATTGAGAAAACAAACCCCTGCTTTTTCTTTGGGTTTAAAGACCAACAGAGAACAAGTCTAAAATCCATCCCACATGGACAAGCTACTAATGGAACCACTAAAACGTATCTGAACTTTTTACTAATAAAGTTTTTACTGAACATTTACAATAAAGTGAGCTTTTAAATAAGTTTTCAAGAATCCTGTAACTTAAATCTCTAAAAGGTATCATACTATAACATTAAGATTGCAACAATGAACACCAGTACAAGTAGGAGAAAGAGGAGGAAGTAAGTAGGAGGGAAGCAGCTGGAGGCATGCTGCTGAAACTCCTGTTTTTTATATATGGTATAGAAATCATACATGAACAAATGAAAAAATGAAAAGCAAAAACACCCAAGTTACCATTTCTTCAATATAGAATCACCAATGCAGAAATAGGCAAAACCCAATTAATAAAACAAGAACCCAACACAAAGTAAATTCACCCAACAAAAACAAATGCACAAATTAACCAGAGACAGATAGATTTCTACAAACATTAGTAGGAAAAGGCATACATTTCTTGCAGCAATCTTTCTTGAACATCTGCCCATACAGACAGGAGAGGAAGTCCATATCTTTCTCGCTACAAAAGGTGATTTTCCAATGTGTGAAATGGAGGCAGGTGTTCTCCAATCCAACAGATTAATCATTGAAATGTACTGATAAAGTTTAAGTATCTTAACAAAGCAAATGAAGGAACAAACAAAGGAATAATAGATTCTTGAAATGAAAAAAACCCAAATGGGTTTTGTCACTATTGAGCATATTAATGTGAGAATTGTTGAGATGGCAGATCTCTACATGAGAAAAGTAAGAAAAGAAAGAGAGAGAGAGAGAGAGAGAGAGAGATGATAGACTACCAGGGCACCAGCTGAGAGAGGTAGAAGGGTCTTTGTCGGCCAAGAAGAGGAGGTTAATCTGGTTCAAATGAAAGATAACAAACATTCAACCCTCATATTACATCATTCATTCAACAACATTAACAAACAACATCAAATAGATCAAATGAAAAAAAAAATTACCAGCAGCTGTAGCAAGAGTGGAAATGGCTGAGATTCATTTCCCGTAAAAAATAAAAAATAAAAACCCTGCCTTGTCCCAATCGTACCCAATTCTTCATCATCCCCAAACCCCAACCCCTTTTCCCACATCATCAAATCCCACATCTAAAACAACCCTAATCTCAGAGTCAGACCCAGACCAAACCCACACAATCCGTCAAAAACCAAGATTTCGAATCATCCCAATCTAGTAACCCCCCTGACCAAAACAGCTATCCAGTCACGCATCTCAAACCATTCCGCCGAGCCCAAAATCAAGCCCCCACAAAAACCAATCCCCATCCGAACCCCAATCCGAATGAAAAAACAAAAAAAACATACCTCAGTTTGAGAGGAAAAAAAAAACAAAGAGAAAGAAAGAAGACAAGGATTGAGAAGAAGAGAGGGAATAGCAAACCTCCACCTATGGTCGACTCCCTGCCGCTCGTCTCTCCACTGTAATCATCGAGATCGAGATCAACGTTTCACCTTATCGGCTTCGTCTTCACCTTCACGTATTCCAAATGAATCAACAGGCAGCGCCTGGGAGAGGTCTGGAGAGTGTGAGAGAGAGAAAAGAGAGAGCGAGACAGAGAAAGCAGAGAGCGAGAGAGAGAGGGGAAGAGCAGATCGAGAGAGAGAGAGACAGCGAGAGAGTGAGACAGAGAGCAGGAGAAAGAGGAAAGAAAAGAGGGAAAAGGGGGCTCTTGGCGGGAGAGGGAAAAAAACTTGAAAATTTAATGCCACTAATTTTCGTTGCAAAAGAAATAAAATTTTCATCGGCAAAAATTATTTTATTTTTATTATTTCAAAACATGAAGTCTACCAACCTTTAAACGTTGGTAATAAATATTTCGATGCTAATTTTCATCGATAAAAAAAATGTCGATAAAGGACTCTGATTTTTAATTTTCCTAAAAATAGAGTTAAACATTACCAATGTTTTACAAAAAAATGCCGCTACACATTTATTTTATCGACGTCATATAATTCGTCGATAATAGTCTCTGATAGTTTTACCGGCGTAAAATAAAAATAAAAAAAGATTTTCCAACACTTAGGCTCGAAAACTGCCCGCCAGGGGTCCTGAACGAGTAACGGTGTGAGGGGTGCGAGGACAGTGGGGTGCCTTGTGGTGCACAGTGAATGCGGAATGGGCTCAGGCGCAGTGGGGAGGAGAAGAGAAGGTGGGTAGCAGCGGAGAGAGTGGTGGGAAGGAGAAGGAGAAATGAGAGGATAAGGAAGAAAGAAAGGAGAGGAGAGGAGAGGAACAGGGGAGGAAGAAGATAAGAGAGGAAGAGAGAGAGAGATAACCAAGGGAGAGAGGGAGTGGTGTGCAGGTGGGCGCAGGGCAGAACAGAGGAGGAAGCTGGGGAGAGGGAGAGGAATAGGGAAAGAAGAAGAGAAGAGAAGAGAGAGAGAGAGAGCCGAGGGAGAGAGGGAGTGATGTGCAGGTGCACAGGCGAGGGGAGACAAGGGAGGAAGAAGAAGTGAGGAAGGGAGGGAGGAGAGCAGACAGAGAGATGGGGAACAAGGGAGAGAGAAAACATAGAAGAAAGAGAGAGGAGAGGGGGAATGGTGCGCGGTGTGTGCGGAGGGCAGGAAGAGGGAGGGGTGTACCTGGTGCAGGGGAGGCGTCCAGCTGCGCAAGGAGGAAGATGAAGGCTCTGCTGGCGTCGGGGACAAAGCGGGCGGCGGAGTCATCGGAGTGGATGGGGATGGAGAGGAAGGAGAGGGTGAGGAAGATGCCGGAGCTGCTGCACGGGGACTTTTACAGAAAAACATCATTAAAAGTTTATTTTACTGACGTCATAAAATTGTTGATAATAGAATTCGTCAATAATAGTTTTTGATATTTATTTTCCTTAAAAATGATGTTAATAATAAAAATAGGGGTTTCGGTGGCGGGAGAGGGAAAAAAATTTGGTAAATTTACCGATGATTATTTTCGTCGCAAAAAATAGATTTTTCGTCAATAAAAATTATTTTAATTTTTTTTTATTGAAAAAAAGTAAAAAAGACTACCAACCTTTACTGATGTTTTATATTAAACATCGGTAATAAATTTTCCGACACTAATTTTCGTCTCCTTCTCCATTCTTTTCTTTCCCTTCTCTTTCTCATACTCTTTTACTCTCCCTCACAACCACCCACTGCACTGCCATCACCACCCGGCTTACATAGCCACTACACTCACCTTGCACCACCTTCGGAGATAGAATTATAATGGTAGAATTTAAGTTCATCATATGACTTCAACTTCGGAGATAGAAATATAATGGTAGAATTTAAGTTCATCATACGACTTCAAATTCGATGTTTATTTAAAATAAAAGAAGTAGGGCAAGTGTACAAGCTTGACAATCACGTGTGGACCAAAAGTCTGTCCTATGACCAAATTCAAATTGAATTGTTTGAGAGTCAGTTTCTTTCCTTTCATATATTTCATTTAGAATTTAAAAACAGATGACATGGGAGGTACACCTAAAAACTGAGGAGATGATGCATCTTCTGGAGTTATGATTAGATCAACCCCCTCTCATAAGTTATATGTGTTGTTGGTACTAAATCTAGTTGTTTCAAACTTTCTTAGTATTTTCTAGATGTTTGAATTTCATTTGTTTGAAGAATTATTTGTTGAAAATGCATTTCGAATTTAAAAGGAATGTTATGATAAATATGCATGTTTATGAACAAATTGATTTGAAAAAGAATTACTTACAGATACATCCTTATAATCAATTGATTTGTTTTCCAAATTGTTTATATTTGAATGGATTCATAGTTATTTCCACATTTGTCAAATTAAACACGTTTGAAAAATGATTTATCTTGGACTTACAAGTTTTTCAAATTTTTAAATGGAATTATTTTGTAATATCTTATTTCCATATTAGTTTGAGTCTGTAAGTTAGCTGGGTTAAGGGTTTTATGTGTTTAGAGAGTCCCTCTTCAGTTAGCCCATTTTTCTCTGAACCTGATCAGAAATCAGGTTTGTCCCAGTTGGGCCAGTCGACCTCCTGGAGTGGTCGGTCGACCGGACATGCGTGCCCACAGTAACTTAAAAAATTGCATTGGCTGTTTCTGTTTCAAAACAGAATTTCTTCAATTGAGCAGGTCGACACCCTTGGACTCGTCTTCTTCTTCCAATCAGCTTCCTGAGTTGATTTTCTTCCTCCTTTTCCTAGTTCAATTGACGTGTTTCGTGAATGCTATGGTGAATGCTTATGTGATGATTGCATTTATTTAGCTTCCGCATTTTGATTGTTAATCATCACAAGAGACTAGTTTAATTTAATTAAGTTAAAATTGGTCATAGTTGATCACTATTTGTAGATCACCCTATTCACCCCCCCCCCCCCCCTCTAGGGTTAGGCCCCCGGGACTTTCACGAAGTGCAATGGCCTGATGGATAAGAGTATTGAGCTGGCCCAAAAAACTCTTGGGCGCATAAATCCATTTCCTTTAAATCTAATATCGAGTATCGGTTCCAAAATTCTCATCTTCTTCCCAGACTGAACGAACTTTGCTTTTCTGCTAAGCAAAAGGATAGATGAGGCCGGTCGTCTGTTTCCTCCAATTTACATATGTAAACACATGTGAAAAAGACTCATATCATTTATGTTTGTTTACAACATTTACACACTAGGTGTGTAAATCACATGTGCTTTTGCTGTGTAAAATATAAGCAAAAGAGGCAATACATTTTCGCTCATGATGAGTGTGAAACATTTTACATACCGGCCTAGTTTTGGCAGAGCTATAGTGGACACACAACTTGAATGCCTTTTTCATTTTTTTTAATAATCTGGCACCAAAATTTGTGATCCAAACCGTTGATCATATTAGGGGGGCTAAAAAAGACAATGATACCAAAAGTCAACCGTTGGATCATTATAGATTGTGACGTATTGATGAAAACGTACATACCATTATATCATCATTTATGGGTTTTTGTACTCCCTATTTTCGCAATCCAAATTTTTAGTCCTCTTCAAAAGGTCATTTATAGTTATAGGTCCCAACCCCAAATGTTGATTCAATATGGATCATGAAATATATTTGAAATAAATATCAATCGTTGGATTAATGCACGGTTACTACAGTGCATTCACGATTTAAGACATGCAGTCCGTTTTTTCTACATTTCCGAACAATCTGGATCACAAATGCAAGATATGGACCATAGACCCTCTTTATATGGCAAGTAACGTCTACTGGATCAAATTCCAATGATTGATCCTTCATGTACTGTGAGATATTGACAAAAAAGACCAAAGGGTTAATGGTTCAATTTAAAATTTTGTGGGCCACTTTTTCCCGATCTAAACCTAAAATCCTCTTTAGGAGGTCAACAATGATTATCCGGTCAAATCTCATAGCTTGATTCATCATGGATATAATTATTTTATTTTCGTCGGTAAAATGAATATAAAAATAAATAAAAATTATTAAATAGATTTACCGACGTTTTATTTCTCCGCTAAAATAAAAAACATATTTACCGACATTTTTTTTCGTCGGCAAAATGAATTTAAAAATAAATAAAAATTAATAAACATATTTACCGACGTTTAATTTCGTCAGTAAAAGTAAAAAATAAAAATTTAAAAAGATATTTACCGATGTGTTTATTTTCATCGGTAACATGAATATAAAGATAAATGAAAATTAATAAACATATTTACCGACGTTTAATTTCGTCGGTAAAAGTAAAAAATTAAAATTAAAAAAGATATTTTCTGACGTTTTTATTTTCGTTGGTAAAATTAATATAAAAATAAATAAAAATAATAAACATATTTACCGACGTTTAATTTCATCGGTAAAGGTAAAAAATAAAAATTTAAAAAGATACTTACCGACGTTTTTATTTTCGTCCGTAAAATTAATATGAAAATTAATAAAGATATTTACCGACGTTTAATTTCATCGGTAAAATAAAAAAATAAAAATTGAAAAAGATATTTACCGACGTTGTTATTTTTTTTGGTGAAATTAATATAAATATTAATAGACATATTTACCGACGTTTAATTTCGTCAGTAAAGGCAAAAAATAAAAATTTAAATAGATATTTACCGACGTATTTATTTTCGTTGGTAAAATTATTATAAAAATAAAAAAATTAATAAATATATTTACCGACGTTTACTTTCGTCGGTAAAATTAAAAAATCATTTTTTTTAAATTTAAGAATGTTCTTTGCCGGCGATTTACTGAAAAACATCGGTAAATTATGTACTTTTGGCCACGTTTTTTACGAAATGTCGGTAAAAGTCTGTACTTTTGCCGATGTTTTCCAAAACGTCGGTAAAGTGTATACTTTTGGCTACGTTTTTTACAAAACGTCGGTAAAAGTCTGTACTTTTGTCGACGTTTTGAAAAACGTCGGCAAAGGATGTACTTTTGGCTACGTTTTTTATGAAACGTCGGTAAAAGTATGTACTTTGCCGACGTTTTTAAAAAACGTCGGTAAAGGTCTACCCTTTACCGACGAAAGTGAAAACGTCGGCAAAAGTGTACCCTTTACCGATGAATTTTAAAAAACATGGTTAAAAGTGCAACTTGTAGTGACACCAACCCATTTACTCTTTTTTATCCTAGTTTATTACGTATTTTACTATGAATTTGATTGAATGTACTCTAATTGCGCTCTCAGCCGGAAGATGTGCATGCTTGGCTCAACACTCTTATATCAATACGACACAACTTAGGACAAGAAAGTCCATGTTGTTGCCACCATGTCACTGATAAAGATTATTATTAGATAAGAATTTACGTTAATGTGTAAATCTTTACCAAACGAATAGAGATATTGATGATACATGCACCTGGTTCTAATGTTGTTATATGAGCGATTGCAAGATCTAACCCATAATCATATCTAGCCAAAATGTAATAAAAAAAACCTAAAATGGTTATATAAGATGATTATTAGTCATTTCATAAATAAAAAGGAAATTATTTGAAGTTTTTTATATTATGTTTATTAAAAAATAAATTTTTGAAAATCAATAATTAGAATACAATAATTAAAATACTACTTACCCCAAGTGATGCTATAATTTTTTTTTTTTTTTTTTTGCTCATTGCGCTCTAAATGAGAAATCATTTCATTTAGACCACGTATAACCTCAACTCTCTACAAAGAAAAAATAAAATAACGGCATGAGACTTGCATTAGATGTGAATAATAAAATGTCGGTCGTAAGAAATAATCATAAAATACTTAAATAATGTACTGCTTGAAAATCATCAGGATAGTGGTATCTTGCATTTAGAAAGTATGCCTTGCTTGCAGCGGCTGATGAAGTAGTTCGGTCCACCTTGAATCAATAATGCTCTAAAATTCTTTACAATTGTTTAACGTCACTATTGTGAGATGCTTTGAACTCTTGCATTGTGCACTGCATGTCATGGTAAATTGATGGGAGTGTGGGCTTATGATCTCCATCTACCTATAGGTAGCGTTTGGTTCGCCGGAATGGTTGTAGACGGGAATGGAATGGAGACCGGAATGAGACTAGAATGGAATGAGGCAGGAATAGGTGGGGCCCACACAAGTTTTTCTATTTTATAATCTTATAATAATAATAATAATAATAATAATAATAATGTATATATTATATTATAATTATATAGGTGGGGCCCACATAAGTTCTTCTCTTTTGTAATCTTATCTATATTACTAAAGGGATGTATACACTTCATGAGACTTCCTGGAGGATGACACGTGGCATGTCTTCGAGAAGGACACATGGCACCAGCCAGCCTACAATGGTATTCTGCTAGAAAATAGAAATTGCTTGATTAGAATTTGAATTATCCTAAAATCTCTCAATGATATCCCTATTACCAATAATAATTATCCTAAAATCTCTCAATGAGATCCCTATTACCAACCATAATTATCCTAAAACCTCTCCATAATTAGGGTCCCACTTAAAAATATTTGGTCAATTTTTTAGGTCTACGATCATTTGATCCTTTGATCTTTTTAAATCAATTCATGGGTCCCATCCCGCATAATAAGGTTTTATGGATGGTTAGAATAGAGATGGTGGACCCATTCATCTGGGGGCTTCCACTTAAATAGGTTATGTTTGGTCAATTTGTGAGGTCTACGATCATTTGATCCTTTGATCTTTATCAAGCAATTCATGGGTCCATCCCACATCATATTGTTTCATGGATGGTTAGAATATAGATGGTGGACCCCATTCATCTTGGGGGTCCTACTTAAATAGGTTAGGTTTGGTCAATTTGAGAGGTCTATGATCATTTGATCATTTGATCTTTATCAATCAATTCATGGGTCCCGACCCGCATCATTTGATTTTATGGACGGTTAGAATAAAGATGGTGGACCCCATTCATCTGGGTCCCACTTAAAAATATTTGGTCAATTTGTTAGGTTTACGATCATTTGATCCTTTGATCTTTTTAAATCAATTCATGGGTCCCATCCCGCATAATATGGTTTTTTGGACGGTTAGAATAGAGATGGTGGACCCCATTCATCTGGGGGGTTCCACTTAAATAGGTTATGGTTGGTCAATTTGTGAGGTCTATGATTATTTGATCCTTTGATCTTTTTCAAGCAATTCATGGGTCCATCCCGCATCATATTGTTTCATAGATGGTTAGAATATAGATGGTGGACCCCATTCATCTTGGGGGTCCCACTTAAAAAGGTTAGGTTTGGTCAATTTGAGAGGTCTATGATCATTTGGTCATTTGATCTTTATCAATCAATTCATGGGTCCCGGCCCGCATCATTTAATTTTATGGACTGTTAGAATAAAGATGGTGGACCCCATTCATCTGGGTCCCACTTAAAAATATTTGGTCAATTTTTAAGGTCTACGATCATTTGATCCTTTGATCTTTCTTAATCAATTCATGGGTCCCATCCCGCATAATATGATTTTTCGGACGGTTAGAATAGAGATGGTGGACCCCATTCATTTGGGGGGGTTCCACTTAAATAGGTTAGGTTTGGTCAATTTGTGAGGTTTATGATCATTTGATTCTTTGACCTTTATCAAGCAATTCACGGGTCCCAGCCCGCATCATATGGTTTTATGAACGGTTAGAATATAGATTGTGGACTCCATTCATCTTTGAGGTCCCACTTAAATAAATTAGGTTTGTTCATTTTATGAGGTCTATGATCATTTGAACTTTATCAATCAATTCATGGGTCCCAGCCCGCAACATATGATTTTATGTACGGTTAGAATAGAGATGGTGGACCCCATTCATCTGGGTCTAACTTAAACATATTAGATCAATTTATTAGGTCTACGATCATTTGATCCTTTGATCTTTTTAAATCAATTCATGGGTCCCATCCCGCATAATATGGTTTTATGGACGGTTAGAATAAAGATGGTCGACCCCATTCATCTGGGGGGTTCCACATAAATAGGTTATCTTTGGTCAATTTGTGAGGTCTACGATCATTTAATACTTTGATCATTATCAAGCAATTCATAGGTCCCAGCCCGCATCAGATTATTTCATGGACGGTTAGAATATAGATGGTGGACCTCATTCATCTTGGGGGTCCTACTTAAATAGGTTAGGTTTGGTCAATTTGAGATGTCTATGATCATTTGATCTTTATCAATCAATTCATGGGTCCCGGCCCGCATCATTTGATTTTATGGACGGTTAGAATAAAGATGGTGGACCCCATTCATCTGGGTCCCACTTAAAAATATTTGGTCAATTTTTTAGGTCTACGATCATTTGATCCTTTGATCTTTTAAAATCAATTCATAGGTCCCATCCCGCATAATATGGTTTTATGGATGGTTAGAATAGAGATGGTGGACCCCATTCATCTGGGGGGGTTCCACTTAAATAGGTTATGTTTGGTCAATTTGTGAGGTCTATGATCATTTGATCCTTTGATCTTTATCAAGCAATTCATGGGTCCATCCCGCATCATATTGTTTCATGGATGGTTAGAATATAGATGGTGGACCCCATTCATCTTGGGGGTCCCACTTAAATAGGTTAGGTTCGGTCAATTTGAGAGGTCTATCATCATTTGATCATTTGATCTTTACCAATCAATTGATGGGTCCCGACCCACATCATTTGATTTTATAGACGGTTAGAATAAAGATGGTGGACCCCATTCATCTGGGTCCCACTTAAAAATATTTGGCCAATTTGTTAGGTCTACGACCATTTGATCATTTGATCTTTTTAAATCAATTCATGGGTCCCATCCCGCATAATATGGTTTTTTGGACGGTTAGAATAGAGTTGGTGGACCCCATTCATCTGGGGGGTTCCACTTAAATAGGTTATGTTTGGTCAGTTTGTGAGGTCTATGATTATTTGATCCTTTGATCTTTATCAAGCAATTCATGGGTCCATCCCACATCATATTGTTTCATGGATGGTTAGAATATAGATGGTGGACCCCATTCATCTTGGGGGTCCCACTTAAATAGGTTAGGTTCAGTCAATTTGAGAGGTCTATCATCATTTGATCATTTGAACTTTATCAATCAATTCATGGGTCCCAGCCCGCAACATATGATTTTATGGACGGTTAGAATAGAGATGGTGGACCCCATTCATCTGGGTCTCACTTAAACATATTAGATCAATTTATTAGGTCTACGATCATTTGATCCTTTGATCTTTTTAAATCAATTCATGGGTCCCATCCCGCATAATATGGTTTTATGGACGGTTAGAATAAAGATGGTCGACCCCATTCATCTGGGGGGTTCCACATAAATAGGTTATGTTTGGTCAATTTGTGAGGTATAGGATCATTTAATACTTTGATCATTATCAAGCAATTCATGGGTCCCAGCCCGCATCAGATTATTTCATGGACGGTTAGAATATAGATGGTGGACCTCATTCATCTTGGGGGTCCTACTTAAATAGGTTAGGTTTGGTCAATTTGAGAGGTCTATGATCATTTGATCATTTGGTCTTTATCAATCAATTCATGGGTCCCGGCCCGCATCATTTGATTTTATGGACGTTTAGATTAAAGATGGTGGACCCCATTCATCTGGGTCCCACTTAAAAATATTTGGTCAATTTTTAGGTCTACGATCATTTGATCCTTTGATCTTTTTAAATCAATTCATAGGTCCCATCCCGCATAATATGGTTTTATGGATGGTTAGAATAGAGATGGTGGACCCCATTCATCTGGGGGGGTTCCACTTAAATAGGTTATGTTTGGTCAATTTGTGAGGTCTATGATCATTTGATCCTTTGATCTTTATCAAGCAATTCATGGGTCCATCCCGCATCATATTGTTTCATGGATGGTTAGAATATAGATGGTGGACCCCATTCATCTTGGGGGTCCCACTTAAATAGGTTAGGTTTGGTCAATTTGAGAGGTCTATGATCATTTGATCATTTGATCTTTATCAATCAATTCCTGGGTCCCGACCCACATCATTTGATTTTATGGACGGTTAGAATAAAGATGGTGGACCCCATTCATCTGGGTCGCACTTAAAAATATTTGGTCACTTTGTTAGGTTTACGATCATTTGATCCTTTGATCTTTTTAAATCAATTCATGGGTCCCATCCCGCATAATATGGTTTTTTGGACGGTTAGAATAGAGATGGTGGACCCCATTCATCTGGGGGGTTCCACTTAAATAGGTTATGTTTGGTCAATTTGTGAGGTCTATGATTATTTGATCCTTTGATCTTTATCAAGCAATTCATGGGTCCATCCCGCATCATATTGTTTCATGGATGGTTAGAATATAGATGGTGGACCCCATTCATCTTGGGGGTCCCACTTAAATAGGTTAGGTTCGGTCAATTTGAGAGGTCTATCATCATTTGATCATTTGATCTTTACCAATCAATTGATGGGTCCCGACCCACATCATTTGATTTTATAGACGGTTAGAATAAAGATGGTGGACCCCATTCATCTGGGTCCCACTTAAAAATATTTGGCTAATTTGTTAGGTCTACGACCATTTGATCATTTGATCTTTTTAAATCAATTCATGGGTCCCATCCCGCATAATATGGTTTTTTGGACGGTTAGAATAGAGTTGGTGGACCCCATTCATCTGGGGGGTTCCACTTAAATAGGTTATGTTTGGTCAATTTGTGAGGTCTATGATTATTTGATCCTTTGATCTTTATCAAGCAATTCATGGGTCCATCCCGCATCATATTGTTTCATGGATGGTTAGAATATAGATGGTGGACCCCATTCATCTTGGGGCTCCCACTTAAATGGGTTAGGTTTGGTCAATTTGAGTGGTCTATGATTATTTGATCTTTATCAATCAATTAATGGGTCCCGGCCCGCATCATTTGATTTTATGGACGGTTAGAATTGAGATGATGGACCCCATTCATCTGGGTCCCACTTAAATATATTAGGTCAATTTGTTAAGTCTATGATCATTTGATCTTTCTAAAGAATAAAATATTTGGAAAAAAACATAAAGATCAAATTAGCAATAAAAAAAGGACTCACAAGGTTTTTAATTAATAAATTTATTAAAAATAATTCATATTAGTCTGTGCATTTGGTGGTTTCGTGGTCTAAAAAAAAATTGAAAGGAATGGAATGGCCATTCCTCCGCATCTCGGATGGAATGGTCATTCCTCTACATAAGGAAATGGGATTCCGGAGGTAATGGTCATTACGCCACTTTTTTTGTGAACCAAACGCTGTAATGATCATTCCGTTGGAATGACTATTCCATTCCGACCTTCATTACAGCAAACCAAACGCTACTTATGTACCTTAACATGTGGTGCTAAAGTCTCGAACACATACCCCACATTTCTCCATAAACTCTTAGTTAAAACAATAGTCTAAACATAATTACCTTCTAGTAACTTTGAATATCAACTTCCAATCCATTCTTCTAACATAAATTATTCTGTTCGCATAAAATCTAATGCCCAATAGTATTTATAAATGAACATTGTAATTTTCTTTCCTTTTTCTACACACTTCTCGATTACTTTAATTTTTGTCACATCTTCCAACATAAGATCAATGCAATGCTCTGCACATGGAGTACCCAAAATAATTTTCTCTCTTATCCACCAATAATCTTCCGGCTGCTTTATAATTTGATGCATTACCATTTAATTATTTGCACCACATTTTCTTCTCCTACTTCTTCAACTACTTTATCCAATAATCTGAGTAAATCATTCACGTCCTTTATAATATTTGAAGGATCAATTAAATAACCAAAGTAAAAGCCGCGTGGGTAGTAAACTAGAAAACTAATAAGAGTTCTGACGTTCCTTCAGTCTTTCCATCCATCTGGCATAATGGTGCAACCTGATATCTTCCATGAGGCTTTGTACTCTTTCAAGTAATCTGAAATGGTTCCAATCTTTTTCTTTAAAAATCGGCAAGCAATTCATCCCTTACTGAAGAAATCCTCAATCCTTGGCCCCCATATTTACCGATTATCTCTTTCATTTTATTGAAATAAGAAGATTGTGCTGCATTGAATGGAGTTGCAACAAGATAAAAAAATCTGCATATTGCAACACACATCTCCTCCCTTGCATCATTTTTATCTGCACTTGTCTGTAACTTCATTTGCCTTTATTTCTTACTGCTTTTAATGAAAACAACATCTAATTTATATTTTGAACTTCTATTTTTTCCATGCCCTAAAGAAGCATGTTATCGTGCTACCTTTTCTCCCTCTTTATTTAACACAATTACACCACCTTTCATCCTCTTCACCTTAAGAATGTCACGCCCCCAAAAGTGAAACCGGGGTTCTACGTGAGATTAGAGCTAATTAAAATTTTTTCAACATTAATAACAACACTTAGCCCCAATCATGTACCAAACGGATCGAAGGTCGCTGTGAGGTATAAACATTTCCTCTAATACTTAAAACAACAGTGGAAGATTCATACAAACAAGTGGTATCTCAAATGTATAGTTAAGAGCAATACGGAAATAATATAACTAAAGTTCAAGTTGTAATAGTTGAACAAAAGTATTAATTACAATGAAAGGCAACACTAAAACTTGGGCCTAACCAAAATGATAACCAAAAGATGAATATATCCAAAATAAGCATGAGGCACTCGAGTACGGCGTCGGTACGGCTATACAACGCCGTCCGTACTATAGTCTAGGAGGTCATCAGACTGATCCGCCTGAATTTCCTCCGTCGTCTCCTCCTCAAGGTAGAAGGGCTCAGTACCTATGCACCAAGATTAGGATCATCAGACAAGACGGTCGGCAAGCAATATATATATATAAATCATCAAGATATGCAATATGAATGAGAGTAGACAATAGACAGAATCATATTGAAATGCATAGCATCCTGATCGTAAGAGATTCATAGCATTCGAATCATAATCAATCTAACATAAACATCTAGCAAGATAAGCGGTCCACATATGCTAATTACCACGGGATAGTATCATTGCCCTCCCATACTCACATTGAGTTGTAGTGGAGATATCAAACGGCACATGATATACCCGACAAACAAGAGGCACATGATAAAAACCCAGTAATAAGCAAGATGGATACCAGTGTTGACACCAAAAATGTCACTTTGCCTCTTCAAGATTGAAAGAGCTACATGAAGTCGCAACCTGCCATAAATAGGTAATGCTACTACCAAAAAATCAAATCTTGTCAGAATCAAACAAAAACTGCAAGATCTTTCAAAATAGCCAAAAGAGGAGTACATAAGAAGTTTCGGGCCATTTCAAAATCATTTGACCTAACTTCGCTTCTCCGGCAGCTGAAAAGGAGCTCCCAGCGGCGAAAGCATCGGAGACACTAAATCTTCAATCAGAGCCGATGGATGGTCTCAAAATACATCCAAAAGGCTCCACGTCAAGTTCCGAGTCAAACCGACAACGTTTGACCCTACATCAACCCTCGAACAGCTAAATCAAGCCTCTCGGCGGCGAGAACCGCCGAGGCCATCACTCATCAGATAGAGCATATGGATGGCTTCAAAATGCTTACAAAGGGCTACACGTCAAATTTCAGGTCATTTCGACAACATTTGACCATAGTTTGACGCTCGGAAGCCAAATCAGGCCTCTCGGCGGCGAAGCTCCCTGGGACCATGGTTTCCAAGACAGAGCCTATAGATCATCTTAAAATGACTCCAATACGTTCCCTGTCAAATTTCAAGTCAATAAGACATCGGTTGACCGCACATCAAACCGCGACATCTTCATCCCGACAAAAGCAAATGATAGGACCCCAAACGACTTCAAAACTCAAACAAAAGCCTATGGTTGGTCTTATTTATTGCTTAGCAGGCTTCACCCCAAATTTCAGGTCATTCCGACATCGTTTGACCCAGTTTGAGCTTCTGACGGAAAATCGGCAGCTTTGCGCGACAAAGTCTTCGGCTTTCTCAGAAAATTGGAAACTTTGTAAAATAAAATGCAAGGATTCACATCAGGTTTTCTACAGGGAAATCAGGCCAATAATTGATAAAAAATGTCAAGGAAAAATAGAAAAGAAAAAAAGAATAAAAAAACAGCAAAAATGGACACAAAACGGGATAAAAGGGGGAAAAAACCCCCCAGGGTCGCCAGCCCCTGCGACCCTGGGGCCCGGGATCGCCCGGTGGGCCCTAGAAACCCCGTTTTTCGCCCTTTTTTCGTGATTCGAAGCGTCCGGCCTCTGGTATTTTCCAATATTCATACTTTTGAGACACCAAATCCTCTGACATCCGTCAAAAACACGGGTTAATCATCAAGAGTATCGAAATCAACATTGATCACTAACTAGTCAACCAAAAAAAGTGTGCTTTCTACCCGACCGATCAAGAAATCGACAGGACAGATGGCACCGACCCGCTGTTGGCAACCAACACCTGAAGTTACATGGTCATCCGATGTCGATCTACATAAAGATCCATCGATGATCATCGCCAGAAGAATCCCAAAAGACAAGGCACGGCCCGCGACTCTTCAACTGCTCGGCGACCACTTAATGCGATTAATTGACTAGCTTTATTACAGTCATTAATCCATTTCTTTGGACGGACCAATCAGAAGCAAGCATCCGGGAGTTACAAGTCAAGAGATTCATGGCATTTAACCCATGAAACTCCTCCCATCATGGCGATTAAATGCAACTAAATGCCCTCAATCTCCTCCGGCCAATCAGAAGCCAAGAAAAAGGAGTTACAAAATAAAGAATTCAATCTTGTAACTCCTCCCTTTATGTAGCTTTATGACAATTAAGGCTCATAAACCCTCCTATATGGCTACCTAAAAGCCTATAAATAGGAGAGCATTCCAAAGAAAGAAAGGATCGGAAAAACAAGAAAGATCCCAGATCAGAAAAAAGCACAGAAATTCAGAGAAGGAAAGAGAGAAAACTCTGCAGAAGTTCTACACCGACCACCGCTACAAGGTGAAAAAAGTCCCTTGGGGGGGTACCCCCCCAAAGGTCATTGCCTTCTCCTTCTCCCTCCAAATGGCTAAGACTTGGCTTTTCAGCCCATCTACTTGATTTTTTATTAAACATATGTTGACACCAAAAATGTCACTTTGCCTCTTCAAGATCCAAAAAGCTATATGAAGTCGCAACCTGCCATAAATAGGCAATGCTGCTTCCAAAAATCAAATCTTGTCAGAATCAAACAAAAACTGCAAGATTCTTCCAGACAGCCAAAAGAGGAGTACACAAGAAGTTTCGGGCCATTTCAAAATCATTTGGCCTAACCTCGCTTCTCCGACAGCCGAAAAGGAGCTCTCGGCGGCAAAAGCATCGGAGACACCAAATCTTCGATCAGGGCCGATGGATGGTCTCAAAATACTTCCAAAAGGCTCCACGTCAAGTTCCGAGTCAAACCGACAACGTTTGACCCTACATCAACCCTCGAACAGCTAAATCCAGCCTCTCGGTGGCGAGAACCACCGAGGCCATTACTCATCAGATAGAGCACATGGACGGCTTCAAAATGCTTATAAAGGGCTACACGTCAAATTTCAGGTCATTTCCACAACATTTGACCATAGTTTGGCGCTCGGAAGCCAAATCAGGCCTCTCGGCGGCAAAGCTCTCCGGGACCATGGTTTCCAAGACAGAGCCTATGGATCTTCTTAAAATGACTCCAATAGGTTCCCTGTCAAATTTCAAGTCAATCAGACATCGGTTGACCGCACATCAAACCGCGACATCTTCATCGCGACAAAAAGCAAGTCTACTGGTGATAGGACCCCAAACGGCTTCAAAACTCAAACAAAAGCCTATGGTTGGTCTTATTTATTGCTCAGGAGGCTTCACACTAAATTTCAGGTCATTCCGACATCGTTTGACCCAGTTTCAGCTTCTGACAGAAAATCGGCAGCTCTGCGCGACAAAGTCTTCGGCTTTCTCAAGAAATTGGAAACTTTGCAAAATAAAATGCAAGGATTCTCATCAGGTCTCCTACAAAGAAATCAGGCCAATAAATGGTCAAAATGTCAAGGAAAAATACAGAAGGAAAAAGAATCGAAAAACAGCAAAACCGGACACAAAACGGGACACAAAGGGGGGAAAACCCCCCCAGGGTCGCCGGCGACCTTGGAGCCCGGGGTCGCCGGGAAGGCCCCGGAAACCCCGGTTTTCGCCGTTTTTTCGCGATTCGAAGAACCCAGCCTCTGGTACTTTCCAAAATTCATGCTTTTGAGACACCAAGTCCTCTGACATCCATCCAAAACACGGGTCAATCATCAAGAGTATCGAAAACAATATTGATCGCCACCCGGTCAACCAAAAAAAGTGTGCTTTCTACCCGACCGATCGAGAAATCGACAGGACAGATGGCACCGACCCGCTGTTGGCAACAAACACCTGAAATTACATGGTCATCTGATGTCGATCTACATGAAGATCCATCGATGATCATCGACAGAAGAATCCCAAAAGACGTGGCACGGCCCGCGACTCTTCAGCTGCTCGGCGACCACTTAATGGGATTAATTGACTAGCTTTATTACAGTCATTAATCCATTTCTTTGGACGGCCCAATCAGAAGCAAGCATCCGGGAGTTACAAGTCAAGAGATTCATGGCATTTAACCCATGAAACTCCTCCCATCATGGCGATTAAAGGCGATTAAATGCCCTCAATCTCCTCCGGCCAATCAGAAGCCAAGAAAAAGGAGTTACAAAATAAAGAATTCAATTCTGTAACTCCTCCCTTTATGTAGCTTTATGACAATCAAAGCTCATAAACCCTCCTAAATGGCCACCTAAAAAGCCTATAAATAGGAGAGCTCTCCAAGAAGAAAAGAACACACAGAGAGAAAAACGAAAATCACAGACAGAAGCACAGAAATTCAGAGAAGGAAAAGAGAGAAAACTTTGCGGAAGTTCTACACCGGCCACCGCTACAAGGTGACAAAAGTCCCTTGGGGGGTACCCCCCCCCAAGGTCCTTGCCTTCTCCTCCTGCCTCCAATGGCTTAGATATGGCTTTTCAGCTCGTCTACTCGGCTTTTTATTGGATATAGGACCTCCTTTTGGTCTTTGTCCTCTAGAAACCTGAGGTTGTAGCCAAGCCAAGCGAATCAATAGCATCCTCTGTTCTCATCTGCATGGATGATGGCGAAGCCCACATATGGCTTGCGACCGTCAATCTAAACGGGTCCCCCACAATCTCCTGAGAAGTTAGATCCTCCTTTTCTTGCTTTTCATTGTAGTTTGTATTTTTTTAAAAGAGACAAAAAAATCACAACTCTTGTCTTTCATTATTGATAAGGATTGTAAATCGGCTATAAACACCAAAATCGGCTATAAACGCCAAAAATCGGCTATAAACGCCAAAATCGGCTATAAATGCCAAAAAAATCGCCTTTCACGGCAAATCAAGAAAATGTCTCTTTTCTTAAATATATGTGCAATGGAAAACTTGAAAGAAGTTGATTTCCTTTTTACTTGCGAAGGTTGATCTCCGGATCACCACTTGCAATTCCAAGTAAAAAATAGAAAATCTGGCACACCCACACGAAAAAAGAAATGTTGATGCACGCCCCCTGCCCCCTGGTTACGAAAGGGTCGGAACCAAACGGACTCCCACGTCCGCCGACCTCGGTAGGAACCGAGCATTGGAGCGCGGTCCATCAACATAGGACCTCCTTTTAGTCTTTGCCTCCTTTTAGTCTTTGTCCTCTAAAAACCTGAGGTTATAGCCAAGCCAAGCGAATCAATAGTATCCTCTGTTCTCATCTGCATGGATGATGGCGAAGTCCACATATGGCTTGCGACCGTCAATCTGAACGGGTCCCCCACAATCTCCTGAGAAGTTAGATCCTCCTTTTCTTGCTTTTCATTGTAGTTTGTATTTTTTTAAAAGAGACAAAAATCACAACTCTTGTATTTCATTATTGATAAGGATTGTGAATCGGCTATAAACACCAAAATCGGCTATTAACGCCAAAAATCGGCTATAAACGCCAAAATCGGCTATAAATGCCAAAAAAATCGCCTTTCACGGCAAATCAAGAAAACGTCTTTTTTCTTAGATATATGTGCAATGGAAAACTTGAAAGAAGTTGATTTCTTTTTTACTTGCGAATGTTGATCTCCGGATCACCACTTGCAATTCCAAGTAAAAATAGAAAATCTGGCACACCCACACAAAAGAAATGTTGAGGCACGTCTTTGCCCCCCGGTTACGAAAGGGTCGGACCCAACGGACTCCCACGTCCGCCGACCTCAGTAGAACCAGGCAGAAGCGCGGTCCATCATCGACTCCATACAATCCTGCAGCAAACGGATTTGCAGAAGCTTTCAACAAGACACTCTGCAAAATCCTCAAAAAAATGGTCTCTAGTCACAAAAGAGACTGGAGCGATAAAATGTCTGAAGCTTTGTGGGCCTATCGAACCACCGTTCGAGGACCAACCCATAGCACACCATTCTCCTTGGTCTATGGATGCGAAGCTGTCGTGCCCTTGGAAGTACAAATTCCTTCCTTGAGGGTATCCTTGCAAAATGACATGACTCAAGAAAGCAATGTCAAATTGCGACTCCATGAGCTGGACAATCTCGAAGAGAGACAGCTCGAAGCTCAACAAAGCATTGAACTTTACCAAGCACGCATGGCAAGATCTTTCGACAAAAAGGTCAGGCAACGTGCCTACAAAAAGGGTGACTTGGTTCTTGTGGTAAAAAGACCAATGGTCTTCGCTCACAAGTCCAAAGGCAAATTTGAGCCAAAATGGGAGGGACCCTACGTCATCGACAAGGTTTTCTCCAACGGCGCATACGCACTCCTAAACATGGAAGGTGACAGATGTATGCTGCCCATCAACGGCAAGTTCTTAAAGCGGTACTACCCTTGAAGACTTACCCAACTGGGTAAGAGCAATGCCTGTACGGCCAAAACCGGTTTCCAGGTACACGCTCGCTAAACCCACCTTTTTTTAGAATTTTCATATCAAATGTTGAAATTTTTAGAAATTTAAACAATGCTTACTTTCATCGTTTCATTGTTCAAAAAACCCAAGTTTAGGAACCTTTCCCTAACTTGACCAAAATTTTCAACCCTTGAACTCAAATTTCATGGTTTGAAACAAAATCCAGATTCAGGGATTTCCACCCTAGTCCACCCTACCTTTTACCGCCTAAATGTTTTAGGCAAAACTTATGACCCTCGTGTCTTTAAACAAAAAAAAAATGGTTTTTCAAAAAGCCGCGGGGAAGCGACGTTTAGTCGATACTCGCACAAATCGGAAGCATGCGAACCACGTTCGACACTTCCAAAATCGCAGGGAAGCGACATTTCGTCGATACTTGCAAAATCCAAAACCGTGGAGATGCAACATTTCAGTTGATATCCACAACCCAAATTTCAAAGGTTCGCGAAAACCTAAAAACCGTGGAGACGCAACATTTCAGTTGATATCCACAACCCAAATTTCAAAGGTTCGAAAAAACCTATAGAGCTGTGGAGACGCAACATTTCAGTTGATATCCACAACCCAAATTTCATAGGTTAAAAAAAACCTAAAAAACCATGGAGACGCAACATTTCAATTGATATCCATAACCCAAAGGTTCGAGAAAACCACAAATTTCAAAAATCGTGGGGAAACAATATCAAGTCAGTACCTGCAAAACCAAAATTTTTGAAAAGCAAGGATGCGACATTCCATCGATACTTGCACCCAAATCCGCGAGGATGCGACATTCCATCGATACTCGCAACCGAATGAGCAAGGATGCGACATTCCATCGATACTTGCAAGAACATTCAGCAAGGAGGCGACTTTTAGTCTATACTTGCATTTTTGAAAACCAAAACGGCTATAGATGCCACCAAAACAAACCGGCTATAGATGCCACCAAAACCAGCTATCAATGCCACAAAATCAGCTTCCATGCCACAAAAAGGCTGGCTCTCATGCCAAAACAATCATTTGACAAAAGATTTTCACAAAATGACAAGCTTTTGATCAAATCCCATTTAGCAATTACTTTTATGACAAAAAAAATTTAAGTAAGCGTAGGGAAAACAAAAAAAAAGCATCCCATTTAGCAATTACTTTCATCACAAAAAGGTTTAAGTGAGTGTAGGGAAAACAAACAAAAAAAAAGAGTACAAAAAAAATACATGTGGTACAAAAAAAAAGGAAGAAAGTGTTCACAAGCACTACAAAAAAAGAAGAGTACCAAAAAAAAATACATGTGGTACCAAAAAAAAAAGAAAGTGTTCACAAGCACTACAAAAAAAAAAAAAAAGAGAAAAGTACCAAAAAAACTCAAGTGGTACCAAAAAAAAAAAACAGGAGCTCAACCAAAAATGGTCTCCAGCCAAGAGTTCAGCTCCTCAAGCAAACTTTTGGCCTCAGCCGTCAGGGATTCCAAGGCACGCTTCTTCAAGAACTTGCCATGAGATGCTGGGGTGGGCTGTAACCCTTCTTTTGCACCGGGAAGCTTATCCCGAGCAGTTCGCCATTGTTTGTTCTCTTCAGACTTCCTTTTAAGAACTCGATCGGCATCTGCAACCCGGCGAATCAGAGCACTCTCCCTGTCGCGAGCCTCTGTTATTGCAGCCCACTTGGCAGTGACTTGTGCCTGTAGATGCTCAAGACATTTCCTGGCCTCATCGACCTCCCTATCAAGGATGTTAAGGTCATGTGTCAGCTCAATGATGGCTAGCTCTTCGAAGTTCTTCTCTCGGACTATCTGCTTCTTGCTTTGTGTAACCTCATCTAGGTTAGACTGAGCCTTATCCGCAGGGTCCAGGAACATCTCCTTGAAGAACTGGTCGTCATGAAGACCCATGGTCTCAAACCACTTGTCACCCAGCTCAATGATCCTGTCAACGATCGCCCTGGCACTTATGACATCCAGACCAGCCTCTTCGGCATCACCGAGAATCTCACGCACATGCTGGATCATCCCAAATCCGGCATCTAAGTGCCCAGAAAGCAGAGTCTCAATCTAAGAGCTTAGAACCCGCACCACCACCTTTTTCGCAAAAAGAAGAGATGGCCCAGCTGAAGATTCGCCCAACTCCGTTGGTCGGCCGCTCATGTCATCACCCGTTGGAAGAGTAACAAAAAAACTCTTTCCAGTTGAAGCTGCTCCTACTCGGGAAGGAATCTCAGCATGAGGTATCTCCTCAACAGTGTCAGAACTGGTCCCAGGAGTCTCTACCTCTAGATCAACCTCTGGCATCCCTTGCTCTGGTTCTAAAGGAAGCGACGGACCCTCCTATATCACTTCAAAACCTGCCAAAGAAACACAAAAAGGTATGAACATGATCCTGTTTGAAAATCATTATCAGGGTTATTACTACAAAATACCTTCTTTGACGACTGGCGGAACACTCTCTACCTCCATGAACTCATCGGAAGCATCATCAACATTTGCGTCCATCGATGGTTCAAAGTCATCGGAATCCTATGGCAAGTCAGCTGACAATAAAAATGTTAGCAAACCAAGTCACAGACACAAAAAAAAAAAGAAGAAAGCAAAAGAAGTTATACCAATTGGAGATTCTGGATTCACTCCAAAGTCCCTCGGCTCTTCTTCAGGTGCCCCGATAAGATCCATCACCACCTCATCGGTTGGAACCTTAGGCATCACCAAGTCTTCCTCTGCTAAAAAAAAGAAGAGAAAAGCAGAAACAAGAAGCAAATCAGAACATGGAAAAATCCCATGATAAGAAATGGAAAGAGAAAAAGGAAGAATCATACCTTCACCGACGGTCTCTTCTTCTCGGCTTCTCTTCTCTAGAGGCTCGTCAGCATCCACTGGCACCTCCTCATTGATAGTAAGAGGTACTTCCAAGTTAGGAGAGTCCTCATGCTGCCCCTTGCTGCGATGATAACTCCAGCTCCTCTTACTCCTGCGGGCTCGCTTCTTAGAGGAACCTGCCCCGCTGTCAGAGTCAGGTTTCCCACTTGACTCCTTACTGGATGGTCTACCCTTATCAGTAGACTCCACGGAAGCTTGCCTTCGCGCCGCTTGCATCCAAGCACCAAGTTTGGCTTCCTCCTGTTCTAGCTGCTCTAAAGCCTCATCAGGTATTTCTCGAACAGCTTCAGAACCAATGACGCCCTGGTCACCGAGAAAGCCTAACTTGTGCTTCTCTCCAGAAAGGAAGGCCCAAACTTCCTCTCGTCAGATGCTATCCGACTTTCCAAGGCCCTTTCCAGATGCCAGCTTCACATCAAGCTCCTTCTTGGAAAGCCCCCGATATGCCGAAAAGCTTTCCGCGAACCACTTCGCAAAGCCGGTAGTCCGGGAAGTCAATAACACAGGATAAGAGATCATGGCTGTAGTGTCTTCAGCACTATAGAAAGCCCATGCATTTCTCCCGTGCTGTAAATCTCCAAAGCGCTTCACCATGCTTAAAGGCACTCCAACAACGCCTTGAGAAAAGCCCAACTGCAGAGCAAAGCGAGAAGGTACATACAGTCGGTGTCGACGAAAAGATGTCTACGGTACACCATCGTGCCGACATATATGCTCAAAAGCCACTCCTTCTCTGCGTTCATCAAGGAGTAATGCCTTCCCGAGCCCACCCTGGTAGAGTCTCGGGAGGCACCAAAATCAAAAGCCTTCTTCCGCAACTCTGGAGAAAGCTTCACTGAAGACTGCCCCATCTTGACGCCCCTGAACTGTCGGGTCCTCATGCGGGCAAACAAAAGTGATTCGGACACAGCTTTGCCCTTAGCCAGCCGAATCATCAGAGGATCAACATCCTGTGCAGCACCCAGCCGGTGGAAGCCAGGACAGTGGTACACATACCACGAATAAAAGATGTGGGCCGAAATACCCTATTCATAGGGAGCCCAAGCCGAACCAAAAAAGCAGCAGCCTGCAGTTCGGTACACAGGTAGGAGTAAAGAGCTGGCACCAAAGCAAGCTGCTCTCCAAACGCCATCTGACAAGCCGGAAAAATACAATGCGGCCTGATGTGCGTTCCATCTCCTCCAACAAAAATAGCCTCACCAAGCCAATAAGTGAGGTAAACAGCGAGATCTCTCCGCAGTGCAATGTCAGGACATATGGCGTTTGTACTCGCACAGAAATCTCTCAACTCTCCTTGCATAGCCAAGATCTTCATCGGACTTGGATCCTGAGCCCTGGCTTCCTGGGTCACACTATCAGAAGACTCCCTGCTATAAAAAAAGTTGGGGAAGGAAGAGCTAGAACTCTTCCAACTGCTGGATCTAACTTTCAAACCCCCCTTTTCCATCAAAAAATCATAGAAGGCAATGAGCTGAAAGTACAGAAGCCTGAACTCCTCAGACTGCTCTTTAAGGACACTATCGATCGGCATAAACTCCTCATAGAGTTTGCCAAGGATGGGTAATCCAGTAATGGCGCTCAGCTCCTTCAAAGAGAAACCAATCTCACCATTCGTCACAACGAAGGTATTGGTTTGTGGGAGGAATGACTCCAGCATAGCCATGAAGGCCTCGTCGAAAAAAGAGTTACAAAATAAAGAATTCAATCTTGTAACTCCTCCCTTTATGTAGCTTTATGACAATTAAGGCTCATAAACCCTCCTAAATTGCTACCTAAAAGCCTATAAATAGGAGAGCTCTCCAAGAAGAAAAAAAACACAGACAGCAGAGAGAAAACAAACAACAGACTGCAGAAAATCCGGAAACTCAGACAGAAAAAGGCATCAAAGAGAGAAAACTCTGCGGAAATCCTACACCGACCACCGCTACAAGGTGACAAAAGTCCCTTGGGGGATACCCCCCCCAAGGTCCTTGCCTTCTCCTTTTGCCTCCAATGGCTTAGACGTGGCTTTTCAGCCCGTCTACTTAGTTTTTTATTGGATATAGGACCTCCTCTTGGTCTTTGTCCTCTAAAAACCTGAGGTTATAGCCAAGCCAAGCGAATCAATAGCATCCTCTGTTCTCATCTGCATGGATGATGGCGAAGTCCACATATGGCTTGCGACTGTCAATCTGAACGGGTCCCCCACAATCTCCTGAGAAATTAGATCCTCCTTTTCTTGCTTTTCATTGTAGTTTGTATTTTTTCAAAAGAGACAAAAATCACAACTCTTGTCTTTCATTATTGATAAGGATTGTAAATCGGCTATAAACGCCAAAAATTGGCTATAAACGCCAAAATCGGCTATAAATGCCAAAAAAATCGCCTTTCACGGCAAATCAAGAAAATGTCTCTGTTCTTAAATATATGTGCAATGGAAAACTTGAAAGAAGTTGATTTCCTTTTTACTTGCAAAGGTTGATCTCCAGATCACCACTTGCAATTCCAAGTAAAATTGAAAATCTGGCATACCCACACAAAAAAAATGTTGATGCACGCCTCTGCCCCCTTCCGGTTACGAAAGGGTCGGATCCAACGGACTCCCATGTCCGCCGACCTCGGTAGAACCGAGCGGAAGCGCTGTTCCATCAACCAGGAGGCCATTAGTCATCAAAACCAAGTATTCAAGATGTATCCGATGGTGTACACCCATCAAAATTTAGAAATTCGTACTGCGCAGACGTTCATCAAAGTCCTAACACAGATGGTGTCCCATCTGTGTTGGGCGATATATAGCTGAGTGGTGCCTGACATAGGGAGTCCTAAACAAACAATAGTGAGGGAATAGGCTTTCTTGCGTGAACAAGATTCATCAAACAATAGAGAGACTACTTGCCATTATCAAATCAAGATCAAGACAAAACAAGCAAGCTTTGTTAAACATCAATACCATAGTAGTCCTCATCAACCTTTTACAATCAAAGCCGCCTAGCCTCAACACTTCATCAATCATCAAATTAGGCGGAACATCAAAGGGGATCCTAAGTTCATCATCTATGTTCATCAAGTGGTCCCAAAGAAAAACAAAGTAAACGAAGCTAAAGAACATGTACATAGCATGTGGATAAGTACCAAACGGTACAATTCGGAATCAAAAGCGATAAACAATCCAATCCTAGGTACAATGTTAAACCCGAGGCATCATACAACCATACTTAGTCAACGAAGGGAAATAGGGTTCGCGATACCCAAACGAATAATCTTCGTGCATAGATATAAAGAGTGGTATCCCGTTGTCCCGTACCGTTCAAGATAGATTCTAACCCGATACAACTGGATTAATCGTGGAAGACATCGGCTCAAAACATCTTCACATATAGTCAAATGAGTCCAAAATGATAGCCGAGGTTCCACCTAAGTCCAACCGAAAAAATGTCAAATGGGCCCTTCAAAAAGGCATCCAGCAGGGGGCCCGGTCGACCCTATACACAGAAGGGGGGTCGACCGAGGGGTCGACATCCTTCATGCTTGGTCGACCGAGCCCCGTGGCCAGTCGACCGGTCGGTTGACCGAGGACACTGCGAAAATAGAACCTAGTTCTGTTTCTGTAGTGAAAATGGATAAAAATCCATTCCAAGTCCCATGGTCCATAATCAATGCATATGGAGAGTAAACCCATCCATTCAAAACCCAAAGTCAAGTCAATCTTTCCAGTTCAAAACCAATCCAATCTATTATACATTTAGGTCATATTATCATGTTTTCATCCATAAATCAAATCAAGTTGAGCAAGGGTTCATCTAGACATCATCAATCATCAAATCAAGGAAAAAACACACATATCTGATATCACAACATAAATATATAGATTAGCTTGCCTTGATGAAGAGCTTATGAAAAACCCAAGTGAAATTGGGGGAAATCCCTCTTTTGAGCTCAAAATGGAGGAAACCACTCTCATTCCCAAAATCTCTAAAATGAATGCAAAGGGAGTATATGAGCTTCCTTAAATTATTTCTAACCAAAAGGAATAAGGAAAGCTAAACCTAAAAGCTTGAGGTGCTTACCTTAAAATGGGTTCTCAATGAAAAGCTTAGAAAAAATGAGATGGTTGGGTTCTTGGATGCTTGAGGAAGATGAAGTGAAGTTTGGCCGGCGATAACGGAGCTCCGGCAGTCGTCATTGGCAAGGAGGCAGTGAAGAGGGAGAGAGCTTGAGAAGGCACAGTGAAAGGAAGGAAGAGATGAAATAAGAGATGGGTTGGAATGAGTCTTTTATTGGGTTAGAATGAGTGGGAAAATATGGGTTTAGTCCTTGGTTTGGTACATGTGATTATTTGGGCCTCTTCGACGCGTCGAATCGAAACGCGATAAAGGACTAATGTTCATGAAATGTCGAGACCTACCCGATACACCCAAACTCACAAAACTCATAATCTCATAAACACCCCTGAAAACATCCCGAATTTGCAAACCAACCCCTACTCTACCCAAACACACTCGGACTCGCGCGAGACTTCGCACACGTGACCTACACGTCAAACCCGACTCGTTAAGAATCTAAACACGCTTACTAACTAATCACATAATTAATTAAGATAAATATAAGCTAAGGGTCAGGATGTTACATCCTTCCCCCCTTGGGATATTTGGTCCTCCAAATCTCTAACACACCTCTGACAATAACTCCGGATACTTCTCCTTGATCTGATCCCTAAGTTCCCAAGTCACTTCCCCTCAACTGTTGTGCTCCCACTGTGTTAGTGCCACATTTTCATGTGCACCGTTTTTATTGTCAATTCCGTGCCAAAGAGTTCCGAAGACATTGTCTCTTAAGTACTTCAAAGAAGATTCAATTCAAAAGGTCTGTCAAAGCTTTTCGGAAAGGCCAGGTTTCGTCAAAGATCAACATCAAGATGTGCCAACCAAGATCAAGTAATTGGGACCAAAATCATATGCCTTAGTGACCCTAAAGACCCTAGGTTAAATTGTTATTTTGATAGATTTTTAGAAGATTTTTTTGAGCTTGTTTAAAACTAAAAAATGACCCCAGATTTCGGCCAGCCAACTTCATGCGGTTAGCAGTTCACCCCCTAAGTTCACCTGTCCTAAGGCATCTAACATGATCACAACACCAGGTCACATTGAGGCTTAGTAAGCATGAGTATGTATAGAAACTTAAAAATAAATAATGTTTTATAAATTAATAAAGAAATGTGAAGATTTCAAAACCGGTGTGCTTTTGATTTCTTTAATATTTTTTCCTACATAAGTTCCTCATATTCATACTCATGTTTCATATAAGGCCTCAACAAAACATTGCTTATGTCATGGTTTTTATAAACAATGTTTTATAAATTAATAAAGAAATGTGAAGATTTCAAAACCGGTGTGCTTTTGATTTCTTTAATATTTTTTCCTACAAAAGTTCCTCATATTCATACTCATGTTTCTTATAAGGCCTCACCAAAGCATTGCTTATGTCATGGTTTTTATCAAATTTCAAACGTTGGAATAGTATTCCTATCAGGTACACCCTACCATGTCTTAAGTGACCATTGGAACTATCCGTTGGACTTTTTCTATAAACACCTGAAGCTCATTTTCAACATTAAGAAGTCCAATTTTTGAAGAGCCTTTGTTCTAAATTCTTGTAAACCTTTCCCAAGCTCTCAAAGCTTCTTCCAAACACACTTAGATTCTATCTTGAAAAATCCAAGGGCTTACTTAGCTCTCAGGAGTGTGATTTGAGAAGCCAAATCTAGGGTATCCTAATCTCTAAAGCTATCTCTCATTTCTTCCCTAGAAATCAAACCTCTACAACTTGGTTGTGCATCTCAATGGAGTTTCATCATCAACACCAAGCTAGCTGCAAGAGGTAAAAAACTTTGATCACGGTCAAAAGCTTCCTCCAACACTTTCGATCTTCATCAAAGGCAAGTGTTTGCCCTCCATTCAAATTTATATCTTTGTGACAGTGGATTGAATCTGTGTGTGTCAACCACTCTAAAAATTATGTGTGGGGATTAGATCTGTGTGATCGAACCTCAGTAACAAAATTGAGTTAGAATCAGTACTTGTGTAGTTTGATTCTTTATAGTGAAACCAAGGGACTGTGTGACCCTTGAGAGTGGATGTAGGTCTGTGTAACTGAACCACTATAAATCTCTTGTGCCATTTTATCTCTTGTCCTTACTATCTTGCTTCAAATTAGAGTGTCTCTGATTATTTAAGCACACACACATTGAACTTATAATTCAAACAAGTTATTTTGTTATGTGTGATTATTATTCCAAGTTGAGATTAAAATTGGGCTAATAAGTTTAAAATTGGCATTAGAATTCCTTTTGTCCTATTCACCCCCCTCTAGGACTTATTCATTGAACCTAGTTGCACTTTCATTTGGTATCAGAGCAAGGTTACTCCCTAAAGGTTTAACAACCCGGAGTAGATCTACTTCTTTTTACTAGTGTCAATGTCTAATCCAGAAGGTAGTGCTATAAACAGACCTCCATTGTTTCATGGTACAAACTATGCCTTTTGGAAAGCCCGAATGACCGTCTTCATCAAATCTCTTAATGGAGATGTGTGGGATTCTGTAAAGGATGGATGGACTCCTCCTACATGTTGGGATTGGTGTATGCCCTAAAGCCCACTAGCTGCACTTTCATCTTTGTTACTGGATATTGACTGGTTATTTAATGGAATGACTCTTTTATGCTTAAACATGTATATATGTATGGTTGTGTAAGGCCCATTGTTTCTAGTAAATGAATTAGGTGTGTAGTGTCTACACACAGATAGGTCTAATTCATGGACACTTGAAACAACATATTTGTTCATAACTGAGAGATGGAGCTGGGCACTTCATCTTGGTATAAGTTATAATGAGAGATTCTCCTGTATTCAGGGTGACTTACCTAAGTCATGGGAGGGCTTTCCCGGATTCATCTCATTAGTGCATATGCAATGCATTGAACAGGACCATGGAAGGTGTGATCTCTAAAATAGTACTATCACAGAGAGAGATCAAGTCACCTCATGCTACTGAGTGACCAGTGCTCTTAATCTTGAGCATTTGTGGATGAGCTGATGAAATCAAGTTCTTGTGCTTTAATTCACTATGGGTGAGATTCTTTTCATGGGCCAACAACTCTGTGTTTTGGGTACTCGGACTTGACTAGTTGGGACGTGCAGATGCAATATAGAATCTATGCCATCTAATGATGGAATGATCGTCCCCTTAGAATTATCCGATTAATCATCAAAATCTAAGATCTTAGTATATGGATGTTCCATATGGATATTGAACTTGTGGGTCGCTCCCTGGATCAAGAGAATGATATCCGAATGATGATTATGTTAAGGATATGAAGTTCTAAGGTTTAGATGTAATCGGGAAGGTTGATAGTACATGTGATAACCTGACTCGATTATGGATGTTACATAGAGGGGCATTCAGGTTATTACACCTGGTAGGTCGAAGACAACCGTCATTTTATGACGAGCTTATTATAATATATATTTGTCCTTAGAGTTCAACCATAACTCTTTAGTGGAATGAGTTAAGGTTAAAATGGTCTTTATGTTGCTATGGGTTTAGCATGGACATTTTGGTCATTTTGGGAGCCAATGGCAAATATGTCTTTTGGTCCCTTCTCTAGTCATTTTCCAAGATTGGCATGGTTTCCTAAAATGTTTAGATAACATTTGGATGAATTATTTTAGTGGAAAATAATTTTGAGTTTAAATTCAAATAGGCCTTTGATGGCATACATGAATTTAATTCTAGATAAATTATATGCGGGCCATGGTGTGCATTATCATGATGGACGTCCATAATAGGATTTCCATGGATAAGGTTTCCAATTTTGAGTAGGTCTCTCTACTTGAAAGGTTGGACTCCTCTTTGGATTAGTATTCCTATGAGAAAGTTTCCTTTTTGGATTAGGAACTTAAAATTAGTAAGTGTTGTACAACTAGGATTACTAATTGCATGGGAAGTTCCTTTAGTTTCCTTTTCTAATTGGAGTGTTTCTTAAAGGAAATAAATCTTTCCTTTTAGGACATCTTTGAGAATTAGGAGAGATAACTTTATGGGAAAGCTATCCCAAAGTTTCTATAAAAGAAAACTTCATAGCACTTGGACGTCCAACACTACAAGAATGAGAGCTTCCTAGGAGTCCCACACGTCCAGCCTTGAAGTTCTTTCTTCTTCATTGAAGATAGTTCAAAGTCTGAGATTTTTCCTTGGAAAAATAGTTCTCAATTCCTAGATTAAGATCCCACCATCTTAGCCAATCAGATTTGGAAGTGAGATATAGGAGAAGATCAAAGGCAACACTACTGCAGAAAATTCCAGCAACTTGTTTGCTAATTGCAAGTCTGAGTTCGGGCCTTTGGATCTATTTTTTCAGAGATTTGAAGTCTACAAATCTTCGAGGTAATAGTCTTCTTCATTCTCCTTTAATTATACACTTGTTGGTCATGAATTCATGGAGTTCTCATGCGATCTATATGGCTGATTTATGTTGCCCAAATCAGATTTTTAAAAAAATCTGTCACGTTACAAATTAGCCATGAATGTCTTCCGCTAGTGTAATTCCGATCTGAATCGCAGTTTCTTTTAGTGGTATCAGAGCCACTCCATGTGAAATCATGATCCCATGTTGTGTATAATTAATCCTAAATTGATTATGGGCATGGTGGCACCCTATTAAAGTTATGTTGTGATGCATGTTGTGTGCAAGTTTCATTAACATTGCTGGAATTTATTTTCCAGATTTGTTTAATGATGCACATAATGTGTTTGCATGCACTAACCTCTTTGTTTGCAGCCATGTATTGCATCCTTGATGGTTCGCATGATTGTTATGTGGATTTGGATGTTTTTTTTCAATAGTTGGAAAGTGTACGATTACGCGTTTAGCAATCATAGGAAGTTGTAATTCTTTCTTTAGTTTTATTCCAACTAGTCTTGATGTAAGCTTTCTTGAAAAGCATAGGTATCTCCAATGTAATTTGGGGTTTTGTTTTTTATGGGTTCGCTTGTATAAATTTAATTTATGGGAACAAGCAAGAAGAAGAAAGTTTCAAGAAAGGTTGCAAGTAACCAGATTCCTTAGTGGTGGAGGAGACAAGACTTCTTGGTGCAAGATGAGATCTATTTTTGATGTCTTAGTTCGATAAGGACTACAAGTCCGAAGAGCAGGGAGCCATCAAGGATTGCATACTTTTATTTGCTTTTATATATGGAATGCATGGATGAATGCTTTATATAATTGCTATAATTGTCACCTAGAAACAGGGCCACCATTAGGTTCTAAAATTGGCATATTTTTGTATTAGATTGTTTTTAGTTTGGCAAATTGTTTTAAACGGGACTTAGACCAGCACCTTTTATTTTGTCTAAGGTTTAAAATTGGATAGGGTTTAGTTTATCTTGGTACCCTTGGTTTCCAAAAGAGGCTAAACTAAAATCTAATTAGATGCTACCTATGGGTTTCCATAACCCAAGATAGGTTTTTGATTCTTTAAAGGGATTTTCTCAAATGTTTTAAAGAAAAGGTTATTTATTTTTAAGGTGACTTAAGTCATTAAGTCATGAATTTAATTAACCAAGTTTGCTAGATTTAAAAAGAGCTTTTGAGTAAAACAATGTAAAGGTCAAAAAGTATAAACCCTAGTGATAAATAATCAAGTGGGAGAGGGGTTTAAGGAAAGACCCCATGGCCTTCCATTTTCGATTCATGTTATCTCATTAAAGTGTTGGTGGGAGCGGCCATCCCTTCGGTGGAGTTCTTTACTAAAGACCGCTTTGATAGGTTAATGGGTGAACTAATGTGAATATTCGTAATGAGGTGTTAGTAGGAGCGGCCATCCCTTCGGTGGAGTTCTTTACTAAGGATCACTTCTATAGAATGTCAATGAAGTATTGGTGGGAGCGGCCATCCCTTCGGTGGAGCTCTTTACTAAAGGTCACTTCTAGAATGGATAAAAGTCTCTTCCCTTCGGAAGACTTAATCATAGACATTCTGGAAAATTTCACAAGAGATGGTTATACACTTGACATAAGACGGTAATGACCTCTCCCTAGGAGTTTAAGGTTATTTGTCGTATGAGGCCAAACCAATCAGTGATTGGACTACCACTAGATGTGTATCCAGATAGTGATAATCCAAATAAGTCTGCCTTAATTCAACGTGACTGTAGGCTCGGCCATCCCTTCGATGGAGGGTCTATGAGGAGGTTGAAACACTGATACATTATGATTGGGGTTGAATAATGTAAAAAGTTTTGTGCTTTGTTTTTCCTTTTGTAACAAGCACCATATGCATATTACATATATACTGCATGTCTAATTATAAACCGTTTTATATCCAGAAAGAGATGGGTAAAGATTCTTTTAGTCCGTTGATGTGCATTCTTCGTGAGAACAAACTGACTGGCCCTAACTACGTAGATTGGAAGAGAAATCTTGACATAGTACTCACTGCTGAGGAGTACAAGTATGTTTTGGTAGAAACCTGTCCGGATATTGATGCTAATCCTACTGATGACCAGTTAGAGGCTGAGAATAAATGGAAGAAAGCGAACAGCATGGTTAAATGCTACATGCTCGCTTCCATGTCCAACGTGTTGCAAACACAGCACGAGCATATGGACACAGCCTATGAAATCATGATGTCCTTGTCTGAGATGTTCACAGACAAAAGCAGGCCAGCTAGGCAAGCTGCTATGAGGACTATCATGAATGCTAGGATGGCTGAGGGAACACCTGTTAGAGAGCATATGCTCAAGTTAATGGATTGTTTCAATGAAGTTGAGATTCTAGGTGCTGAGATTAATGCAGGGAGTCAAACTGACATGATTCTCAAAACTCTGCCCGACTCTTTCAATCAGTTCAAGCTCAATTTTAATATGAGCAAGATGGACATGACTCTACCTGAGTTAATGAAAGAACTCCATGCGGCAGAAGCCATCATGAAGCCAAAAGCCCAAGCTCATTTTTTCCAGTCTTCCTCTAAACTAAACCCGAAAGGGAAGAAGTTCAAGCAGAAGCAGAATAATGGAAAAGGGCAGAAAAAGGACAACACTGGTAATAAGAAGGACAAGGGTACAGATGGAAAGCCCAAAGGGAAATGCTTCAAGTGTGGCCTCAAAGGTCATTGGAAGAAAGATTGTCCCAAGTTCCTGGCCTCAGTTAAGAAAGGTACATCTTTTTCATACTACATTGAAACTTGTCTAGTGGTTGATTCTACTGACTCATGGATAGTAGACTCAGGAGCCACTAATCATATCTGCAATTCATTGCAGGGGTTTCAGATAATGCAGAGAATTGAGAAAGGAGAGTTTGCTTTTAGAGTCGGAACTGGAGCTAAAGTTTGGGCAGTTGCAGTAGGAGTTGTTACCTTACATTTTCCATGTGATAGGATATTAGTTTTAAACAATGTTTTCTATGTTCCGGACATGAGGAAGAATTTAATTTCAGTTTCCAGATTAATTGAATTTAATTATTCAGTTTCCTTCCTTTCTGGTGTTGACATCAGTAGAGATGGAAATATTATATGTTCCGGTAGAATACATGACAACTTATTTTATATATATCCTATTGTTCCCACACTGCATAATGTACAACAAGAAAACTCAACTTCCCTTAAAAGGAAGGTATCTTCAATCAATGACACATATCTTTGGCACTTACGTTTGGGTCACATTAACCTAAAACGGATTCAGAGGTTGGTAGAAGATGGGCCTTTGAGCTCATTAGATTTCGAACCTTTTTCTCAGTGCGAATCTTGTCTCAAGGGAAAGATGATCAAAAGGTCATTCTCTGGAAAGGGACTAAGGTCAAAGGAGTTGTTAGAATTGATTCACACTGATGTGTGTGGTCCTATGAACAAACCGGCTCGAGGAGGGTATGAGTATTACATCACCTTCACCGATGATTACTCTAGGTATGGATATGTATACTTAATGCGACGCAAGTCTGAGGCGTTTGATAAGTTCAAACAATTCAAGGTTGAGGCTGAGCTACAACTAGGGAAACATATCAAAGCCCTTCGATCTGATCGAGGTGTCGAGTACCTCCTGGGTGAGTTCAAGGAGTACCTCACACAACATGGGATTGTGTCTCACTTGTCTGCACCAAGTACACCCCAGCAAAATGGTGTAGCGGAGAGAAGAAACCGTACCCTTCTTGATATGGTAAGGTCCATGATGAGTCATGCAACCCTACCTATATCTTTTTGGGGATATGCCCTAGAAGCAGCAGCATACATTTTAAATCTGGTACCTTCTAAATCAGTACCTATGACACCGCAAGAAATGTGGACAGGTCGAAAACCTAGTTTAAGACATATCCACATTTGGGGTTGTCCAGCCTATGTACTGAATGATAAAGCTACCAAGCTGGAACCCAGATCGGAAATGTGCTACTTCATTGGGTATCCTAAGGGAACGAGAGGTGGCATCTTTTATCATCCAAAGGAGCAAAAAGTGCTCATCAGCACTCATGGTAGGTACTTGGAGGATGATTGTATGATGCACCAAGAGCTTAGTTGTAAAGAAACCCTTGAGGAGATTCTTCCGGGATCTCGTATAACATCTGAACCAGATCCTGAGACAGTAGATGAACAAGATATTCCTTTAAACACTCCGGAGCCTCGTCGTAGTGGGAGAATTTCTAGACAGCCAGAAAGATATCTAGGAGTGTCTTTTAAGACAAACTCTGAAGATCTGGTTGAGGATCCTACTAGTTATGATGAAGCAGTAACGGATATAGATGCTGACATGTGGCAGCAAGCGATGAAATCTGAAATGGATTCTTTGTATTCTAATCAAGTCTGGGAACTTGTAGATACACCTGAAGGGATTAAACCCATAGGGTGCAAGTGGATCTACAAGAGGAAGAGAGGAGTGGATGGCAAGGTGGAAACCTTCAAAGCAAGACTGGTGGCGAAAGGATATACTCAGAAAGAGGGTATCGATTATGAGGAAACCTTTTCACCAGTGGCTATGCTTAAGTCCATAAGGATTCTCTTGGCCATCGCATGTCATTATGACTACGAGATATAGCAGATGGATGTCAAGACAGTTTTTCTTAATGGAAGTCTTGACGAATACATCTATATGATGCAACTAGAGGGCTTCGTTGCTAGTGGCCAAGATAACATGGTTCGTAAACTTAAGAAGTCCATTTATGGACGTAAGCAAGCATCTAGAGCATGGAACATCAAGTTTAATCAGGCAGTCAAATCCTTTGGCTTTGATCAAAACATTGATGAACCATGTGTGTATAAGAAAGGAAGTGGAAAAGCAGTTGCATTTTTGGTTCTGTATGTAGATGACATATTACTCATAGGAAATGATGTAGGTTTATTGTCATCCACAAAGGTTTGGTTATCCTCTCAATTTCAGATAAAGGATTTGGGTGAGGCTAGCTATATCTTAGGGATTAAGCTTTTGCGTGATCGCAAGAATAAGATGTTAGCCTTATCCCAATCTTCATATATTGAGAAGATATTGGTCAAGTTTAACATGCATGACTCCAAGAAGGGCCTCCTACCTTCTAGACATGGAGTACCACTGTCCCGAGATCAATGTCCAAAGACATCTGAAGAGATAGAGAGCATGAGGAGAGTTCCATATGTATCCGCTGTTGGAAGCCTCATGTATGCCATGTTATGTACTAGACCAGATATTTGCTTTGCCGTTGGCATGGTTAGCAGGTATCAGTCAAACCCTGGACCTATGCATTGTACAGCTGTTAAGCATATATTCAAGTATCTTCGGAGAACGAAAGATTATATGCTGACCTTTCGAGCAGATGATCTAACGCCTTTGGCATATACAGACTCTGATTTCCAATCTGATAGAGATGCCAGAAAGTCTACTTCAGGGTACGTCTTTACTTTGTCAGGAGGGGCTATATCATGGAGAAGTGTCAAGCAATCCTGTACTACTGATTCTACCGTGGAAGCAGAGTATGTGGCGGCATCGGAAGCTGCGAAGGAAGCGGTATGGCTCAGAAAATTCCTGTTGGAATTGGGAGTTGTTCCTGCAGTGCATAAACCGATTGTCATGTACTGCAATAACACTGGTGCTGTAGCACAGTGCAAAGAGCCCAGGAATCATAAGAAAGGTAAGAACATTCAGAGAAAGTACCACTTGATCCGGGAATTCATTCAGGATGGAGAGATAGTGGTGGAGCATATTGCTTCGGCAAATAACTTAGCTGACCCATTCACTAAGACTGTTACTGAGAAACTCTTCACTTCTCACGTTGAGTCTATGGGTGTTAGGTTAGGAAGTAGTGATCTTTAGTGCAAGTGGGAGTTTGTTGGGATTGGTGTATGCCCTAAAGCCCACTAGCTGCACTTTCATCTTTTGTTACTGGATATTGACTGGTTATTTAATGGAATGACTCTTTTATGCTTAAACATGTATATATGTATGGTTGTGTAAGGCCCATTGTTTCTAGTAAATGAATTAGGTGTGTAGTGCCTACACACAGATAGGTCTAATTCATGGACACTTGAAACAACATATTTGTTCATAACTGAGAGATGGAGCTGGGCACTTCATCTTAGTATAAGTTATAATGAGAGATTCTCCTGTATTCAGGGTGACTTACCTAAGTCATGGGAGGGCTTTCCCGGATTCATCTCATTAGTGCATATGCAATGCATTGAACAGGACCATGGAAGGTGTGATCTCTAAAATAGTACTATCATAGAGAGAGATCAAGTCACCTCATGCTACTGAGTGACCAGTGCTCTTAATCTTGAGCATTTGTGGATGAACTGATGAAATCAAGTTCTTGTGCTTTAATTCACTATGGGTGAGATTCTTTTCATGGGCCAACAGCTCTGTGTTTTGGGTACTCGGACTTGATTAGTTGGGACGTGCAGATGCAATATAGAATCTATGCCATCTAATGATGGAATGATCATCCCCTTAGAATTATCCGATTAATCATCAAAATCTAAGATCTTAGTATATGGATGTTCCATATGGATATTGAACTTATGGGTCGCTCCCTGGATCAAGAGAATGATATCCGAATGATGATTATGTTAAGGATATGAAGTTCTAAGGTTTAGATGTAATCGGGAAGGTTGATAGTACATGTGATAACCTGACTCGATTATGGATGTTACATAGAGGGGCATTCAGGTCATTACACTTGGTAGGTCGAAGACAACCGTCATTTTATGACGAGCTTATTATAATATATATTTGTCCTTGGAGTTCAACCATAACTCTTTAGTGGAATGAGTTAAGGTTAAAATGGTCTTTATGTTGCGATGGGTTTAGCATGGATATTTTGGTCATTTTGGGAGCCAATGGCAAATATGTCTTTTGGTCCCTTCTCTAGTCATTTTCCAAGATTGGCATGGTTTCCTAAAATGTTTAGATAACATTTGGATGAATTATTTTAGTGGAAAAATAATTTTGAGTTTAAATTCAAATAGGCCTTTGATGGCATACATGAATTTAATTCTAGATAAATTATATGCGGGCCATGGTGTGCATTATCATGATGGACGTCCATAATAGGATTTCCATGGATAAGTTTCCAATTTTGAGTAGGTCTCTCTACTTGAAAGGTTGGACTCCTCTTTGGATTAGTATTCCTATGAGAAAGTTTCCTTTTTGGATTAGGAACTTAAAATTAGTAAGTGTTGTACAACTAGGATTACTAATTGCATGGGAAGTTCCTTTAGTTTCCTTTTCTAATTGGAGTGTTTCTTAAAGGAAATAAATCTTTCCTTTTAGGACATCTTTGAGAATTAGGAGAGATAACTTTATGGGAAAGCTATCCCAAAGTTTCTATAAAAGAAACTTCATAGCTCTTGGACGTCCAACACTACAAGAATGAGAGCATCCTAGGAGTCCCACACGTCCAGCCTTGAAGTTCTTTCTTTTTCATTGAAGATAGTTCAAAGTCTGAGATTTTTCCTTGGAAAAATAGTTCTCAATTCCTAGATTAAGATCCCACCATCTTAGCCAATCAGATTTGGAAGTGAGATAGAGGAGAAGATCAAAGGCAACACTACTGCAGAAAATTCCAGCAACTTGTTTGCTAATTGCAAGTCTGAGTTCGGGCCTTTGGATCTATTTTTTCAGAGATTTGAAGTCTACAAATCTTCGAGGTAATAGTCTTCTTCATTCTCCTTTAATTATACACTTGTTGGTCATGAATTCATGGAGTTCTCATGCGATCTATATGGCTGATTTATGTTGCCCAAATCAGATTTTTAAAAATCTGTCATGTTACAAATTAGCCATGAATGTCTTCCGTTAGTGTAATTCAGATCTAAATCGCAGTTTCTTTTAGTCCATTGTTTGATGGTACAAACTATGCCTTTTGGAAAGCCCGAATGACCGTCTTCATCAAATCTCTTAATGGAGATGTGTGGGATTTTGTAAAGGATGGATGGACTCCTCCTACAGTCACAAATACAGATGGCACTGTCCAGCCTCTTGCAAAGGCAAAATGGACAGCTGATCATAAGGCACTGAGAGACAACAATGCAAAGGCATTGAATGCCATAACTTGTGCCATGAATGCTGAAGAGTATAAAAAGATTATGACATGTACTACAGCTAAACAAGCTTGGGATCTTTTGGAAACAAATTACGAAGGAACAACCATTGTCAAAAGAGCCAAGCTCCAAATGTTGACTTCTCAATTCGAATCTTTAAGAATGAGGGAAGATGAAATGTTCGATGAATTTCGAACTAAGCTAATGGTAATTGTGAATGAGATGTGGTCACTTGGTGAACAAATTCCTGATGGCAAAATTTGTAGCAAAATCCTTACATCCCTTCCTGATAGATTTCACCCCAAAATAACCTCTATAGAAGAATACAATGACCTAGAAACTATGAAAGTTGAAGAATTATCTGGTAATATTAGAACTTTTGAGTTAAAGTTAAATAATGCTTCTAATAAATCCAAAGATAAGAAATCAATTGCTTTAAAAACCTCTCAATCAACTCAATCTAAAGGAGAATCAGATAATGACGAAGAAAGTGATAATGAAGATATTGCTCTTCTCACTAAAAAATTTATAAGACATTTTAAGAAAAAGAATTCAAATTTTAAATTCTTTAATAAAAATAAAAACAAAAGCATTTCTTCATCTAAGAGTCAAGAAAGAAAAGTCAAATGCTATAACTGTCAAAAACTTGGACATATATCTTCTTAGTGTCCAACGGAAAAAAAGAAAAAGACACTTATGGCAACATGGGATGACTCATCTGAATCAGAGTCAGAATCAGATGAATCACATGAAACAGAAAATTACACTATTTTAATGGCTCGAAGTTTATGTGATCCATCAGTTGAGACATCTGAAAAATCTCATTTTGAGAAATCTGAGGATGAATATAAAAATCCAGATATTGAAGAATTTGAAGAAGAACCCGAATCTAAATAAGATGGCTCAGATAATGAAGACAATGATGAAAATCTTCAAGAATCATATAATAGACTCTATGATGAGAGCTGCAAGTTAATTAATATCATAAGAAAACAAGAAGCAGAGAATAAAGTTTTAAAAGACAATGTTAAAACCTTAATAGGTGAAATTAATATCTTAGCCAATGATCTTAACGAAGCCAACTCTAAATTTCAAATTGCCAGTAAATACATAAGAAATCATAAGAAAGAAACTGATGCTCTAAAAGAGGTAATCACTAATTTAAAAAAGGAAGTCACCCATCTAATATGATATAAAGAAAAATATGAGTATTCTTTTACTCATGGAGAAGAAAATTTTGAATAACTATTTAGAATGGGTAAATATCAAAGAGACAAAACTGGGCTGGGGTACAACAAAGAATCAAAACAAAACCCCGATGTCTCTACTAAATTTATAAAAGGAATGGCTTCCTCTATTAATCAAAACATTCCTAAGGTTATATATAATTCTTATGAAAGAAAAAGATATATCAAATATGACTGGAAAAAGAAACCAACTAAAAAGAAAAACTCAGGCAATTTATTTTTTTCTCAAAAACTAAATGAATTGATAAATTTATCAGCTAAAAACTCAATTCTATAATCATTCTAAAAATGTTTTATCTACAAAAAGGAACCCAAAGAGATCTTTTCTTCAATATGAGTCTCTAGGTCATATTGGAACTTCTCACACACAAAGGTATATGTGGGTACCTAGAAGTCTACTTGTTCACACAGCTCTTAAAGCTAGAGACCAATCTGTATGGTTCCTAGATAGTGGGTGGTCTAGACACATGACTGGGGATAAAACACTCTTCTCCAAATTAAATAATTATGATGGTGGAACTATCACTTTTGGTGATGGTAATATTGCTAAAGTTATAGGAAAGGGCACTCTGAATGTTCCCAACGTGCCTAAATAGAAGATGTTTTATGTGTTGATGACTTTGAAACATAACTTGCTGAGCATTTCACAAATTTGTGATAAAAAACATGCTGTCTTCTTTACTAGTGATGGTTGTGAGATTTCGAAAAAATTGTAAAGTGATTCTAAGAGGTCTTAGAAATCAAGAAACTGTTATGTTGTTAGTAATCACAAAGAAGCATCCAGTTCAGCCTGTTACATAGCTTCATCTTGATGGAGCCCAACTATGTCATCAAAGGCTTGGACATGTGAAACCATAGAGACTTGTCCAATTTAAACAAGTATGTAAAGGGCCTTCCAAAAATTAGCAAGAAGTCAAAACAGAAAGGTAAACAAATCAGAAACTCTCACAAAAAGACTAAGTCCTTGAAGACTTCCAGATCCTTAGAGCTTCTCCATACGGACTGTGGTTGGTCCAACAAAGAAAGAGAGTAGAGGTGGCAAAAATACTTCCTTGATATTGTTCATGATTATTCCAGATTACTTGGGTTGTATTCTTGAGGGGAAAAATATGATGCATATGCTGATTCAAAAAGATTGTGAAAAGAATTCAAGTTTGAAAAAGTAAGAGCAGTCGCTAGAATAAGAAGTGATCATGGTGGTGAATTTGAAATGCTAGATTTGAAAAATACTGTATAAGTATGGAATTCACCATGAACTTTCTGCCCCTAAAACTCCTCAACAAAATGGAGTTGCTAAAGAAAGAGTCGGGTTTTACAAGAGATGGC
>CM022949.1:61698937-61983329 GCA_012931725.1 Litsea cubeba
TTGAGGCGCACTTCGAGGCGGAACCTATAGTTCCAGTGGAGGGCGAGTGGCAGCCCGATGATGTCAATTAGACGTCGGGTTGCCTTGGAGCTGCGATCACATTTTGGGGATTTCTATACATTTTGGGTTTTTGTCATGGCCATTGTTGGCTTATTGTCTTTTGGGAAAATTTGTAATTAATGATTAACTTACTTTTGTATCAACTTCAAACTAACTCTGGGGCCCACAGTAAATGTTTCTCTTTTGATGCTAGTCTCTTGCGTTCTCATTTTATATCCGTTTGTGAGACTTTTATGTTTGCTACAATGCTTCCGCGTAATTCATTTGTATGACAGTGATCCTTATATATCACTATTTGATCGGATTCCGTGAATCCTTACCGCGGAAACCTGTGGGAAACCAGCGTGTGCGGGCGGAATTTTCCGGCCCGTCGCGCCGCGTCCCCGGATTAGGGCCTCGTTTAGCGGGACCTCGGTCCGGGGGCGTGACAAATTTTCAACCCTTGAACCCAAATTCATGGTTTGAAACAAAATCTGGATTCAGGGATTTCCACCCTAGTCCACCCTGCCTTTTACCGCCAAAATGGTTTTAGGTCAAAACTTATGACCCTCGTGTCTTTAAACAAAAACAAAAAAAAAAACCACGGGGAAGCGACGCTTAGTCGATACTCGCACATATCGGAAGCAAGCGAACCACGTTCGACACTTCCAAAATCGCAGGGAAGCAACATTTCATCGGTACTTGCAAAATCCAAAACTGTGGAGATGCAACATTTCAGTTGATATCCACAACCCAAATTTCAAAGGTTCGAAAAAACCTAAAAAACTGTGGAGACGCAACATTTTAGTTGATATCCACAACCCAAATTTCAAAGGTTCGAAAAAACCTAAAAAAACCATGGAGACGCAACATTTCAGTTGATATCCATAACCCAAAGGTTCGAAAAAACCACAAATTTCAAAAATCGTGGGGAAACGACATCAAGTCAGTACCCGCAAAACCAAAATTTTTGAAAAGCAGCGATGTGACATTCCATCGATACTTGCACCCAAATCCGCGAGGATGTGACATTCCATCGATACTCGCAACCGAATGAGCAAGGATGCGACATTCCATCGATACTTGCAAGAACATTCAGCAGGGAGGCGACTTTTAGTCGATACTTGCATTTTTGAAAACCAAACTGGCTATAAATGCCATCAAAACCAGCTATAAATGCCACAAACCGGCTATAAATGCCATCAAAACAGGCTATAAAATGCCACAAACCGGCTATCAATGCCACAAAAACAAAACCGGCTATCAATGCCACAAACAAAAACTTGGATTTCAAAAAAAAAAAACGGCTATCAATGCCACCAAAACAAAACCGGCTATAGATGCCACAAAACAAACCAGCTATCAATGCTAACAAAACAAACCGGCTATCAATGCCACCAAAACTGGCTATAGATGCCACACAAAAAAAAAACTCGGCTATCAATGCCACAAGAAAAGTTGGCTCTCATGCCAAAATTGGCTTCCATGCCACAAACAAAAACCTGGCTTTCATGCCAAACAATCACTTGACAAAAGATTTTCACAAAATGACAACCTTTTGATCAAATCCCATTTAGCAATTACTTTTATCACAAAAAGATTCAAGTGAGCGTAGGGATAACAAAAAAAAGAGCATCCCATTTAGCAATTACTTTTATCACAAAAAGATTCAAGTGAGCGTAGGGATAACAAAAAAAAAGAAAGTGTTCACAAGCACTACAAAAAAAAAAAGGTACCAAAAAAAAATATACATGTGGTACCAAAAAAAAAAAAAAGAGTGTTCACAAGCACTACAAAAAAAAGTACCAAAAAATACAAGTGGTACCAAAAAAAGAGAAGGGATAGTTTCTGTTATAAAAAAAAAATATACAGGAGCTCAGTCAAAAATGGTCTCCAGCCAAGAGTTCAGCTCCTTAAGCAAGCTTTTGGCCTCATCCGTCAAGGATTCCAAGGCACGCTTCTTCAAGAACCTGCCATGAGATGCTGGGGTGGGCTGTAACCCTTCTTTCGCACTGGGAAGCTTCCCTCGAGCGGTTTTCCATTGTTTGTTCTCATCAGACTTCCTTTTGAGAACTCGATTGGCATCCGCAACTCGGTGAATCAGAGCAGTCTCCCTTTCACGAGCCTCTATTATTTCAGTCCACTTGGCAGCGACTTGTGCCTGCAGATGCTCAAGACGTTTCCTGGCCTCATCGACCTCCCTATCAAGGATGTTAAGGTCATGTGTCAGCCCAATGATGGTTATCTCTTCCTAAGTTCCTCTCTCGGACTGCCTGCTTCTTGCTTTTTGTAGCCTCATCCAGGTTAGATTGAGCCTTATCCGCAGGGTCCAAGAACATCTCCTTGAAGAACTGATCGTCAGGAAAACCCATGGTCTCAAACCACTTGTCACCCCAGCTCAATGATCCTATTAACGATCGCCCTGGCATCTGTGACATCCAGACCAGCCTCTTCAGCATCACCGAGAATCTCACGCACATGCTGGATCATGCTAATATCCGGCTTCCAAGTGCCCAGAAAAGAGAGTCTCAATCCAAGAGCTCAGAACTCGCACCACCACCTTCTTCGCAAAAAGAAGAGATGGCCCAGCTGAAGATTCGCCCAACTCCGTTGGTCGGCCGCTCATGTCATCATCTGTTGAAAGAGTAACAAAAGAACTCTTTCCAGTTGAAGCTGCTCCTGCTCGGGAAGGAATCTCAGCGCAAGGAATCTCCTCAACATTGTCAAAGCTGGTCCCAGGAGTCTCTACCTCTGGATTAACCTCTGGCATCCCTTGCTCTGGAAGCGACGGACCCTCCTCTGTCACTTCAAAACCTGCCAAAAGAAACACAAAAAAGTATGAATATAATCCTGTTTGAAAATCATTATCAGGGTGTATAACTACAAAATACCTTCTTCGACGACTGGCGGAACACTTTCTTCCTCCATGAACTCATCGGAAGCATCATCAACATTTGCGTCCATCGATGGTTCAAAGTCATCAGAACCCTGTGGCAAGTCAGCTGACAAAAAAAAAAATGTTAGCAAACCAAGTCACAGACTAAAAAAAAAAAGAGCAAAAGAAGTCGTACCAATGGGAGATTCTGGATTTACTCCAGAGTCCCTCGGTTCTTCTCAGGTGCCTCACCGGATCCATCACCACCTCATCGGTTGGGACCTCAGGCATCACCAAGTCTTCCTCTGCTAAAAAAAAAGAAAAGCAGAAACAAGAAACAAATCAGAACATAAAAAAAAATCCCATGAAAAGAAATGGAAAGAGAAAAAGGAAGAATCATACCTTCAAACCGACGGTCTCTTCTTCTCGACTTCTCTTCTCTGGAGCTCGTTCATATCCACTGGCACATCCTCATTGATAGTAAGAGGAACTTCCAAGTCAGGAGAGTCCTCATGCTGCACCTTGCTGCGATAATGACTCCTCCCCCTCTTACACCCGGAGGGCTCGCTTCTTAGAGGAACCTGCCCCACTGTCAGAGTCAGGTTTCCCACTTGACTCCTCACTGGATGGTCTACTCTTGCCAGTAGAACTCCACGGAAGCTTGCCTCTGTGCCGCTTGCATCCAAGCGCCAAGTTCGGCTTCCTCCTATTCTAGCTGCTCTAAAGCCTCATCAGGTATTTCTCGAACAGCTTCAGAACCAATGACGCCCTGGTCACCGAGAAAGCCTATCTTGTGCTTCTCTCCAGAAAGGAAGGCCCAAACTTCCTCTCGCCGGACGCCATCCGACTTTCCAAGGCCCTTTCCAGATGCCAGCTTCACATCAAGCTCCTTCTTGGAAAGCCCCCAGATATTCCGAAAAGCTCTCCACGAACCACTTTGCAAAGCCGGCAGTCGGGAAGTCAACAACACAGGATAAGAAATCATGGCTGTAGTGTCTTCAGCACTATAGAAAGCCCATGCATTTCTCCCGTCCTGTAAGCCTCCAAAGCGCTTCACCATGCTTGAAGGCGCTCCAACAATGCCTTGAGAAAAGCCCAGCTGCAAAGCAAAGCGAGAGGGTACATACGGCTGGATGTCGACGAAAAGATGTCTACGGTACACCATCGTGCCGACACGTATGCTGAAAAGCCACTCTCTCTCTACAATTTGTCAAGGAATAATGCCTTCCCGACCCCGCCCTGGTAGAGTCTCGGGAGGCACCAAAATCAAAAGCCTTCTTCCGCAACTCCGGAGAAAGCTTCACTGAAGACTGCCCCATCTCGACGTCCCTGAACCGTCGGATCCTCATGCGGGAAAACAAAAGTGATTCGGACACGGCTTTGCCCTTAGCCAGTCGAATCATCAGAGGATCATCATCCTGTGGCAGCACCCAGGCCGATGGAAGCCAGGACAGTGGTATACATACCACGAATAAAAGATATGGGCTGAAATACCCTATTCATGGGAAGCCCAAGCCCGAACCAAAAAAAGCAGCAGCCTGCAGTTCGGTACACAGGTAGGAGTAATGAGCTGGCACCAAAGCAAGCTGCTCTCCAAACGCCATCTGGCAAGCCGGGAAAATACAATGCGGCCTGATGTGCGTTCCATCTCCTCCAGCAAAAACAGCCTCACCAAGCCAATAAGTGAGGTAAACAGCGAGATCTCTCCGCAGTGCAATGTCAGGACATATGGCGTTTGTACTTGCACAGAAATCTTTCAACTCTTCTTGCATGGCCATGATCTTCTTTGAACTTGGATCCTGAACTCCGGCTTCCTGGGTCACGCTATCAGAAGACTCCCTGCTATCAGAAAAGTTGGGGAATGAAGAGCTAAAACTCTTCCAACTGCTGGATCTAACTTTCAAACCCCCCTTCTCCCCCCTCGAGGACGCTGTCAATCGGCATAAACTCCTCATAGAGTTTGCCGAGGATGGGCAATCCAGTAATGGCGCTCAGCTCCTTCAAAGAAAAACCAATCTCGCCATTCGTCACAACGAAGGTATTGGTTTGTGGGAGGAATGACTCCAGCATTGCCATGAAGGCCTCGTCGGAAAAGATCACGGTCTCCCTAAAGGCGCGAACCGCATCAAAAATCCCGGCTTCCTTCAAAACGGTGCCACCAATCAGCAGGACGCGATCAGTCCACGACTTCCACTCGGAGTCAGCATTGAAACGGCCTCGAAGTCGAAAAGGCTTGATCCAATTGCTGTCGTCACCGCTGAAAATACCAAGGCCCACCGGTCTCAAATCGACCGACGGATAATCAGAGCCCTGGTAGCCGCTGCATGGCATCAACATGTCCATGTCAACAGGCGACCTCTCCGTATATCCAGGAGAACTGCCAACAAAAACCCCGGTCTTGATTACATTTGTCCTTCTTACCCAGCTTGGAGGATCTTCCCTCTTAGGGCATGTGGGGGCAAGGCTCAGAATCGAGACGGTGCGATCAAACGTCGACCGGGTAGCAACAGTCTTCTTCTCACCATCTGCTGTGAAAGAAAACTGAAAACATCTCCTCTGGTATGTCATGTCATCAGGGACTGCATCACCAAAGAAGAAGGTAGGCTTGGGCAAAACGCTCTGATCTTCCATCACCCATGGACGACTGCTTACCATGATCTTATAGAATTCCTCTCCCTTGAGAGCGATCAGTCGCTGCCTCATCTCATCTCTGTTGAGGGAGTCGCACTCTTCCAGATTTCTCTCAACATACTGGACCTTCTCAAAAGCCTGCTGAACGGCCGGATTAGAAGATCTAGAAGATCGACGAGGTACGCTTGTAGCAGGCTCTTTACCCTTGTTCGCTCTGGAGGAACCACCTGAAAAGGATGGAAAAGAAAAAGATCAAACATCAAAATGACAATCTCGCTAAAAAAAAAAATCTGGCGAAATTTTGACATGATGACGGGGCAATTCCGAAGAAAAGGAACTATCCCGAAAGAAATAGAAAGCTTGAAGATGGGCTCAACATCGCTGCGAGCTCCGAAACTCCAAACTTTCGAAACCTCAAAGTCTCCACAAAATCAGGATGGGCTCAACATCACTGCGAGCTCCAAATTCCCAAAATTGCGAAAACTTTCAGGTATGCTATCACATCATGCTACAAATTTAATTTACAATTGAATGCATGCATGAACATCTAGGTTTGCCAAAAAAGAAGGGCATTATCATGATGAGCAAAAAAAAAAAAAAAAAAAAAAAGAAAAAAAAAAAAAAGAAAGAAACTTTCTCAAAAAAAAAGAGGGAAAAGAAAACAAAAAAGAAAAGGAAAGAAACTTTCTCAACAAAAAAAAAGAGGAGGGAAAGAAAACAAAAAAAAAAGGAAGAAAAAAAAGGGAGATGGCCCACAGGCCACGTGGCCGTACGGCCAGATCCGTACGGATCTGTCCGTACGGCCCACAAACAAAAAAAAAAAAAACAAAAACATGAAAAAAAAAAACGTGTGAAAAAAAAGGGGAAAACACGTGAAAAAAAAAGAAAAGAAAAAGAAAGAAACAAAAAAAAGAAAGAAGAACTTTTTATTTTTTTTCTACAATGGAGTTTTTCTTGAAAAAGGGAACTTACTTGAAGCCATTGATGGAGAAGAAGAAGAAAAGTCTTGAAGATCTTGAAGAAGAAGAGCTCTTGGTCTTGAAGCCCTCTTGAGATTATTGCAAAAGAAAGTAATAAGAGCAAGAGATCCAACCGGTTTTATAGAGGAGAGCAAACCAAAGAAGGAAAGAAGAAAGAGGTAAGTGTTACTAATTAGTAACCTTACCAAAAGAAAGAGATTAGAAAGATTCTTTCCCAAAAGAAAGATATCTTGAAGGGTTTTCTCCCAAAAAGAAATCGATGACGGATTCTTTCCCAAAAGAAAGATATCTTGAGATATCCTATCCCAAAATAAAGGGATCATGAGAGATTTTCTCCAAGTAAAGATATTCTTAGATATTCTCTATCCAAATGAGATATTTTTTGGATATTCTTTACAAAAATGACACCATATGAGATCTAAGCCATTTCAAAAGCTTAAGGTCCCATGGGTTAGCCCATACGAGCCAGGTTTGACCACCTAGGCACAAAAAAAAAAAAAAAAATTATTATTTTGGGCTTTAGTCGAAGAGAAATCCCTCTTACCAAGAGCATACAAAAATGGTTCCATGCCTCTTTTGAGTTGATTGGACCATACAAAAGAAAATTCCAAGCCCCATGAGCTTCCAAAAATCAAACCATCCAGCCTCATTTACCAAATTGAGCCAAAATCTTGAAATTGACATTCCACAAAAATCAAACCAAATCCTGGTCCCCTAACTTGCCACATACAGCCTGTTAGGTCACAAGACCAAAACCAAAAACCAAAACCTGATCCCCTAACTTGCCACATACAACCTGTTAGGTCACAAGGTCAAAACCAAAATTGATCCCCCAACATTCCACATACAGCTTGTTGGGTCACACGATCAAAACCAAACCCGACCCCCTAACCTGCCACATATAGCCTGTTAGGTCACAAGGTCAAAACCCAAATCCACATCCCTGATGTCATCTTCAAAACTTTGCCTCGAGATGGTACGTGATCCCTTTCACTACCATAAAATTCCCCTGGAAGCTCAAAAGGCTACAAATACCAAAAAGAAAGACTGCTCAAAGACTCTTGGTCAAGTCACAGGCTCTCCTTCAAAAATCTCTTCGAGGCACATCGACTACAAAAGTTAAGCAACTCGTCGTTGTACCTCGAGGGGGCATTTGTTGACACCAAAAATGTCACTTTACCTCTTCAAGATCCAAAAAGCTACATGAAGTCGCAACCTGCCATAAATAGGCAATGCTGCTTCCAAAAATCAAATCTTGTCAGAATCAAACAAAAACTGCAAGATTCTTCCAGACAGCCAAAAGAGGAGTACACAAGAAGTTTCAGGCCATTTCAAAATCATTTGGCCTAACTTCGCTTCTCCGACAGCCGAAAAGGAGCTCTCGGCGGCAAAAGCATCGGAGACACCAAATCTTCGATCAGGGCCGATGGATGGTCTCAAAATACTTCCAAAAGGCTCCACGTCAAGTTCCGAGTCAAACCGACAACGTTTGACCCTACATCAACCCTCGAACAGCTAAATCAAGCCTCTCGGTGGCGAGAACCACCGAGGCCATTACTCATCAGATAGAGCACATGGACGGCTTCAAAATGCTTATAAAGGGCTACACGTCAAATTTCAGGTCATTTCCACAACATTTGACCATAGTTTGATGCTCGGAAGCCAAATCAGGCCTCTCGGCGGCAAAGCTCTCCGGGACCATGGTTTCCAAGACAGAGCCTATGGATCATCTTAAAATGACTCCAATAGGTTCCCTGTCAAATTTCAAGTCAATCGGACATCGGTTGACCGCACATCAAACCGCGACATCTTCATCGCGACAAAAAGCAAGTCTACTGGTGATAGGACCCCAAACGGCTTCAAAACTCAAACAAAAGCCTATGGTTGGTCTTATTTATTGCTCAAGAGGCTTCACACCAAATTTCAGGTCATTCCGACATCGTTGGCCCAGTTTCAGCTTCTGACAGAAAATCGGCAGCTCTGCGCGACAAAGTCTTCGGCTTTCTCAAGAAATTGGAAACTTTGCAAAATAAAATGCAAGGATTCTCATCAGGTTTCCTACAAAGAAATCAGGCCAATAAATTGTCAAAATGTCAAGGAAAAATACAGAAGGAAAAAGAATCGAAAAACAGCAAAACCGGACACAAAACGGGACACAAAGGGGGGAAAACCCCCCCAGGGTCGCCGGCGACCTTGGAGCCCAGGGTCGCCGGGAAGGCCCCGGAAACCCCGGTTTTCGCCGTTTTTTTCGCGATTCGAAGAACCCAGCCTCTGGTACTTTCCAAAATCCATGCTTTTGAGACACCAAGTCCTCTAACATCCGTCCAAAACACGGGTCAATCATCAAGAGTATCGAAAACAATATTGATCGCCACCCCGGTCAACCAAAAAAAAGTGTGCTTTCTACCCGACCGATCGAGAAATCGACAGGACAGATGGCACCGACCCGCTGTTGGCAACAAACACCTGAAATTACATGGTCATCTGATGTCGATCTACATGAAGATCCATCGATGATCATCGACAGAAGAATCACAAAAGACAAGGCACGGCCCGCGACTCTTCAGCTGCTCGGCGACCACTTAATGCGATTAATTGACTAGCTTTATTACAGTCATTAATCCATTTCTTTGGACGGCCCAATCAGAAGCAAGCATTTGGGAGTTACAAGTCAAGAGATTCATGGCATTTAACCCATGAAACTCCTCCCATCATGGCGATTAAAGGCGATTAAATGCCCTCAATCTCCTCCGGCCAATCAGAAGCCAAGAAAAAGGAGTTACAAAATAAAGAATTCAATTCTGTAACTCCTCCCTTTATGTAGCTTTATGACAATCAAAGCTCATAAACCCTCCTAAATGGCCACCTAAAAAGCCTATAAATAGGAGAGCTCTCCAAGAAGAAAAGAACACACAGAGAGAAAAACGAAAATCACAGACTGAAGTACAGAAATTCAGAGAAGGAAAAGAGAGAAAACTCTGCGGAAGTTCTACACCGGCCACCGCTACAAGGTGACAAAAGTCCCTTGGGGGGTACCCCCCCCAAGGTCCTTGCCTTCTCCTCCTGCCTCCAATGGCTTAGATATGGCTTTTCAGCCCGTCTACTCGGCTTTTTATTGGATATAGGACCTCCTTTTGGTCTTTGTCCTCTAAAAACCTGAGGTTATAGCCAAGCCAAGCGAATCAATAGCATCCTCTGTTCTCATCTGCATGGATGATGGCGAAGCCCACATATGGCTTGCGACCGTCAATCTAAACGGGTCCCCCACAATCTCCTGAGAAGTTAGATCCTCCTTTTCTTTCTTTTCATTGTAGTTTGTGTTTTTTTAAAAGAGACAAAAAAATCACAACTCTTGTCTTTCATTATTGATAAGGATTGTAAATCGGCTATAAACGCCAAAATCGGCTATAAACGCCAAAAATCGGCTATAAACGTCAAAATCGGCTATAAATGCCAAAAAAATCGCCTTTCACGGCAAATCAAGAAAATGTCTCTTTTCTTAAATATATGTGCAATGGAAAACTTGAAAGAAGTTGATTTCCTTTTTACTTGCGAAGGTTGATCTCCGGACCACCACTTGCAATTCCAAGTAAAAAATAGAAAATCTGGCACACCCACACGAAAAAAGAAATGTTGATGCACGCCCCCTGCCCCCTGGTTACGAAAGGGTCGGAACCAAACGGACTCCCACGTCCACCGACCTCGGTAGGAACCGAGCATTGGAGCGCGGTCCATCAACATAGGACCTCCTTTTAGTCTTTGCCTCCTTTTAGTCTTTGTCCTCTAAAAACCTGAGGTTATAGCCAAGCCAAGCGAATCAATAGTATCCTCTGTTCTCATCTGCATGGATGATGGCGAAGTCCACATATGGCTTGCGACCGTCAATCTGAACGGGTCCCCCACAATCTCCTGAGAAGTTAGATCCTCCTTTTCTTGCTTTTCATTGTAGTTTGTATTTTTTTAAAAGAGACAAAAATCACAACTCTTGTATTTCATTATTGATAAGGATTGTAAATCGGCTATAAACACCAAAATCGACTATTAACGCCAAAAATCGGCTATAAACGCCAAAATCGGCTATAAATGCCAAAAAAATCGCCTTTCACGGCAAATCAAGAAAATGTCTTTTTTCTTAGATATATGTGCAATGGAAAACTTGAAAGAAGTTGATTTCTTTTTTACTTGCGAAGGTTGATCTCCGGATCACCACTTGCAACTCCAAGTAAAAATAGAAAATCTGGCACACCCACACAAAAGAAATGTTGAGGCACGTCTTTGCCCCCCGGTTACGAAAGGGTCGGACCCAACGGACTCCCACGTCCGCCGACCTCAGTAGAACCAGGCAGAAGCGCGGTCCATCATCGACTCCATACAATCCTGCAGCAAACGGATTTGCAGAAGCTTTCAACAAGACACTCTGCAAAATCCTCAAAAAAATGGTCTCTAGTCACAAAAGAGACTGGAGCGATAAAATGTCTGAAGCTTTGTGGGCCTATCGAACCACCGTTCGAGGACCAACCCATAGCACACCATTCTCCTTGGTCTATGGATGCGAAGCTGTCGTGCCCTTGGAAGTACAAATTCCTTCCTTGAGGGTATCCTTGCAAAATGACATGACTCAAGAAAGCAATGTCAAATTGCGACTCCATGAGCTGGACAATCTCGATGAGAGACAGCTCGAAGCTCGACAAAGCATTGAACTTTACTAAGCACGCATGGCAAGATCTTTCGACAAAAAGGTCAGGCAACGTGCCTACAAAAAGGGTGACTTGGTTCTTGTGGTAAAAAGACCAATGGTCTTCGCTCACAAGTCCAAAGGCAAATTTGAGCCAAAATGGGAGGGACCCTACGTCATCGAAAAGGTCTTCTCCAACGGCGCATACGCACTCCTAAACATGGAGGGTGACAGTTGTATGCTGCCCATCAACGGCAAGTTCTTAAAGCGGTACTACCCTTGAAGACTTACCCAACTGGGTAAGAGCAATGCCTGTACGGCCAAAACCGATTTCCAGGTACACGCTCGCTAAACCCACCTTTTTTTAGAATTTTCATATCAAATGTTGAAATTTCTAGAAATTTAAACAATGCTTACTTTCATCGTTTCATTGTTCAAAAAACCCAAGTTTAGGAACCTTTCCCTAACTTGACCAAAATTTTCAACCCTTGAACTCAAATTTCATGGTTTGAAACAAAATCCAGATTCAGGGATTTCCATCCTAGTCCACCCTACCTTTTTCCGCCTAAATGTTTTAGGCAAAACTTATGACCCTCGTGTCTTTAAACAAAAAAAAAATGGTTTTTCAAAAAGCCGCGGGGAAGCGACGTTTAGTCGATACTCGCACAAATTGGAAGCATGCGAACCACGTTCGACACTTCCAAAATCGCAGGGAAGCGACATTTCGTCGATACTTGCAAAATCCAAAACCGTGGAGATGCAACATTTCAGTTGATATCCACAACCCAAATTTCAAAGGTTCGAAAAAACCTAAAAAACCGTGGAGACGCAACATTTCAGTTGATATCCACAACCCAAATTTCAAAGGTTCGAAAACACCTATAGAACTGTGGAGACGCAACATTTCAGTTGATATCAACAACCCAAATTTCATAGGTTCAAAAAAACCTAAAAAACCATGGAGACGCAACATTTCAATTGATATCCATAACCCAAAGGTTCGAGAAAACCACAAATTTCAAAAATCGTGGGGAAACAATATCAAGTCAGTACCCGTAAAACTATAATTTTGGAAAAGCAAGGATGCGACATTCCATCGATACTTGCACCCAAATCCGCGAGGATACGACATTCCATCGATACTCGCAACCGAATGAGCAAGGATGCGACATTCCATCGATACATGCAAGAACATTCAACAGGGAGGCCACTTTTAGTCTATACTTGCATTTTTGAAAACCAAAACGGCTATAGATGCCACCAAAACAAACCGGCTATAGATGCCACCAAAACCGGCTATCAATGCCACAGAATCAGCTTCCATGCCACAAAAAAGCTGGCTCTCATGCCAAAACAATCATTTGACAAAAGATTTTCACAAAATGACAAGCTTTTGATCAAATCCCATTTAGCAATTACTTTTATGACAAAAAGATTTAAGTAAGCGTAGGGAAAACAAAAAAAAAGCATCCCATTTAGCAATTACTTTCATCACAAAAAGGTTTAAGTGAGTGTAGGGAAAACAAACAAAAAAAAAGAGTACAAAAAAAATACATGTGGTACAAAAAAAAAGGAAGAAAGTGTTCACAAGCACTACAAAAAAAGAAGAGTACCAAAAAAAATACATGTGGTACCAAAAAAAAAAGAAAGTGTTCACAAGCACTACAAAAAAAAAGAAGAGAAAAGTACCAAAAAAACTCAAGTGGTACCAAAAAAAAAAAAAAGGATAGTTTCTGTTACAAAAAAAAAAAAAAAAAAAAAAAAAACAGGAGCTCAACCAAAAATGGTCTCCAGCCAAGAGTTAGCTCCTCAAGCAAACTTTTGGCCTCAGCCGTCAGGGATTCCAAGGCACGCTTCTTCAAGAACTTGCCATGAGATGCTGGGGTGGGCTGTAACCCTTCTTTTGCACCGGGAAGCTTATCCCGAGCAGTTCGCCATTGTTGTTCTCTTCAGACTTCCTTTTAAGAACTCGATCGGCATCTGCAACCCAGCGAATCAGAGCACTCTCCCTGTCGCGAGCCTCTGTTATTGCAGCCCACTTGGCAGTGACTTGTGCCTGTAGATGCTCAAGACATTTCCTGGCCTCATCGACCTCCCTATCAAGGGTGTTAAGGTCATGTGTCAGCTCAATGATGGCTAGCTCTTCGAAGTTCTTCTCTCGGACTATCTGCTTCTTGCTTTGTGTAGCCTCATCCAGGTTAGACTGAGCCTTATCCGCAGGGTCCAGGAACATCTCCTTGAAGAACTGGTCGTCATGAAAACCCATGGTCTCAAACCACTTGTCACCCAGCTCAATGATCCTGTCAACGATCGCCCTGGCACTTATGACATCCAGACCAGGATCTTCGGCATCACCGAGAATCTCACGCACATGCTGGATCATCCCAAATCCGGCATCTAAGTGCCCAGAAAGCAGAGTCTCAATCTAAGAGCTTAGAACCCGCACCACCACCTTTTTCGCAAAAAGAAGAGATGGCCCAGCTGAAGATTCGCCCAACTCCGTTGGTCGGCTGCTCATGTCATCACCCGTTGGAAGAGTAACAAAAAAACTCTTTCCAGTTGAAGCTGCTCCTGCTCGGGAAGGAATCTCAGCATGAGGTATCTCCTCAACAGTGTCAGAACTGGTCCCAGGAGTCTCTACCTCTGGATCAACCTCTGGCATCCCTTGCTCTGGTTCTAAAGGAAGCGACAGACCCTCCTATATCACTTCAAAACCTGCCAAAGAAACACAAAAAGGTATGAACATGATCCTGTTTGAAAATCATTATCAGGGTTATTACTACAAAATACCTTCTTTGACGACTGGCGGAACACTCTCTACCTCCATGAACTCATCGGAAGCATCATCAACATTTGCGTCCATCGATGGTTCAAAGTCATCGGAATCCTATGGCAAGTCAGCTGACAATAAAAATGTTAGCAAACCAAGTCACAGACACAAAAAAAAAGAAGAAAGCAAAAGAAGTTATACCAATTGGAGATTCTGGATTCACTCCAAAGTCCCTCGGCTCTTCTTCAGGTGCCCCGATAAGATCCATCACCACCTCATCGGTTGGAACCTTAGGCATCACCAAGTCTTCCTCTGCTAAAAAAAAGAAGAGAAAAGCAGAAACAAGAAGCAAATCAGAACATGGAAAAATCCCATGATAAGAAATGGAAAGAGAAAAAGGAAGAATCATACCTTCACCGACGGTCTCTTCTTCTCGGCTTCTCTTCTCTAGAGGCTCGTTAGCATCCACTGGCACCTCCTCATTGATAGTAAGAGGTACTTCCAAGTTAGGAGAGTCCTCATGCCGCCCCTTGCTGCGATGATAACTCCACCTCCTCTTACTCCTGCGGGCTCGCTTCTTAGAGGAACCTGCCCCGCTGTCAGAGTCAGGTCTTCCACTTGACTCCTCATTGGATGGTCTACCCTTATCAGTAGACTCCACAGAAGCTTGCCTTTGCACCGCTTGCATCCAAGCACCAAGTTTGGCTTCCTCCTATTTTAGCTGCTCTAAAGCCTCATCAGGTATTTCTCGAACAGCTTCAGAACCAATGACGCCCTAGTCACCGAGAAAGCCTATCTTGTGCTTCTCTCCAGAAAGGAAGGCCCAAACTTCCTCTCGTCAGATGCTATCCGACTTTCCAAGGCCCTTTCCAGATGCCAGCTTCACATCAAGCTCCTTCTTGGAAAGCCCCCGATATGCCGAAAAGCTTTCCGCGAACCACTTCGCAAAGCCGGTAGTCTGGGAAGTCAATAACACAGGATAAGAGATCATGGCTGTAGTGTCTTCAGCACTATAGAAAGCCCATGCATTTCTCCCGTGCTGTAAATCTCCAAAGCGCTTCACCATGCTTGAAGGCACTCCAACAACGCCTTGAGAAAAGCCCAACTGCAGAGCAAAGCGAGAAGGTACATACAGTCGGTGTCGACGAAAAGATGTCTACGGTACACCATCGTGCCGACATATATGCTCAAAAGCCACTCCTTCTCTGCGTTCATCAAGGAGTAATGCCTTCCCGAGCCCGCCCTGGTAGAGTCTCGGGAGGCACCAAAATCAAAAGCCTTCTTCCGCAACTCTGGAGAAAGCTTCACTGAAGACTGCCCCATCTTGACGCCCCTGAACTGTCGGGTCCTCATGCGGGTAAACAAAAGTGATTCGGACACAGCTTTGCCCTTAGCCAGCCGAATCATCAGAGGATCAACATCCTGTGCAGCACCCAGCCGGTGGAAGCCAGGACAGTGGTACACATACCACGAATAAAAGATGTGGGCCGAAATACCCTATTCATAGGGAGCCCAAGCCGAACCAAAAAAAGCAGCAGCCTGCAGTTCGATACACAGGTAGGAGTAAAGAGCTGGCACCAAAGCAAGCTGCTCTCCAAACGCCATCTGACAAGCCGGAAAAATACAATGCGGCCTGATGTGCGTTCCATCTCCTCCAGCAAAAATAGCCTCACCAAGCCAATAAGTGAGGTAAACAACAAGATCTCTCCGCAGTGCAATGTCAGGACATATGGCGTTTGTACTCGCACAGAAATCTCTCAACTCTCCATGCATAGCCAAGATCTTCATCGAACTTGGATCCTGAGCCCTGGCTTCCTGGGTCACACTATCAGAAGACTCCCTGCTATAAAAAAAGTTGGGGAAGAAAGAGCTAGAACTCTTCCAACTGCTGGATCTAACTTTTAAACCCCCCTTTTCCATCAAAGAATCATAGAAGGCGATGAGCTGAAAGTACAGAAGCCTGAACTCCTCAGACTGCTCTTTAAGGACACTATCGATCGGCATAAACTCCTCATAGAGTTTGCCAAGGATGGGTAATCCAGTAATGGCGCTCAGCTCCTTCAAAGAGAAACCAATCTCACCATTCGTCACAACGAAGGTATTGGTTTGTGGGAGGAATGACTCCAGCATAGCCATGAAGGCCTCGTCGAAAAAAATCAGGGTCTCCCTAAAGGCGCGGACCGCATCAAAAATCCCGACTTCCTTCAAAACGGCGCCACCAATCAGCAGGACGCGATCAGTCCACGATTTCCACTCGAAGTCAGCATTGAAACGGCCACGAAGTCGAAAAGGCTTTATCCAATTGCTGCCGTCACCGCTGAAAATACCAAAGCCCACCGGTCTCAAATCGACCGACGGATAATCAGAACCCTGGTCGCCGCTGGATGGCATTAACAGGTCCATGTCAACAGGCGACCTCTCTGTATATCCAGGAGAACCGCCAACAAAAACACTGGTCTTGATTACATTTGTCCTTCTCACCCAGCTTGGAGGATCTTCCCTCTTAGAGCACTTGGGGGCAAGGCTCATGATCGAGACGGTGCGATCAAGCGTCGACCGGGTAGCAACAATCTTCTTCTCACCATCTTCTGTGAAAGAGAACTGAAAACATCTCCTTTGGTATGTCATGTCATCAGGGACGGCATCACCAAAGAAGAATGTAGGCTTGGGTAAAACACTCTGATCTCCCATCACCCATGGACGTCTGCTTACCATGATCTTATATAATTCCTTTCCCTTGAGAGCGATCAGTCGCTGCCTCATCTCATCTCTGTTGAGAGAGTCGCATTCTTCCAGATTTCTCTCAACATACTGGACTTTCTCAAAGGCCTGTTAAACGGCTGGATTAGAAGATCTAGCAGATCGACGAGGTATGCTTATAGCAAGCTCTTTACCCTTGTTCGTTCTGGAGGAACCAACTGCAAAGGATGGAAAAGAAAAAGATCAAACATCAAAATGACAGAATCTTGCTAAAAATAAAAATCTGGCGAAATTTTGACATGATGACGGGCCAATTCTAAAGAAAAGGAATTATCCCGAAAAAAATAGAAAGCTTGAAGATGGGCTCAACATTGCTGCGAGCTCCGAAACTCCAAACTTTCGAAACCTCAAAGTCTCCCCAAAATCGAAGGGCTCAACATCGCTGCGAGCTCCAAATTCCCAAATTTACGAAAACTTTCAGGTATGCACATCATGCTACAATTCAATTTAAAAAAAAATAATATACATGCATGAACATCTTGGTTTGCGAAAAAAAATGCATTATCATGATGAGCAAAAAAAAAAAAAGAAAGAAACTTTCTCAAAAAAAAGAGGGGGAGAAAGAAAAGAACAAAAAAAAATAGAAATCTTTCTCAAAAAAAAAGGAGAGAGAAAGAAAACAAAAAAAAAAGAAAAGAAAAGAGGGACTGGCCCACGGGCCACGTGGCCGTACAGACACAAAAGAAACAAAAAAAAAATGCAAAAAAAAGTGTGAAAAAAAAGAAGCAAACACGTGGAAAAAAAAAGAAGAAAAGAAAAGAAAGAAACAAAAAAAAAGAAAGAACCTTTTTTTTTTCTACAATGGGGTTTTCTTGAAAAAGGGAACTTACTTGAAGCCATTGATGGAGAAGAAGAAGAAAAGTCTTGAAGATCTTGAAGAAGAAGAACTCTTGGTCTTGAAGCCCTCTTGGGATTGTTGCAAAGAGAAGTAATAAGAGCAAGAGATCCAACATCCTCCTTGCTTTTATAGAAGAAATCAAACCAAAGAAGGAAAGAAGAAAGTGGTAAGTGTTACTAATTAGTAACCTTACCAAAAGAAAGAGATTAGAAAGATTCTTTCCCAAAAGAAAGATATCTTGAGGGATTTTCTCCCAAAAAGGAATCAATGAGAGATTTTCTCCCAAAAGATAGGATCAATGAAGGATTCTTTCCCAAAAGAAAGATATCTTGAGATATCCTATCCCAAATAAAGGGAACATGAGAGGTTCTCTCCAAATAAAGATATTCTTAGATATTCTCTATCCAAATGAGATATTTTTGGATATTCTTTACAAAAATGACACCATATGAGATCTAAGCTATTTCAAAAGCTTAAGGTCCCATGGGTTAGCTCATATGAGCCAGGTTTGACCACATAGGCACTAAAAAAAAAATTGGGCTTTTAGTCCAAGAGAAATCCCTCATACCAAGAGCATACAAAAATGGTTCCATGCCTCTTTTGAGTTGATTCGACCATACAAAAGAGAATTCCAAGCCCCATGAGCTTCCAAAAAATCAAACCATCCAGCCTCATCTACCAAATTGAGCCAAAATCTAGAAATTGACATTTTATAAAAAAAGCAAACCAAATCCTGGTCCCCTAACTTGCCACATACAGCTTGTTAGGTCACAAGACCAAAACCAAAAACTAAAACCTGATCCCCTAACTTGCCACATACAGCCTGTTAGGTCACAAGATCAAAACCAAAATTGATCCCCCAACATTCCACATACAGCTTGTTGGGTCACACGGTCAAAACCAAACCCGACCCCCTAACCTGCCACATACAGCCTGTTAGGTCACAAGGTCAAAACCTAAATTCACATCCCTGATGTCATCTTCAAAACTTTGCCTCGAGATGGTACGTGATCCCTTTCACTACCATAAAATTCCCCTGGAAGCTCAAAAGGCTACAAATACCAAAAAAGAAAGACTGCTCAAAGACTCTTGGTCCATTTGCAGGCTCTCCTTCACAAATCTCTTCGAGGCACATCGACTACAAAAGTTAAGCAACTCGTCGCTGTACCTCGAAGGGGCATTTGTTGACACCAAAAATGTCACTTTGCCTCTTCAAGATCCAAAGAGCTACATGAAGTCGCAACCTGTCATAAATAGGCAATGTTACTTCCAAAAAATCAAATCTTGTCAGAATCAAACAAAAACTGCAAGATCCTTCAAGACAGCCAAAAGAGGAGTACACAAGACGTTTCGGGCCATTTCAAAATCATTTGGCCTAACTTCACTTCTTCGGCAGCTGAAAAGGAGCTCTCGGCGGCGAAAGCATCGGAGACACCAAATCTTCGATCAAAGCCGATGGATGGTCTCAAAATACAACCAAAAGGCTCCACGTCAAGTTCCGAGTCAAACCGACAACGTTTGACCTTACATCAACCCTCGAACAGCTAAATCAAGCCTCTCGGCGGCGAGAACCGCCGAGGCTACACTCATCAGATAGAGCACATGGACGGCTTCAAAATGCTTACAAATGGCTACACGTCAAATTTTAGGTCATTTCGACAACATTTGACCACACGTTGACACTCGGAAGCCAAATCAGGCCTTTCGGCGGCGAAGCTCCCCGGGACCATGGTTTCCAAGACAGAGCCTATGGATCATCTTAAAATGACTCCAATAGGTTCCCTGTCAAATTTCAAGTCAATCGGACATCGGTTGACCGCACATCAAACCGCGACATCTTCATCGCAACAAAAGCAAGTCTACTGGTGATAGGACCCCAAACGGCTTCAAAACTCAAACAAAAGCCTATGGTTGGTCTTATTTATTGCTCAATAGGCTTCACCCCAAATTTCAGGTCATTCGGACATCGTTTCTCCCAGTTTCAGCTTCTGACGGAAAATCGGCAGCTCTGCGCCACAAAGTCTTCGGCTTTCTTAGAAATTTGGAAACTTTGCAAAATAAAATGCAAGGATTCTCATCAGGTTTTCTATAGGGAAATCAGGCCAATAAATGATCAAAAATGTCAAGGAAAAATACAAAAGAAAAAAAGAAAAAAAAAACAGCAAAAACGGACACAAAACGGGACAAAAGGGGGAAAACCCCCCTCAGGGTCGCAGGGCCAGGGTCGCAGGCCCCTGCGACCCTGGGGCCCGGGATCGCCCGGTGGGCCCCGAAAACCCCATTTTTCGCCGTTTTTTCGCGATTCGAAGCGTCCGGCCTCTGGTATTTTCCAAAATTCATACTTTTGAGACACCAAATCCTCTGACATCCGTCAAAAACACGGGTTAATCATTAAGAGTATCGAAATCAACATTGATCGCCAACTGGTCAACGAAAAAAAGTGTGCTTTCTACCCGACCGATCGAGAAATCGACAGGACAGATGGTACCGACCCACTGTTGGCAACCAACACCTGAAGTTACATGGTCATCCGATGTCGATCTACATAAAGATCCATCGATGATCATCGCCAGAAGAATCCAAAAAGACGCGGCACGGCCCGCGACTCTTCAACTGCTCGGTGACAACTTGATGCGATTAATTGACAAGCTTTATTACAGTCATTAATCCATTTGTTTGGACGGACCAATCAAAAGCAAGCATCCAGGAGTTGCAAGTCAAGAGATTCATGGCATTTAACCCATGAAACTCCTCCCATCATGGCGATTAAAGGCGATTAAATGCCCTTAATCTCCTCCGGCCAATCAGAAGCCAAGAAAAAGAGTTACAAAATAAAGAATTCAATCTTGTAACTCCTCCCTTTATGTAGCTTTATGACAATTAAGGCTCATAAACGCTCCTAAATTGCTACCTAAAAGCCTATAAATAGGAGAGCTCTCCAAGAAGAAAAAAAACACAGACAGCAGAGAGAAAACAAACAACAGACTGCAGAAAATCCGGAAACTCAGACAGAAAAAGGCATCAAAGAGAGAAAACTCTACGGAAATCCTACACCGACCACCGCTACAAGGTGACAAAAGTCCCTTGGGGGGTACCCCCCCCCCAAGGTCCTTGCCTTCTCCTTTTGCCTCCAATGGCTTAGACGTGGCTTTTCAGCCCGTCTACTTAGTTTTTTCATTGGATATAGGACCTCCTCTTGGTCTTTGTCCTCTAAAAACCTGAGGTTATAGCCAAGCCAAGTGAATCAATAGCATCCTCTGTTCTCATCTGCATGGATGATGGCGAAGTCCACATATGGCTTGCGACTGTCAATCTGAACGGGTCCCCCACAATCTCCTGAGAAATTAGATCCTCCTTTTCTTGCTTTTCATTGTAGTTTGTATTTTTTCAAAAGAGACAAAAATTACAACTCTTGTTTTTCATTATTGATAAGGATTGTAAATCGGCTATAAACGCCAAAAATTGGCTATAAACGCCAAAATCGGCTATAAATGCCAAAAAAATCGCCTTTCACGGCAAATCAAGAAAATGTCTCTTTTCTTAAATATATGTGCAATGGAAAACTTGAAAGAAGTTGATTTCCTTTTTACTTGCAAAGGTTGATCTCCAGATCACCACTTGCAATTCCAAGTAAAATAGAAAATCTGGCACACCCATACAAAAAAAATGTTGATGCACGCCTCTGCCCCCTTCCGGTTACGAAAGGGTCGGATCCAACGGACTCCCATGTCCGCCGACCTCGGTAGAACCGAGCGGAAGCGCTGTTCCATCAACCAGGAGGCCATTAGTCATCAAAACCAAGTATTCAAGATGTATCCGATGGTGTACACCCATCAAAATTTAGAAATTCGTACTGCACGGACGTTCATCAAAGTCCTAACACAGATGGTGTCCCATCTGTGTTGGGCGATATATAGCTAAGTGGTGCCTGACATAGGGAGTCCTAAACAAACAATAGTGAGGGGCTAGTCTTTCTTACGTGAACATGATTCATCAAACAATAGAGAGAGTACTTACCATTATCAAATCAAGATCAAGACAAAACAAGCAAGCTTCGTTAAACATCAATACCATAGTAGTCCTCATCAACCTTTTACAATCAAAGCCGCCTAGCCTCAACACTTCATCAATCATCAAATTAGGCGGAACATCAAAGGGGATCCTAAGTTCATCATCTATGTTCATCAAGTGGTCCCAAAGAAAAACAAAGTAAACAAAGCTAAAGAACATGTACATAACATGTAGATAAGTACCAAACGATACAATTCGAAATCAGAAGCGATAAACAATCCAATCCTAGGTACAATGTTAAACCTGAGGCATCCTACAACCATACTCAGTCAACGAAGGGAAATAGGGTTCGCGATACCCAAACGAGCAATCTTCTTGCATAGATATAAAGAGGGGTATCCCGTTGTCCCGTACTGTTTAAGATTGAGATAGATTGTAACCTGATACACCTGAATTAACCATGAAAGACATCGGCTCAAAACATCTTCACATATAGTCAAATGAGTCCAAAATGATAGCCGAGGTTCCACCTAAGTCCAACCGAAAAAATGTCAAATGGGCCCTTCAAAAAGGCATCCAGCAGGGGGCCCGGTCGACCCCATACACAGAAGGGGGGTCGACCGAGGGGTCGACATCCTTCATGCTTGGTCGACCGAGCCCCGTGGCCAGTCGACCGGTCGGTTGACCGAGGACACTGCGAAAATAGAACCCAGTTCTGTCTCTGTAGTGAAAATGGATGAAAATCCTTTCCAAGTCCCACGGTCCATAATCAATGCATATGGAGAGTAAACCCATCCATTCAAAACCCAAAATCAAGTCAATCTTTCCATTTGAAAACCAATCCAATCCATTATACATTTAGGTCACATTATCAAGTTTTCATCCATAAATCAAATCAAGTTTAGCATGGGTTCATCTAGACATCATCAATCATCAAATCAAGGAAGAAACACACATATCAAAACATAAATATATAGATTAACATGCCTTGATGAAGAGCTTAAGAAAAAACTAAGAAAAATTGGGGGAAATCCCTCTTTTGAGCTCAAAATGGAGGAAACCACTATCAATCCCAAAATCTCTAAAATGAATGCAAAGGGAGTATATGAGCTTCCTTAAATTATTTCTAACCAAAAGGTATAAGGAAAGCTAAACCTAAAAGCTTGAGGTGCTTACCTTAAAATGGGTTCTCAATGAAAAGCTTAGAAAAAATGAGATGGTTGGGTTCTTGGATGCTTGAGGAAGATGAAGTGAAGTTTGGCCGGCGATAACGGAGCTCCGGCGGTCGTCATTGGCAATGAGGCAGTGAAGAGGGAGAGAGCTTGAGAAGGCACAGTGAAAGGAAGGAAGAGATGAAATAAGAGATGGGTTGGAATGAGTCTTTTATTGGGTTAGAATGAGAGGGAAAATATGGGTTTAGTCCTTGGTTTGGTACATGTGATTATTTGGGCCTCTTCGACGCGTCGAATCGAAACGCGATAAAGGACTAATGTTCATGAAATGTCGAGACCTACCCGATACACCCAAACTCACAAAACTCATAATCTCATAAACACCCCTGAAAACTTCCCGAATTTGCAAACCAACCCCTACTCTACCCAAACACACTCGGACTCGCGCGAGACTTCGCACACGTGACCTACACGTCAAACCCGACTCGTTAAGAATCTAAACACGCTTACTAACTAATCACATAATTAATTAAGATAAATATAAGGTAAGGGTCAGGATGTTACATCCTTCCCCCCTTGGGATATTTGGTCCTCCAAATCTCTAACACACCTCTGACAATAACTCCGGATACTTCTCCTTGATCTGATCCCTGAGTTCCCAAGTCACTTCCCCTCAACTGTTGTGCTCCCACTGTGTTAGTGCCACATTTTCATGTGCACCGTTTTTATTGTCAATTCCGTGCCAAAGAGTTCCGAAGACATTGTCTCTTAAGTACTTCAAAGAAGATTCAATTCAAAAGGTTTGTCAAAGCTTTTCGGAAAGGCCAGGTTTCGTCAAAGATCAACATCAAGATGTGCCAACCAAGATCAAGTAATTGGGACCAAAATCATATGCCTTAGTGACCCTAAAGACCCTAGGTTAAATTGTTATTTTCATAGATTTTTAGAAGATTTTTTTGAGCTTGTTTAAAACTAAAAAATGACCCCAGATTTCGGCCAGCCAACTTCATGCGGTTAGCAGTTCACCCCCTAAGTTCACCTGTCCTAAGGCATCTAACATGATCACAACACCAGGTCACATTGAGGCTTAGTAAGCATGAGTATGTATAGAAACTTAAAAATAAATAATGTTTTATAAATTAATAAAGAAATGTGAAGATTTCAAAACCGGTGTGCTTTTGATTTATTTAATATTTTTTCCTACATAAGTTCCTCATATTCATACTCATGTTTCATATAAGGCCTCAACAAAACATTGCTTATGTCATGGTTTTTATAAACAATGTTTTATAAATTAATAAAGAAATGTGAAGATTTCAAAACCGGTGTGCTTTTGATTTCTTTAATATTTTTTCCTACAAAAGTTCCTCATATTCATACTCATGTTTCTTATAAGGCCTCACCAAAGCATTGCTTATGTCATGGTTTTTATCAAATTTCAAACGTTGGAATAGTATTCCTATCAGGTACACCCTACCATGTCTTAAGTGACCATTGGAACTATCCGTTGGACTTTTTCTATAAACACCTGAAGCTCATTTTCAACATTAAGAAGTCCAATTTTTGAAGAGCCTTTGTTCTAAATTCTTGTAAACCTTTCCCAAGCTCTCAAAGCTTCTTCCAAACACACTTAGATTCTATCTTGAAAAATCCAAGGGCTTACTTAGCTCTCAGGAGTGTGATTTGAGAAGCCAAATCTAGGGTATCCTAATCTCTAAAGCTATCTCTCATTTCTTCCCTAGAAATCAAACCTCTACAACTTGGTTGTGCATCTCAATGGAGTTTCATCATCAACACCAAGCTAGCTGCAAGAGGTAAAAAACTTTGATCACGGTCAAAAGCTTCCTCCAACACTTTCGATCTTCATCAAAGGCAAGTGTTTGCCCTCCATTCAAATTTATATCTTTGTGAAAGTGGATTGAATCTGTGTGTGTCAACCACTCTAAAAATTGTGTGTGGGGATTAGATCTGTGTGATCGAACCTCAGTAACAAAATTGAGTTAGAATCAGTACTTGTGTAGTTTGATTCTTTATAGTGAAACCAAGGGACTGTGTGACCCTTGAGAGTGGATGTAGGTCTGTGTGACTGAACCACTATAAATCTCTTGTGCCATTTTATCTCTTGTCCTTACTATCTTGCTTCAAATTAGAGTGTCTCTGATTATTTAAGCACACACACATTGAACTTATAATTCAAACAAGTTATTTTGTTATGTGTGATTATTATTCCAAGTTGAGATTAAAATTGGGCTAATAAGTTTAAAATTGGCATTAGAATTCCTTTTGTCCTATTCACCCCCCCTCTAGGACTTATTCATTGAACCTAGTTGCACTTTCATTTGGTATCAGAGCAAGGTTACTCCCTAAAGGTTTAACAACCCGGAGTAGATCTACTTCTTTTTACTAGTGTCAATGTCTAATCCAGAAGGTAGTGCTATAAACAGACCTCCATTGTTTCATGGTACAAACTATGCCTTTTGGAAAGCCCGAATGACCGTCTTCATCAAATCTCTTAATGGAGATGTGTGGGATTCTGTAAAGGATGGATGGACTCCTCCTACATGTTGGGATTGGTGTATGCCCTAAAGCCCACTAGCTGCACTTTCATCTTTTGTTACTGGATATTGACTGGTTATTTAATGGAATGACTCTTTTATGCTTAAACATGTATATATGTATGGTTGTGTAAGGCCCATTGTTTCTAGTAAATGAATTAGGTGTGTAGTGTCTACACACAGATAGGTCTAATTCATTGACACTTGAAACAACATATTTGTTCATAACTGAGAGATGGAGCTGGGCACTTCATCTTGGTATAAGTTATAATGAGAGACTCTCCTATATTCAGGGTGACTTACCTAAGTCATGGGAGGGCTTTCCCGGATTCATCTCATTAGTGCATATGCAATGCATTGAACAGGACCATGGAAGGTGTGATCTCTAAAATAGTACTATCACAGAGAGAGATCAAGTCACCTCATGCTACTGAGTGACCAGTGCTCTTAATCTTGAGCATTTGTGGATGAACTGATGAAATCAAGTTCTTGTGCTTTAATTCACTATGGGTGAGATTCTTTTCATGGGCCAACAACTCTGTGTTTTGGGTACTCGGACTTGACTAGTTGGGACGTGCAGATGCAATATAGAATCTATGCCATCTAATGATGGAATGATCGTCCCCTTAGAATTATCCGATTAATCATCAAAATCTAAGATCTTAGTATATGGATGTTCCATATGGATATTGAACTTGTGGGTCGCTCCCTGGATCAAGAGAATGATATCCGAATGATGATTATGTTAAGGATATGAAGTTCTAAGGTTTAGATGTAATCGGGAAGGTTGATAGTACATGTGATAACCTGACTCGATTATGGATGTTACATAGAGGGGCATTCAGGTTATTACACCTGGTAGGTCGAAGACAACCGTCATTTTATGACGAGCTTATTATAATATATATTTGTCCTTAGAGTTCAACCATAACTCTTTAGTGGAATGAGTTAAGGTTAAAATGGTCTTTATGTTGCTATGGGTTTAGCATGGACATTTTGGTCATTTTGGGAGCCAATGGCAAATATGTCTTTTGGTCCCTTCTCTAGTCATTTTCCAAGATTGGCATGGTTTCCTAAAATGTTTAGATAACATTTGGATGAATTATTTTAGTGGAAAAATAATTTTGAGTTTAAATTCAAATAGGCCTTTGATGGCATACATGAATTTAATTCTAGATAAATTATATGCGGGCCATGGTGTGCATTATCACGAGGGACGTCCATAATAGGATTTCCATAGATAAGGTTTCCAATTTTGAGTAGGTCTCTCTACTTGAAAGGTTGGACTCCTCTTTGGATTAGTATTCCTATGAGAAAGTTTCCTTTTTGGATTAGGAACTTAAAATTAGTAAGTGTTGTACAACTAGGATTACTAATTGCATGGGAAGTTCCTTTAGTTTCCTTTTCTAATTGGAGTGTTTCTTAAAGGAAATAAATCTTTCCTTTTAGGACATCTTTGAGAATTAGGAGAGATAACTTTATGGGAAAGCTATCCCAAAGTTTCTATAAAAGAAACTTCATAGCACTTGGACGTCCAACACTACAAGAATGAGAGCTTCCTAGGAGTCCCACACGTCCAGCCTTGAAGTTCTTTCTTCTTCATTGAAGATAGTTCAAAGTCTGAGATTTTTCCTTGGAAAATTAGTTCTCAATTCCTAGATTAAGATCCCACCATCTTAGCCAATCAGATTTGGAAGTGAGATAGAGGAGAAGATCAAAGGCAACACTACTGCAGAAAATTCCAGCAACTTGTTTGCTAATTGCAAGTCTGAGTTCGGGCCTTTGGATCTATTTTTTCAGAGATTTGAAGTCTACAAATCTTCGAGGTAATAGTCTTCTTCATTCTCCTTTAATTATACACTTGTTGGTCATGAATTCATGGAGTTCTCATGCGATCTATATGGCTGATTTATGTTGCCCAAATCAGATTTTTAAAAAAATCTGTCATGTTACAAATTAGCCATGAATGTCTTCCGCTAGTGTAATTCAGATCTGAATCGCAGTTTCTTTTAGTGGTATCAGAGCCACTCCATGTGAAATCATGATCCCATGTTGTGTATAATTAATCCTAAATTGATTATGGGCATGGTGGCACCCTATTAAAGTTATGTTGTGATGCATGTTGTGTGCAAGTTTCATTAACATTGCTGGAATTTATTTTCCAGATTTGTTTAATGATGCACATAATGTGTTTGCATGCACTAACCTCTTTGTTTGCAGCCATGTATTGCATCCTTGATGGTTCGCATGATTGTTATGTGGATTTGGATGTTTTTTTTCAATAGTTGGAAAGTGTACGATTACGCGTTTAGCAATCATAGGAAGTTGTAATTCTTTCTTTACTTTTATTCCAACTAGTCTTGATGTAAGCTTTCTTGAAAAGCATAGGTATCTCCAATGTAATTTGGGGTTTTGTTTTTTATGGGTTCGCTTGTATAAATTTAATTTATTGGAACAAGCAAGAAGAAGAAAGTTTCAAGAAAGGTTGCAAGTAACCAGATTCCTTAGTGGTGGAGGAGACAAGACTTCTTGGTGCAAGATGAGATCTATTTTTGATGTCTTAGTTCGATAAGGACTACAAGTCCGAAGAGCAGGGAGCCATCAAGAATTGCATACTTTTATTTGCTTTTATATATGGAATGCATGGATGAATGCTTTATATAATTGCTATAATTGTCACCTAGAAACATGGCCACCATTAGGTTCTAAAATTGGCATATTTTTGTATTAGATTGTTTTTAGTTTGGCAAATTGTTTTAAACGGGACTTAGACCAGCACCTTCTATTTTGTCTAAGGTTTAAAATTGGATAGGGTTTAGTTTATCTTGGTACCCTTGGTTTCCAAAAGAGGCTAAACTAAAATCTAATTAGATGCTACCTATGGGTTTCCATAACCCAAGATAGGTTTTTGATTCTTTAAAGGGATTTTCTCAAATGTTTTAAAGAAAAGGTTATTTATTTTTAAGGTGACTTAAGTCATTAAGTCATGAATTTAATTAACCAAGTTTGCTAGATTTAAAAAGAGCTTTTGAGTAAAACAATGTAAAGGTCAAAAAGTATAAACCCTAGTGATAAATAATCAAGTGGGAGAGGGGTTTAAGGAAAGACCCCATGGCCTTCCATTTTCGATTCATGTTATCTCATTAAAGTGTTGGTGGGAGCGGCCATCCCTTCGGTGGAGTTCTTTACTAAAGACCGCTTTGATAGGTTAATGGGTGAACTAATGTGAATATTCGTAATGAGGTGTTAGTAGGAGCGGCCATCCCTTCGGTGGAGTTCTTTACTAAGGATCACTTCTATAGAATGTCAATGAAGTATTGGTGGGAGCGGCCATCCCTTCGGTGGAGCTCTTTACTAAAGGTCACTTCTAGAATGGATAAAAGTCTCTTCCCTTCGGAAGACTTAATCATAGACATTCTGGAAAATTTCACAAGAGATGGTTATACACTTGACATAAGACGGTAATGACCTCTCCCTAGGAGTTTAAGGTTATTTGTCGTATGAGGCCAAACCAATCAGTGATTGGACTACCACTAGATGTGTATCCAGATAGTGATAATCCAAATAAGTCTGCCTTAATTCAACGTGACTGTAGGCTCGGCCATCCCTTCGATGGAGGGTCTATGAGGAGGTTGAAACACTGATACATTATGATTGGGGTTGAATAATGTAAAAAGTTTTTGTGCTTTGTTTTTCCTTTTGTAACAAGCACCATATGCATATTACATACATACTGCATGTCTAATTATAAACCGTTTTATATCCAGAAAGAGATGGGTAAAGATTCTTTTAGTCCGTTGATGTGCATTCTTCGTGAGAACAAACTGACTGGCCCTAACTACATAGATTGGAAGAGAAATCTTGACATAGTACTCACTGCTAACGAGTACAAGTATGTCTTGGTAGAAACCTGTCCGGATATTGATGCTAATCCTACTAATGACCAGTTAGAGGCTGAGAATAAATGGAAGAAAGCGAACAACATGGCTAAATGCTACATGCTCGCTTCCATGTCCAACGTGTTGCAAACACAGCACGAGCATATGGACACAGCCTATGAAATCATGATGTCCTTGTCTGAGATGTTCACAGACAAAAGCAGGCCAGCTAGGCAAGCTGCTATGAGGACTATTATGAATGCTAGGATGGCTGAGGGAACACTTGTTAGAGAGCATATGCTCAAGTTAATGGATTGTTTCAACGAAGTTGAGATTCTAGGTGCTGAGATTAATGCAGGGAGTCAAACTGACATGATTCTCAAAACTCTGCCCGACTCTTTCAATCAGTTCAAGCTCAATTTTAATATGAGCAAGATGGACATGACTCTACCTGAGTTAATGAAAGAACTCCATGCGGCAGAAGCCATCATGAAGCCAAAAGCCCAAGCTCATTTTTTCCAGTCTTCCTCTAAACTAAACCCGAAAGGGAAGAAGTTCAAGCAGAAGCAGAATAATGGAAAAGGGCAGAAAAAGGACAACACTAGTAATAAGAAGGATAAGGGTACAGATGGAAAGCCCAAAGGGAAATGCTTCAAGTGTGGCCTCAAAGGTCATTGGAAGAAAGATTGTCCCAAGTTCCTGGCCTCAGTTAAGAAAGGTACATCTTTTTCATACTACATTGAAACTTGTCTAGTGGTTGATTCTACTGACTCATGGATAGTAGACTCAGGAGCCACTAATCATATCTGCAATTCATTGCAGGGGTTTCAGATAATGCAGAGAATTGAGAAAGGAGAGTTTGCTTTTAGAGTCGGAACTGGAGCTAAAGTTTGGGCAGTTGCAGTAGGAGTTGTTACCTTACATTTTCCATGTGATAGGATATTAGTTTTAAACAATGTTTTCTATGTTCCGGACATGAGGAAGAATTTAATTTCAGTTTCCAGATTAATTGAATTTAATTATTCAGTTTCCTTCCATTCTAGTGTTGACATCAGTAGAGATGGAAATATTATATGTTCCGGTAGAATACATGACAACTTATTTTATATATATCCTATTGTTCCCACACTGCATAATGTACAACAAGAAAACCCAACTTCCCTTAAAAAGGAAGGTATCTTCAATCAATGACACATATCTTTGGCACTTACGTTTGGGTCACATTAACCTAAAACGGATTCAGAGGTTGGTAGAAGATGGGCCTTTGAGCTCATTAGATTTCGAACCTTTTTCTCAGTGCGAATCTTGTCTCAAGGGAAAGATGATCAAAAGGTCATTCTCTGGAAAGGGACTAAGGTCAAAGGAGTTGTTAGAATTGATTCACACTGATGTGTGTGGTCCTATGAACAAACCGGCTCGAGTAGGGTATGAGTATTACATCACCTTCACCGATGATTACTCTAGGTATGGATATGTATACTTAATGCGACGCAAGTCAGAGGCGTTTGATAAGTTCAAACAATTCAAGGCTGAGGCAGAGCTACAACTAGGGAAACATATCAAAGCCCTTCGATCTGATCGAGGTGTCGAGTACCTCCTGGGTGAGTTCAAGGAGTACCTCACACAACATGGGATTGTGTCTCACTTGTCTGCACCAAGTACACCCCAGCAAAATGGTGTAGCGGAGAGAAGAAACCGTACCCTTCTTGATATGGTAAGGTCCATGATGAGTCATGCAACCCTACCTATATCTTTTTGGGGATATGCCCTAGAAGCAGCAGCATACATTTTAAATCTGGTACCTTCTAAATCAGTACCTAGGACACCGCAAGAAATGTGGACAGGTCGAAAACCTAGTTTAAGACATATCCACATTTAGGGTTGTCCAGCCTATGTACTGAATGATAAAGCTACCAAGCTGGAACCCAGATCGGAAATGTGCTACTTCATTGGGTATCCTAAGGGAACGAGAGGTGGCATCTTTTATCATCCAAAGGAGCAAAGAGTGCTCATCAGCACTCATGGTAGGTACTTGGAGGATGATTGTATGATGCACCAAGAGCTTAGTTGTAAAGAACCCTTGAGGAGATTCTTCCGGGATCTCGTATAACATCTGTACCAGATCCTGAGACAGTAGATGAACAAGATATTCCTTTAAACACTCCGGAGCCTCGTCGTAGTGGGAGAATTTCTAGACAGCCAGAAAGATATCTAGGAGTGTCTTTTAAGACAAACTCTGAAGATCTGGTTGAGGATCCTACTAGTTATGATGAAGCAGTAACGGATATAGATGCTGACATGTGGCAGCAAGCGATGAAATCTGAAATGGATTCTTTGTATTCCAATCAAGTCTGGGAACTTGTAGATACACCTGAAGGGATTAAACCCATAGGGTGCAAGTGGATCTACAAGAGGAAGAGAGGAGTGGATGGGAAGGTGGAAACCTTCAAAGCAAGACTGGTGGCGAAAGGATATACTCAGAAAGAGGGTATCGATTATGAGGAAACCTTTTCACCAGTGGCTATGCTTAAGTCCATAAGGATTCTCTTGGCCATCGCATGTCATTATGACTACGAGATATAGCAGATGGATGTCAAGACAGATTTTCTTAATGGAAGTCTTGACGAATACATCTATATGATGCAACTAGAGGGCTTCGTTGCTAGTGGCCAAGATAACATGGTTTGTAAACTTAAGAAGTCCATTTATGGACGTAAGCAAGCATCTAGAGCATGGAACATCAAGTTTAATCAGGCAGTCAAATCCTTTGGCTTTGATCAAAACATTGATGAACCATGTGTGTATAAGAAAGGAAGTGGAAAAGCAGTTGCATTTTTGGTTCTGTATGTAGATGACATATTACTCATAGGAAATGATGTAGGTTTATTGTCATCCACAAAGGTTTGGTTATCCTCTCAATTTCAGATGAAGGATTTGGGTGAGGCTAGCTATATCTTAGGGATTAAGCTTTTGCGTGATCGCAAGAATAAGATGTTAGCCTTATCCCAATCTTCATATATTGAGAAGATATTGGTCAAGTTTAACATGCATGACTCCAAGAAGGGCCTCCTACCTTTTAGACATGGAGTACCACTGTCCCGAGATCAATGTCAAAAGACATCTGAAGAGATAGAGAGCATGAGGAGAGTTCCATATGTATCCGCTGTTGGAAGCCTCATGTATGCATGTTATGTACTAGACCAGATATTTGCTTTGCCGTTGGCATGGTTAGCAGGTATCAGTCAAACCCTGGACCTATGCATTGTACAGCTGTTAAGCATATATTCAAGTATCTTCGGAGAACGAAAGATATATGCTGACCTTTCGAGCAGATGATCTAACGCCTTTGGCATATACAGACTCTGATTTCCAATCTGATAGAGATGCCAGAAAGTCTACTTCAGGGTACGTCTTTACTTTGTCAGGAGGGGCTATATCATGGAGAAGTGTCAAGCAATCCTGTACTACTGATTCTACCGTGGAAGCAGAGTATGTGGCGGCATCGGAAGCTGCGAAGGAAGCGGTATGGCTCAGAAAATTCCTGTTGGAATTGGGAGTTGTTCCTGCAGTGCATAAACCGATTGTCATGTACTGCGATAACACTGGTGCTGTAGCACAGTGCAAAGAGCCCAGGAATCATAAGAAAGGTAAGAACATTCAGAGAAAGTACCACTTGATCCGGGAATTCATTCAGGATGGAGAGATAGTGGTGGAGCATATTGCTTCGGCAAATAACTTAGCTGACCCATTCACTAAGACTGTTACTGAGAAACTCTTCACTTCTCACGTTGAGTCTATGGGTGTTAGGCTAGGAAGTAGTGATCTTTAGTGCAAGTGGGAGTTTGTTGGGATTGGTGTATGCCCTAAAGCCCACTAGCTGCACTTTCATCTTTTGTTACTGGATATTGACTGGTTATTTAATGGAATGACTCTTTTATGCTTAAACATGTATATATGTATGGTTGTGTAAGGCCCATTGTTTCTAGTAAATGAATTAGGTGTGTAGTGCCTACACACAGATAGGTCTAACTCATGGACACTTGAAACAACATATTTGTTCATAACTGAGAGATGGAGCTGGGCACTTCATCTTGGTATAAGTTATAATGAGAGATTCTCCTGTATTCAGGGTGACTTACCTAAATCATGGGAGGGCTTTCCCGGATTCATCTCATTAGTGCATATGCAATGCATTGAACAGGACCATGATGGAACGCGCTCCCGATGCCCGGGTTCCTACCGAGGTCGGCGGACGTGGGAGTCCGTTTGGTTCCGACCCTTTCGTAACCGGGGGGCAAAAGGGGGCGTGCATCAACATTTCTTTTTTTTGTGTGGGTGTGCCAGATTTTCTATTTTTACTTGGAATTGCAAGTGGCGATCCGGAGATCAACCTTCGCAAGTAAAAAGGAAATCAACTTCTTTCAAGTTTTCCATTGCACATATATTTAAGAAAAGAGACATTTTCTTGATTTGCCGTGAAAGGTGGTTTTTTTGGCTTTTATAGCCGATTTTGGCATTTATAGCCGATTTTTGGCGTTTATAGCTGATTTTGGCGTTTATAGCCGATTTACAATCCTTATCAATAATGAAAGACAAGAGTTGTGATTTTTTGTCTCTTTTGAAAAAATACAAACTACAATGAAAAGCAAGAAAAGGAGGATCTAACTTCTCAGGAGATTGTGGGGGACCCGTTTAGATTGACGGTCGCAAGCCATATGTGGGCTTCGCCATCATCCATGCAGATGAGAACAGAGGATGCTATTGATTCGCTTGGCTTGGCTATAACCTCGGGTTTTTAGAGGACAAAGACCAAAGGAAGGTCCTATGTCTAATAAAAAGCCGAGTAGACGGGCTGAAAAGCCATATCTAAACCATTGGAGGCAGGAGGAGAAGGCAAGGACCTTGGGGGGGTACCCCCCAAGGGACTTTTGTCACCTTGTTGCGGTGGCCGGTGTAGAATTTCCGCAGAGTTTTCTCTCTTTTTCCTTTCTCTGGATTTCTGTCTGCTGTCTATTGATGTTGTGTGTGTCTGTTCTTCTTGGAGAGCCCTCCTATTTATAGGCTTTTAGGTAGCGTTTTAGGAGGGTTTATGGGCTTTTATTGTCATTAAGCCGCATAATGGGAGGAGTTACAAAATTGAATTATTTATTTTGTAACTCCTTTTTCTTGGCTTCTGATTGGCCGGAGGAGATTGAGGGCATTTAATCGCCTTTAATCGCCATGATGGGAGGAGTTTCATGGGTTAAATGCCATGAATCTCTTGACTTGTAACTCCCGAATGCTTGCTTCTGATTGGGCCGTCCAAAGAAATGGATTAATGACTGTAATAAAGCTAGTCAATTAATCGCATTAAGTGGTCGCCGAGCAGCTGAAGAGTCGCAGGCCGTGCCACGTCTTTTGAGATTCTTCTGTTGATGATCATCGATGGAGCTTCATGTAGATCGACATCAGATGATCATGTAATTTCAGGTGTTTGTTGCCAACAGCGGGTCGGTGCCATCTGTCCTGTCGATTTCTCGATCGGTCGGGTAGAAAGCACACTTTTTTTGGTTGACCGGGTGGCGATCAATATTGTTTTCGATACTCTTGATGATTTACCCGTGTTTTGGACGGATGTCAGAGGACTTGGTGTCTCAAAAGCATGAATTTTGGAAAGTACCAGAGGCTGGGCTCCTCGAATCGCGAAAAAAACGGCAAAAACCGGGGTTTCCGGGGCTTTCCCGGCGACCCCGGGTTCCAAGGTCGCCGGCGACCCTGGCCCAGGGTCGCAGGGGTCTGCGACCCTGGGGGGGTTTTCCCCCTTTCGTGTCCCGTTTTGCGTCCGTTTTTGCTGTTTTTCGATTCTTTTTTCTTCTGTACTTTTCCTTGACATTTTGACAATTTATTGGCCTAATTTCTTTGTAGGAAACCTGATGAGAATCCTTGCATTTTATTTTGCAAAGTTTCCAATTTCCTGAGAAAGCCGAAGACTTTGTCGCGCAGAGCTTGCCGATTTTCAGTCAGAAGCTGAAATTGGGCCAAACGATGTCGGAATGACCTGAAATTTGGTGTGAAGCCTCCTGAGCAATAAATAAGACCAACCATAGGCTTTTGTTTGAGTTTCGAAGCCGTTTGGGGTCCTATCATCTGTAGACTTGCTTTTTGTCGCGATGAAGATGTCGCGGTTTGATGTGCGGTCAATCGATGTCCGATTGACTTGAAACTTGACAGGGAACCTATTGGAGTCATTTTAAGATGATCCATAGGCTCTGTCTTGGAAACCATGGTCCGAGAGAGCTTTTGTCGCCGAGAGCTCCTTTTCGGCTGTCGGAGAAGCGAAGTTAGGCCAAATGATTTTGAAATGGTCCGAAACTTCTTGTGTACTCCTCTTTTGGCTGTCTGGAAGAATCTTGCAGTTTTTGTTTGATTCTGACAAGATTTGATTTTTGGAAGCAGCATTCCCTATTTATGGCAGGTTGCGACTTCATGTAGCTCTTTGGATCTTGAAAAGGCAAAGTGACATTTTTGGTGTCAACAAATGCCCCCTCGAGGTACAGCGGCGAGTTGCTTAACTTTTGTAGTCGATGTGCCTCGAAGAGATTTTTTGAAGGAGAGCCTGTGACTTGACCAAGAGTCTTTGAGCAATCTTTCTTTTGGTATTTGTAGCCTTTTGAGCTTCCAGGGGAATTTTATGGTAGTGAAAGGGATCACGTACCATCTCGAGGCAAAGTTTTGAAGATGACATCAGGGATGTGGATTTGGGTTTTGACCTTGTGACCTAACAGGCTATATGTGGCAGGTTAGGGGGTCGGGTTTGGTTTTGATCATGTGACCCAACAAGCTGTATGTGGAATGTTGGGGGATCAATTTTGGTTTTGATCTTGTGACCTAACAGGCTGTATGTGGCAAGTTAGGGGATCAGGTTTTGGTTTTTGGTTTTGGTCTTGTGACCTAACAGGCTGTATGTGGCAAGTTAGGGGACCAGGATTTGGTTTGATGGAATGTCAATTTCAAGAATTTGGCTCAATTTGGTAGATGAGGCTGGATGGTTTGATTTTTGGAAGCTCATGGGGCTTGGAATTTTCTTTTGTATGGTCCAATCAACTCAAAAGAGGCATGGAACCATTTTTGTATGCTCTTGGTAAGAGGGATTTCTCTTTGACTAAAAGCCCAAAAAAAAATTTCTTTTTCTTTTTTTTTTTTTTTGTGTGTGTGCCTAGGTGGTCAAACCTGGCTCATATGGGCTAACCCATGGGACCTTAAGCTTTTGAAATAGCTTAGATCTCATATGGTGTCATTTTTGTAAAGAATATCCAAAAATATCTCATTTGGATAGAGAATATCCAAGAATATCTTTACTTGGAGAGAATCTCTCATGATCCCTTTATTTTTGGGATAGAATATCTCAAGATATCTTTCTTTTGGGAAAGAATCCGTCATAGATTTCTTTTTGGGAGAAAATCCTTCAAGATATCTTTCTTTTGGGAAAGAATCTTTCTAATCTCTTTCTTTTGGTAAGGTTACTAATTAGTAACACTTACCTCTTTCTTCTTTCCTTCTTTGGTTTGCTCTTCTCTATAAAAGCAAGGAGAAGGTTGGATCTCTTGCTCTTATTACTTTCTTTTGCAATAATCTCAAGAGGGCTTCAAGACCAAGAGTCCTTCTTCAAGATCTTCAAGAGTTTTCTTCTTCTTCTCCATCAATGGCTTCAAGTAAGTTCTCCTTTTTTTTTTTCAAGATAACTCCATTGTAGGAAAAATAAAGTTCTTTTTTTTTTTGTTTCTTTCTTTTCTTTTCTTCTCTTTTTTTTTTCTTTTCCACTTGTTTGCTTCCCTTTTTTTTTTTTACACGGTTTTTTTTTTTTTGCTTTCTTTTCTTTTCTTTTTTTTCATGTTTTTTGTTTTTTTTTGTGTGGGCCGTACGGACAGATCCGTACGGATCTGGCCGTACGGCCACGTGGCCTGTGGGCCACGGCCTGTGGGCCAGCCCTCATTTTTTTTTCTCTTTTTTTTCTTTCCCTCCCCTTTTTTTTTTGAGAGAGTTTCTTTTCTTTCTTTTTTTTTGTTTTCTTTCCCCCTCTCTTTTTTTTTAGAGAAAGTTTCTTTTTCTTTTTTTTTTCTTTTTGCTCATCATGATAATGTATTTTTTTTTTTTGCAAACCTAGATGTTCATGCATGCCTTTAATTTGTAAATTAAATTTGTAGCATGATGTGATAGCATACCTGAAAGTTTTCGCAAATTTGGGAATTTGGAGCTCGCAGTGATGTTGAGCCCTTCCCGATTTTGCGGAGACTTTTAGGTTTCGAAAGTTTGGAGTTTCGGAGCTCGCAGCGATGTTGAGCCCATCTTCAAGCTTTCTATTTCTTTCGGGATAGTTCCTTTTCTTCGGAATTGCCCCGTCATCATGTCAAAATTTCGCCAGATTTTTTTTAGCGAGATTCTGTCATTTTGATGTTTGATCTTTTTCTTTTCCATCCTTTTCAGGTGGTTCCTCCAGAGCGAACAAGGGTAAAGAGCCTGCTACAAGCGTACCTCGTCGATCTTCTAGATCTTCTAATCCGGCCGTTCAGCAGGCTTTTGAGAAGGTCCAGTATGTTGAGAGAAATCTGGAAGAGTGCGACTTCCTCAACAGAGATGAGATGAGGCAGCGACTGATCACTCTCAAGGGAGAGGAATTCTATAAGATCATGGTAAGCAGTCGTCCATGGGTGATGGAAGATCAGAGCGTTTTGCCCAAGCCTACCTTCTTCTTTGGTGATGCAGTCCCTGATGACATGACATACCAGAGGAGATGTTTTTAGTTTTCTTTCACAGCAGATGGTGAGAAGAAGACTGTTGCTACCCGGTCGACGTTTGATCGCACAGTCTCGATTCTGAGCCTTGCCCCCACGTGCCCTAAGAGGGAAGATCCTCCAAGCTGGGTGAGAAGGACAAATGTAATCAAGACCGGGGTTTTTGTTGGCGGTTCTCCTGGATATACGGAGAGGTCGCCTGTTGATATGGATCTGTTGATGCCATCCAGCGGCTACCAGGGCTCTGATTATCCGTCGGTCGATTTGAGACCGGTGGGCCTTGGTATTTTCAGTGGTGACGGCAGCAATTGGATCAAGCCTTTCCGACTTCGAGGTCGTTTCAATGCTGACTCTGAGTGGAAGTCGTGGACTGATCGCGTCCTGCTGATTGGTGGCGCCGTTTTGAAGGAAGCCGGGATTTTTGATGCGGTCCGCGCCTTTAGGGAGACCGTGATCTTTTCCGACGAGGCCTTCATGGCTATGCTGGAGTCGTTCCTCCCTCAAACCAATACCTTCGTTGTGACGAATGGTGAGATTGGTTTTTCTTTGAAGGAGCTGAGCGCCATTACTGGATTGCCCATCCTCGGCAAACTCTATGAGGAGTTTATGCCGATTGACAACGTCCTCGAGGGGCAGTCTGAGGAGTTCAGGCTTCTATACTTTCAGCTTGTCGCCTTCTATGATTTTTTGAAGGAGAAGGAGGGTTTGAAAGTTAGATCCAGCAGTTGGAAGAGTTTTAGCTCTTCATTCCCCAACTTTTTTGATAGCAGGGAGTCTTCTGACAGCGTGACCTAGGAAGCCGGAGCTCAGGATCCAAGTTCAAAGAAAATCTTGGCCATGCAAGAAGAGTTGAGAGATTTCTGTGCTAGTACAAACGCCATATGTCCTGACATTGCACTGCGGAGAGATCTCGCTGTTTACCTCACTTATTGGCTTGGTGAGGCTGTTTTTGCTGGAGGAGATGGAACGCACATCAGGCCGCATTGTATTTTTCCGGCTTGTCAGATGGCGTTTGGAGAGCAGCTTGCTTTGGTGCCGGCTCTTTACTCCTACTTGTGTACCGAACTGCAGGCTGCTGCTTTTTTGGTTCGGCTTGGGCTTCCCATGAATAGGGTATTTTCAGCCCATATCTTTTATTCGTGGTATGTATACCACTGTCCTGGCTTCCATCGGCTGGGTGCTGCTCAGGATGATGATCCTCTGATGATTCGACTGGCTAAGGGCAAAGCCGTGTGCGAATCACTTTTGTTCGCCCGCATGAGGATCCGACGGTTCAGGGACGTCGAGATGGGGCAATCTTCAGTAAAGCTTTCTCCGGAGTTGCGGAAGAAGGCTTTTGATTTTGGTGCCTCCTGAGACTCTACCAGGGCGGGGTCGGGAAGGCATTATTCCTTGACAAATGCAGAGAGAGAGTGGCTTTTCAGCATACGTGTCGGCACGATGGTGTACCGTAGACATCTTTTCGTCGACATCCAGCCGTATGTACCCTCTCGCTTTGCTTTGCAGCTGGGCTTTTCTCAAGGCGTTGTTGGAGCGCCTTCAAGCATGGTGAAGCGCTTTGGAGGCTTACAGGACGGGAGAGATGCATGGGCTTTCTATAGTGCTGAAGACACTACAGCCATGATTTCTTATCCTGTGTTGTTGACTTCCCGTACTGCCGGCTTTGCGAAGTGGTTCGCGGAGAGCTTTTCGGCATATCGGGGGCTTTCCAAGAAGGAGCTTGATGTGAAGCTGGCATCTGGAAAGGGCCTTGGAAAGTCGGATGGCATCCGGCGAGAGGAAGTTTGGGCCTTCCTTTCTGGAGAGAAGCACAAGATAGGCTTTCTCGGTGACCAGGGCGTCATCGGTTCTGAAGCTGTTCGAGAGATACCTGATGAGGCTTTGGAGCAGCTAGAACAGGAGGAAGCCCAACTTGGCACTTGGATGTAAGCGGCACAGAGGCAAGCTTCCGTGGAGTCTACTGGCAAGAGCAGACCATCTAGTGAGGAGTCAAGTGGGAAACCTGACTCTGACAGCGGGGCAGGTTCCTCGAAGAAGCGAGCCCGCCGGGGTAAGAGGGGGAGGAGTCATCATCGCAGCAAGGGGCAGCATGAGGACTCTCCTGACTTGGAAGTTCCTCTTACTATCAATGAGGATGTGCCAGTGGATGCTGACGAGCCTCCATAGAAGAGAAGTCGAGAAGAAGAGACCGTCGGTGAAGGTATGATTCTTCCTTTTTCTCTTTCCATTTCTTTTCATGGGATTTTTTTTTCATGTTATGATTTGCTTCTTGTTTCTGCTTTTCTTTTCTTTTTTTTTAGCAGAGGAAGACTTGGTGATGCCTGAGGTCCCAACCGATGAGGTGGTGATGGATCCTGTCGAGGCACCTGAAGAAGAACCGAGGGACTCTGGAGTAAATCCAGAATCTCCAATTGGTACGACTTCTTTTGCTCTTTTTTTTTTTGAGTTTGTGACTTGGCTTGCTAACACATTTTTTTTTTGTTGTCAGCTGACTTGCCACAGGGTTCTGATGACTTTGAACCATCGATCGACGCAAATGTTGATGATGCTTTCGATGAGTTCATGGAGGAAGAAAGTGTTCCGCCAGTCGTCGAAGAAGGTATTCTGTAGTTATAACTCTGATAATGATTTTCAAACAGGGTCATATTCATACCTTTTTGTGTTTCCTTTGCAGGTTTTGAAGTGGCAGAGGAGGATCCGTCGCTTCCAGAGCAAGAGATGCCAGAGGTTGATCCAGAGGTAGAGATTCCTCGGACCAGCTCTGACAATATTGAGGAGATTCCTCGCGCTGAGATCCCTTCCCGAGCAGGAGTAGATTCAGCTGGAAAGAGTTCTTTTGTTACTCTTTCAACAGATGATGATATGAGTAGCCCGAATCCTCAGCTGGGCCATCTCTTCTTTTTGCGAAGAAGGTGGTGATGCGAGTTCTGAGCTCTTGGATTGAGACTCTCTTTTCTGGGCACTTGGAAGCCGGATTTGGCATGATCCAGCTTGTGCAGGAGATTCTCAGTGATGCTGAAGAGGCTGGTCTGGATGTCACAGGTGCCAGGGCGATCGTTGATAGGATCATTGCACTGGGTGACAAGTGGTTTGAGACCGTGAGTTTGGCTGATGACCAGTTCTTCAAGGAGATGTTCCTGGACCCTACTGATAAGGCTAAGTCTGACCTGGACGAGGCTACAGAAAGCAAGAAGCAGGCAGTCCGAAAGAGGAACTTAGAAGAGATAGCCATCATCAGGCTGACACATGACCTTAACATCCTTGACAGGGAGGTCGATGAGGCCAGGAAACGTCTTGAGCATTTGCAGGCACAAGTCGCTGCCAAGTGGACTGCCATAATAGAGGCTCGCGACAGGGAGAGTGCCCTGATTCACCAGGTTGCAGATGCCGAACGGGTTCTCAAAAGGAAGTCTGATGAGGAGGAACAATGGCAAACTGCTCGAGGTAAGCTTCCTAGTGTGAGAGAAGGGGTACAGCCCACTCCAGCATCTCATGGCAGGTTCCTGAAGAAGCGTGCCTTGGAATCCTTGACGGCTGAGGCTAAAAGTTTGCTTGGGGAGCTGAACTCTTGGCTGGAGACCATTTTTTATTGAGCTCCTGTATATATTTTTTTTTTACAGAAACCATCCTTCTCTCTTTTCTTTTTTTGGTACCACTTGTATTTTTTTTGGTACTTTATTTTTTGTAGTGCTTGTGAACACTTTCTCTCTCTTTTTTTTGGTACCACATGTATTTTTTGGTACTCTTTTCTTTTTTTTTTTGTTATCCCTACGCTCACTTGAATCTTTTTGTGATAAAAGTAATTGCTAAATGGGATGCTCTTCTTTTTTTTGTTATCCCTACGCTCACTTGAATCTTTTTGTGATAAAAGTAATTGCTAAATGGGATTTGATCAAAAGGTTGTCATTTTGTGAAAAATCTTTTGTCAAGTGATTGTTTTGGCATGAAAGCTAGGTTTTTCGTTTGTGGCATGGAAGCCAATTTTGGCATGAGAGCCAGCTTTTCTTGTGGCATTGATAGCCGAGTTTTTTTTTTTTTGTGTGGCATTGATAGCCGGTTTTGTTTTGGTGGCATCGATAGCCGGTTTGTGGCATTTATAGCCTGTTTTGATGGCATTTATAGCCGGTTTGGTTTTCAAAAAATGCAAGTATCGACTAAAAGTCGCCTCCCTGCTGAATGTTCTTGCAAGTATCGATGGAATGTCGCATCCTTGCTCATTCGGTTGCGAGTATCGATGGAATGTCGCATCCTCGCGGATTTGGGTGCAAGTATCGATGGAATGTCGCATCCTTGCTTTTCAAAAATTTTGGTTTTGCGGGTACTGTCTTGATGTCGTTTCCCCACGATTTTTGAAATTTGTGGTTTTCTCGAACCTTTGGGTCATGGATATCAACTGAAATGTTGCGTCTCCACAGTTTTTTTTAGGTTTTTTTCGAACCTTTGAAATTTGGGTTGTGGATATCAACTGAAATGTTGCGTCTCCACAGTTTTTTAGGTTTTTTCGAACCTTTGAAATTTGGGTTGTGGATATCAACTGAAATGTTGCGTTTCCACGGTTTTGTAGGTTTTTTTCGAACCTTTGAAATTTGGGTTGTGGATATCAACTGAAATGTTGCGTTTCCACGGTTTTTGTAGGTTTTTTCGAACCTTTGAAATTTGGGTTGTGGATATCAACTGAAATGTTGCGTTTCCACGGTTTTGGATTTTGCAAGTATCGACGAAATGTCGCTTCCCTGCGATTTTGGAAGTGTCGAACGTGGTTCGCTTGCTTCCGATTTGTGCGAGTATCGACTAAGCGTCGCTTCCTCGCGGTTTTTGAAAAACCATTTTTTGTTTAAAGACACGAGGGTCATAAGTTTTGACCTAAAACCATTTTGGCGGTAAAAAGGCAGGGTGGACTAGGGTGGAAATGCCTGAATCCGGATTTTGTTTCAAACCATGAATTTTGGGTTCAAGGGTTGAAAATTTTGGACAAGTTAGGGAAAGGTTCCTAAACTTGGATATATATTTTTTTTTTGAACAATGAAACGATGAAAGTAAGCATTGTTTTAGATTTCTAGAAATTTCAATATTTGACATGAAAATTCTAAAAAAGGGTGGGTTTAGCGAGCGTGTACCTGGAAACCGGTTTTGGCCGTACAGGCATTGCTCTTACCTAGTTGGGTAAGTCTTCAAGGGTAGTACCGCTTTAAGAACTTGCCGTTGATGGGCAGCATACATCTGTCGCCTTCCATGTTTAGGAGTGCGCATGTGCCGTTGGAGAAAACCTTGTCGATGACGTAGGGTCCCTCCCATTTTGGCTCAAATTTGCCTTTGGATTTATAAGCGAAGACCATTGGTCTTTTTACCGTAAGAACCAAGTCACCCTTTTTGTAGGCGCGTTGCCTGACCTTTTTGTCGAAAGATCCTGCCATGCGTGCTTGGTAAAGTTCTATGCTTTGTCGAGCTTCGAGCCGTCTCTCATCGAGATTGTCCAGCTCATGGAGCCGCAATTTGACATTGCTTTCTTGAGTCATGTCATTTTGCAAGGATACCCTCAAGGAAGGAATTTGTACTTCCAAGGGCACGACAGCTTCACATCCATGGACCAAGGAGAATGGTGTGCTATGGGTTGGTCCTCGAACGGTGGTTCGATAAGCCCACAAAGCTTCAGACATTTTGTCGCTCTAGTCTCTTTTGTGACTAGAGACCATTTTCTTCATAATAGCTTGTGCCACAGGACTATATAAGGATAGTTGAGGCATACCTTCATTTTGGAAAGGTTCAAGCATGGAGTTTGATGAAGAAGCATCCGATCTATGGAAGAAGATCGGCTTTTCCTTTGTTGAAGTTGCTGGAACAACGAAGGAAGCTGACGTAGGATCTTCTATGTCAGAAGTTGTCTCCATTGGAGTAAGAGCAGGCTGAACTTGCTGAGTGTCAGCTTGGCTTGACGATGTGTCGTCTTCTGGCTCTGAATCCGAGTCCGTGTCTTGCATGATAGACATGAAAGGGATAACAAATTTGCCCCCAGGCTTTTGCTTTGCCTTCTTCACTTTAGTTGTGATGACCAAAGGCTTTGAAGGCCTGAGGGAGATGATGAAGGGAGTTTGAATGCTCTCTTCGGATTTGTCGGATGGTTTGTTTTCTTCCGGTGATTGTTGAGGAGCCTTGCCTTTATCTTTCTGGAGATTTTCGGTAAAGGATGCTGTTTGCTTCTCCTCTTCTTCTTTTTCACCTAAAAATTTAAATGTAATTTTTGTGGTAGTCCCGGCCAGAGCGGGTGCCTCTACCAACTTCAAGAGCTTCTTGAGAAGGGTCTTTGTTTGGAAGATTATCTTCAGGATCAAGAGGCTGTCATTTTCATTTGCTGAGGATGAATCAGCAGCAGAGTTCCCATCCTCAGTGATTGTGTTGCACAGAGCATTTTCCGGGAACAAGTCCTGAACAACATCCAGCAACCTTTCTTCTTTATTGACCAATTCATCGTCCCAAGCATCAATAGCTGGGAATTCTTCGGTCAGGAAGGGTGTGAACTTTGAAGTCACAGTCTCAGGAGAAGAAACCTGAGAGGGTGTCATCTTATTGAAAGTCACGTGAGATGAGGTGGCTCCAGAAGATACATTGCTAGGCGTCGCCCGAGTGTAAGTGCTCTCATCAGACGATGCTTCGGAAGAGCTATAATCCCGAATTATCACATTACAGGAAGCTCTGACAGGAGACGTTGCCTGATCGGAGTCAGACCCATCCTCGGATGTAAGAGGATCGTCTATCCAGCAATTTTCTCCATTTTCAGGAGTTAAGGGAGGATGTACCTGATGGTCTTCAGGGACTTCAGGCTCTGGATTGCGAGGAGGCTCGTTGACGCGTTCTTGCTCTTGTTCTAGAGCGAGTCGCTGCAAGATCCTTGCATATTCTTCAAGATCAGGCATGGGAGCCGGATCTTCTTCTTCATCATCTCTTTGTGGTTCAACATTGTTGATTTCTACTGGAGTAATGAGAGGTGCTGGTTCAGCAGCATTTTCTTGTACAGCTTCTTGGTCTTCTTCATCATCAGACCAGGATCCTTGTGGCTGTAGGGGGTTATACCAGATTACTGGCATAAGATGAGATTCAGGAACCCATTCTTCATCGGAGAGATATTCTCCTGTTTCACGGGACTCTTCCCACTCATCTGTGTAGTTGGATTCGAATCCATCATCGGTGTCGCTGGACTCGTATCCATCAATGGAGAATCCAACTACCGAATTGCAAGAGTATGATGTCTCCTGCATGGCTTCTTTGATTGAGGTGGCATGAAATCACTGAGAGTGAATTTCCTTACCCCCTTTGAAGTCTCTGGAATGGATGTTTTTGTTACTTCCAGTGAAGCGGTAGAGGAAGCCTCTGCCTTTTCTTTGACCTCTTGTTTTGGCTGGGTCTTCTCTTGCCATTTGAGCTTGAGGAGATGTTTCCTAGCCTGCCTTCGCTGTTGAGCTGTAGGCTTTGTTTTCACGACCTCCCAATTTTCATCTTCCAGGAGATCGGGATGTACCCATATCGGTTGTCCGTCTGGTGTCGGGTAAGGAACCAGTTCCTTGGACGCTTCGATTGAGTTTATCACCTTGAAGGAAGTAGTGATCTTCTTCTTCGGTGATTTTGATGTTTGTCCACATGTCACCATATTGACGGAGGCAGACCCATAGTTTTTGTCAAAGGTGATGACTCCGTTTTTCCACATCTCATTTATTTTCTCTCTCACAACGAAGCATTGATTGAGAGGATGCGAGATCATCTGGTGGTATGGACAGTACCGAAGATCGTTGGTTTTGCCAACATCACCCGGTCTTTTTGGTTCAGGCAAGGTGAGCTTGCCGTTTGCCACAAGAGCCCCGAAGATTTCATCAACATCTTCATCAAACGGGTATTTCTTCTCTACTCGTTCTTTGAAGGCATCAGAGAGTTTAGGTCTCTTACCAACAGCTTTGTTTTCAGCTTTCTTTGGTGGCTGAGGAGCTGACTTGGTCTGCACATTGAGGACCTCTTTCTTCTTTGGTTTTGAGGTTGTAATGGCGGTTGGCTCTTTTCTTGATGATTTCTGACTGTTGAGGTCTTTAATCACCGTTTCAGCTTCCATGGAAGCTTCTAGGAGTTCTCCCAGGTTTTTTGATTTGTTGCCGATGATCATGGAGCGGATTCTGGCTCTCATGTTGTTTCGGCAAATGTCGACTAGCGACGCTTGTGGCAATACATCAGAGCATTTGTATGCCATTGCTTTCCACTTGTGAATGAAGTCATTTGTTGATTCATTCTCCCCCTGTTTTAGGCTGCACAGCTGAGCCATAGTAGCGGGGTGATCCTCACCTTTGAAGTGAGTCAGGAAGCGTGTCTCTAGCATGGCCCAATTTTGGATTGAGTCCTCCGGCAGAGTGGAGTACCAATCGAAGGCCGTACCTTTTAGGGTACTTGCAAAGAGGCGGATTTTGAGTGCATCTTGATCCGCGATAGCTCCCGTCAGGATCTTGAAGTGGATGACGTGCTGTCTGGCTGATCCTTTCCCCGTATATGTTTGGAGAGTAGGATGCTTGAATTTGGTGGGGAACGGGACCGAGTCCATCCATAAGGGATATGGTGGCTTGATCCCATGCTCTTTGAGTATATCCTCTTCTTTTGCTTTGGCGAGGATACCGTCTACGTCCTTTTTGGTAAGGGCGCGTGACTCATTTTCTTCTCTATTACCTCGTCGTCTTGATGATTCGGAGGAGGTTCATTGTTCGCCTGATTTTGGAAGGCGAGGAGAAGGTTTTCCATCAGAGTTTCAATCCTCTGCTGGCCCTGTTCCAACTGTTGGATGCGGGTGATCGCATCTTCTGGAGGTGGATTGCGGGGTGGTGGCTCAGAATTTGTAGCCAAGACATTCATCCTTCGTGATTCGAACGAAGAAACTGTCCTGGTGACTGAGCTGGGGCTCATTCTTTTGAAGAGGAGCTTGAGGAAGGATCACTCTGCTGTCCTTTGCTTGAAGGAGCAGGGGATTCTTCTGAATGTCTTCTTGTCCTTGAGACGCTGCGGGTCATTGGACGTCGGACATGGATTTTTGTTGCTGATTTTTGGCGCCTTCTGGTTTTTCCAACCATATGGACGGCAGCAACTTGGTTGGGTCTTTCTTTTTCGACCCATTTGGGAGAGACTTGAAGTGTGGGAGGCTGGGTCCTTTGCTTCTCTAGTCTCTTTTGTCTATACGACGCGCGGCGGCGTATACGACGAGCAATTTGAGCTTCGGTCAGCTCTGACTGGGCTTTGACGATGAAGGATGTGCTCCCTCGGGCGCAGCAGCCGAGCCTGTCTTCTTTGTAGCTGGGCAAGGATAGGATGCGAACCCTGTCCTTTGCCAGTTGCAGCGAAGCTTTGAATTTTTGAAGTTCGGCCCCTGTAGATATGAAGGGTCGAACTGCAGGTTTGTAGGCCTTAGCAGGTGCTTGTAGAGGCCTTGTGATGCATGACTTGATTTTGGGCTTGTAGGAACAAGCCAGCTCATGCTGGGATGACTTGGAAGTCAGGTTGGAGATGGGTCTCTCCTCTTTCATGTAGGCAAGAGGATAGAACTGGTTCTCCTTGAGTGGGGCCAGGAATGCTGGCTTAGTGGATGTATGGGACCTTCTCTGTTTTGGTGAAGGTTTTGGGGACCAAGTCTTGGAGTAGACCTGGTTGTTTGCAGGTTGAGGCTTCGTGGGGCTGCCACGGGCTTCAGGCCTTCTGGTGCTCGCCTTTGGTGTCATGGTAGTGACACGTTGAGAGGCGAGTTTCTGCTTCTTGGAGGGAGCAGTTTGTTCCTCAGGAAGTGGGAATGGTCCCAGTGTCCCAAAGACGATAGTCCGGGGAGTCGAGGTCGACCCGGAGTTCAGAGAGTTGCCGAGGGAGTTGACACTTCGGCAGCTGATGGGGCGCTTGTAGGTGCGCGTGGTTTGCTTCTGTTGAAGCATGAGTTGGTGCTTGTTTTCGTCGAAAGTAACGGTTAGTGAAGCTGCCATTGTTAGTTTTCAAAAATTTCTGAAACAAGACCACATCCATTAGTAATCACAAGAATATAATGATCATAAATGGGAAGTTCTATGGTTTCGTCTTTTCAAATTGCTCGAGGTAGATGACCCAAGCAATATGAGGAAGGCAAAATGCCATAGAGAGACAATTGTTCTGATCGCAGGTATGGTAAGCCCAGAATGGGCATCCCAGTGACTGCTAGAAGCAATTGTGAACTTAAATTCGACTTATCGAGAAGCAGAGCTTGCTCGAGGTAAGAAGAATATAAAGTTGGAGTTACAGATGTGCCGGTCGCAATACAGTAGACCCTGAAAGGGCGTACTAGTACCGCTAGACACAAATGTTTTGAGACCGCATCTATGAGATGAGATTCTCTGTTTTGAAAGGTCAAGATTGGATTCATCAAAGAGAGCAGATGGTATTCCAATCTGAACACGGGCTCAGCGATTTCCGCGAGCGCCAGTGCTCAGAAAGAAATGAACCATGATTTCTCGGATCTGAATCTAAAATGACGAGTTTTTTTTTTTGAAAGGCAATATCGGGTTCATCAAAGAGAGCAAAAGGCACTCCAATCTGAACACGGGCTCAGCGATTTCCGCGAGCGCCAGTGCTCAGAAGGGAGAAGACCAAGATTTCTCTAATCTAAACCCAAAATGACGGAAGTTTTTTTTTTTTCGAAGATTTTGAAGATTTTTTTTTTAAATCTTTTTATTTTATTTTATTTATTTTTATTTATTTTTTATTATTGTTTTTTAAGATTTTTTTTTTGAAATTTTTTTTTATTTTTTATTTTTTATTTTTTATTTTATTTTTACAAATAGGCCTCCTAACCCGGTCTTATGAAATCTTGATTGATAGAATTGTCCCCAGGTAAGGGTAGGATTACTTAATGAACCCGTTTGGAGGACCCTTGCCTAGAACAGTCAAGCTGTCTCCACACTCTGGACAAGGCGTTTCTTTGAATCAACCATGATCAAAGAACACAGTTGGTTTAACCTTAGTGGTCTATGTCTTTTTTTTTATATTTTTTTTTATTTTTATTTTTATGAATTCATCGAAGAGAAACAATGGCCCAAAACCTTAGTCGAACAGGCTCAACATTTCTGCAAGCGCGATGAACGATAGGAACGGATCAAGGTTTCTCAATTTTGAATCCAAATTGAGAAATCTAAAAAAAAAAATTTTATACTTTTTTATATATATATATAAATATTTTTTTTTAGATTTTTAATGAACTCATCGAAGAGAAACAATGGCCCAACCCCCGATCCGAACACGGTCTCAGCGATTTCCGCGAGCTCCAGTGCCCAGAAGGGAAAGGATCAAAGTTTCTCAATTTTGAATCCAAAAATGAAAAATCTGATTTTTTTTGTTTTTTTTTTTTGAAACGAGAAAGAGTGGAAATAAATTCAAAGAATTAGAAATTTCCAAACAAAAAATCTCATCTCATTTTTTTTATGCGGAATTCAACATAGGCCACCAATTATAAAGTAGCCAAGGAATCGAGAAAAGAAATATAAGCATAGAGCAAAATATATGATATGCAAATATTTCATTTCTAGCATCGTGTTCTCAAATAAACGAGTCCCACCGGGTGTGCCAGCTTGATGGACCGCGCTCCCGATGCCCGGGTTTCCTACCGAGGTCGGCGGACGTGGGAGTCCGTTTGGTTCCGACCCTTTCGTAACCGGGGGGCAAAGGGGGCGTGCATCAACATTTCTTTTTTTTGTGTGGGTGTGCCAGATTTTCTATTTTTACTTGGAATTGCAAGTGGCGATCCGGAGATCAACCTTCGCAAGTAAAAAGGAAATCAACTTCTTTCAAGTTTTCCATTGCACATATATTTAAGAAAAGAGACATTTTCTTGATTTGCCGTGAAAGGCGATTTTTTTGGCATTTATAGCCGATTTTGGCGTTTATAGCCGATTTTTGGCGTTTATAGCCGATTTTGGCGTTTATAGCCGATTTACAATCCTTATCAATAATGAAAGACAAGAGTTGTGATTTTTTATCTCTTTTGAAAAAATACAAACTACAATGAAAAGCAAGAAAAGGAGGATCTAACTTCTCAGGAGATTGTGGGGGACCCGTTTAGATTGACGGTCGCAAGCCATATGTGGGCTTCGCCATCATCCATGCAGATGAGAACAGAGGATGCTATTGATTCGCTTGGCTTGGCTATAACCTCGGGTTTTTAGAGGACAAAGACCAAAGGAAGGTCCTATGTCCAATAAAAAGCCGGGTAGACGGGCTGAAAAGCCATATCTAAACCATTGGAGGCAGGAGGAGAAGGCAAGGACCTTGGGGGGGGGGGTACCCCCCAAGGGACTTTTGTCACCTTGTTGCGGTGGCCGGTGTAGAATTTCCGCAGAGTTTTCTCTCTTTTTCCTTTCTCTGGATTTCTGTCTGCTGTCTGTGATGTTGTGTGTGTCTGTTTTCTTGGAGAGCCCTCCTATTTATAGTCTTTTAGGTAGCCTTTTAGGAGGGTTTATGGGCTTTTATTGTCATTAAGCCGCATAATGGGAGGAGTTACAAAATTGAATTATTTATTTTGTAACTCCTTTTTCTTGGCTTCTGATTGGCCGGAGGAGATTGAGGGCATTTAACCGCCTTTAATCGCCATGATGGGAGGAGTTTCATGGGTTAAATGCCATGAATCTCTTGACTTGTAACTCCGAATGCTTGCTTCTGATTGGGGCCGTCCAAAGAAATGGATTAATGACTGTAATAAAGCTAGTCAATTAATCGCATTAAGTGGTCGCCGAGCAGCTGAAGAGTCGCGGGCCGTGCCACGTCTTTTGAGATTCTTCTGTTGATGATCATCGATGGATCTTCATGTAGATCGACATCAGATGATCATGTAATTCAGGTGTTTTTTGCCAACAGCGGGTCGGTGCCATCTGTCCTGTCGATTTCTCGATCGGTCGGGTAGAAAGCACACTTTTTTTGGTTGACCGGGTGGCGATCAATATTGTTTTCGATACTCTTGATGATTACCCGTGTTTTGGACGGAGTCAGAGGACTTGGTGTCTCAAAAGCATGAATTTTGGAAAGTACCAGAGGCTGGGCTCCTCAAATCGCGAAAAAAATGGCGGAAAACCGGGGTTTCCGGGGCTTTTCCCGGCGACCCCGGGTTCCAAGGTCGCGGCGACCCTGGCCCAGGGTCGCCAGGGGTCTGCGACCCTGGTGGCGGTTTTCCCCCTTTCGTGTCCCGTTTTGCGTCCGTTTTGCTGTTTTTCGATTCTTTTTTCTTTCTGTACTTTTTCCTTGACATTTTGACCATTTATTGGCCTAATTTCTTTGTAGGAAACCTGATGAGAATCCTTGCATTTTATTTTGCAAAGTTTCCAATTTCCTGAGAAAGCCGAAGACTTTGTCGCGCAGAGCTGCCGATTTTCCGTCAGAAGCTGAAATTGGGCCAAACGATGTCGGAATGACCTGAAATTTGGTGTGAAGCCTCCTGAGCAATAAATAAGACCAACCATAGGCTTTTGTTTGAGTTTCAAAGCCGTTTGGGGTCCTATCACCTGTAGACTTGCTTTTTGTCGCGATGAAGATGTCGCGGTTTGATGTGCGGTCAATCGATGTCCGATTGACTTGAAATTTGACAGGGAACCTATTGGAGTCATTTTAAGATGATCCATAGGCTCTGTCTTGGAAACCATGGTCCCGGAGAGCTTTTGTCGCCGAGAGCTCCTTTTCGGCTGTCGGAGAAGCGAAGTTAGGCCAAATGATTTTGAAATGGCCCGAAACTTCTTGTGTACTCCTCTTTTGGCTGTCTGGAAGAATCTTGCAGTTTTTGTTTGATTCTGACAAGATTTGATTTTGGAAGCAGCATTGCCTATGTATGGCAGGTTGCGACTTCATGTAGCTCTTTGGATCTTGAAAAGGCAAAGTGACATTTTTGGTGTCAACAGACCATGGAAGGTGTGATCTCTAAAATAGTACTATCACAGAGAGAGATCAAGTCACCTCATGCTACTGAGTGACCCGTGCTCTTAATCTTGAGCATTTGTGGATGAACTGATGAAATCAAGTTCTTGTGCTTTAATTCACTATGGGTGAGATTCTTTTCATGGGCCAACAGCTCTGTGTTTTGGGTACTCGGACTTGATTAGTTGGGACGTGCAGATGCAATATAGAATCTATGCCATCTAATGATGGAATGATCATCCCCTTAGAATTATCCGATTAATCATCAAAATCTAAGATCTTAGTATATGGATGTTCCATATGGATATTGAACTTATGGGTCGCTCCCTGGATCAAGAGAATGATATCCGAATGATGATTATGTTAAGGATATGAAGTTCTAAGATTTAGATGTAATCGGGAAGGTTGATAGTACATGTGATAACCTGACTCGATTATGGATGTTACACAGAGGGGCATTCAGGTCATTATACTTGGTAGGTCGAAGACAACCGTCATTTTATGACGAGCTTATTATAATATATATTTGTCCTTGGAGTTCAGCCATAACTCTTTAGTGGAATGAGTTAAGGTTAAAATGGTCTTTATGTTGCGATGGGTTTAGCATGGATATTTTGGTCATTTTGGGAGCCAATGGCAAATATGTCTTTTGGTCCCTTCTCTAGTCATTTTCCAAGATTGGCATGGTTTCCTAAAATGTTTAGATAACATTTGGATGAATTATTTTAGTGGAAAAATAATTTTGAGGTTAAATTCAAATAGGCCTTTGATGGCATACATGAATTTAATTCTAGATAAATTATATGCGGGCCATGGTGTGCATTATCATGATGGACGTCCATAATAGGATTTCCATGGATAAGGTTTCCAATTTTGAGTAGGTCTCTCTACTTGAAAGGTTGGACTCCTCTTTGGATTAGTATTCCTATGAGAAAGTTTCCTTTTTGGATTAGGAACTTCAAATTAGTAAGTGTTGTACAACTAGGATTACTAATTGCATGGGAAGTTCCTTTAGTTTCCTTTTCTAATTGGAGTGTTTCTTAAAGGAAATAAATCTTTCCTTTTAGGACATCTTTGAGAATTAGGAGAGATAACTTTATGGGAAAGCTATCCCAAAGTTTCTATAAAAGAAACTTCATAGCTCTTGGACGTCCAACACTACAAGAATGAGAGCTTCCTAGGAGTCCCACACGTCCAGCCTTGAAGTTCTTTCTTCTTCATTGAAGATAGTTCAAAGTCTGAGATTTTTCCTTGGAAAAATAGTTCTCAATTCCTAGATTAAGATCCCACCATCTTAGCCAATCAGATTTGGAAGTGAGATAGAGGAGAAGATCAAAGGCAACACTACTGCAGAAAATTCCAGCAACTTGTTTGCTAATTGCAAGTCTGAGTTCGGGCCTTTGGATCTATTTTTTCAGAGATTTGAAGTCTACAAATCTTCGAGGTAATAGTCTTCTTCATTCTCCTTTAATTTACACTTGTTGATCATGAATTCATGGAGTTCTCATGCGATCTATATGGCTGATTTATGTTGCCCAAATCAGATTTTTAAAAATTTGTCATGTTACAAATTAGCCATGAATGTCTTCCGCTAGTGTAATTCAGATCTAAATCGCAGTTTCTTTTAGTCCATTGTTTGATGGTACAAACTATGCCTTTTGGAAAGCCCGAATGACCGTCTTCATCAAATCTCGTAATGGAGATGTGTGGGATTTTGTAAAGGATGGATGGACTCCTCCTACAGTCACAAATACAGATGGCACTGTCCAGCCTCTTGCAAAGGCAAAATGGACAGCTGATCATAAGGCACTGAGAGACAACAATGCAAAGGCATTGAATGCCATAACTTGTGCCATGAATGCTGAAGAGTACAAAAAGATTATGACATGTACTACAGCTAAACAAGCTTGGGATCTTTTGGAAACAAATTACGAAGGAACAACCATTGTCAAAAGAGCCAAGCTCCAAATGTTGACTTCTCAATTCGAATCTTTAAGAATGAGGGAAGATGAAATGTTCGATGAATTTCGAACTAAGCTAATGGTAATTGTGAATGAGATGTGGTCACTTGGTGAACAAATTCCTGATGGCAAAATTTGTAGCAAAATCCTTACATCCCTTCCTGATAGATTTCACCCCAAAATAACCTCTATAGAAGAATACAATGACCTAGAAACTATGAAAGTTGAAGAATTATCTGGTAATATTAGAACTTTTGAGTTAAAGTTAAATAATGCTTCTAATAAATCCAAAGATAAGAAATCAATTGCTTTAAAAACCTCTCAATCAACTCAATCTAAAGGAGAATCAGATAATGACGAAGAAAGTGATAATGAAGATATTGCTCTTCTCACTAAAAAATTTATAAGACATTTTAAGAAAAAGAATTCAAATTTTAAATTCTTTAATAAAAATAAAAACAAAAGCATTTCTTCATCTAAGAGTCAAGAAAGAAAAGTCAAATGCTATAACTGTCAAAAACTTTGACATATATCTTCTTAGTGTCCAACGGAAAAAATAGAAAAAGACACTTATGGCAACATGGGATGACTCATCTGAATCAGAGTCAGAATCAGATGAATCACATGAAACAGAAAATTACACTATTTTAATGGCTCGAAGTTTATGTGATCCATCAGTTGAGACATCTGAAAAATCTCATTTTGAGAAATCTGAGGATGAATATAAAAATCCAGATATTGAAGAATTTGAAGAAGAACCCGAATCTAAATAAGATGGCTCAGATAATGAAGACAATGATGAAAATCTTCAAGAATCATATAATAGACTCTATGATGAGAGCTGCAAGTTAATTAATATCATAAGAAAACAAGAAGCAGAGAATAAAGTTTTAAAAGACAAACCTTAATAGGTGAAATTAATATCTTAACCAATGATCTTAACGAAACCAACTCTAAATTTCAAATTGCCAGTAAATACATAAGAAATCATAAGAAAGAAACTGATGCTCTAAAAGAGGTAATCACTAATTTAAAAAAGGAAGTCACCCATCTAATATGATATAAAGAAAAATATGAGTATTCTTTTACTCATGGAGAAGAAAATTTTGAATAACTATTTAGAATGGGTAAATATCAAAGAGACAAAACTGGGCTGGGGTACAACAAAGAATCAAAACAAAACCCCGATGTCTCTACTAAATTTATAAAAGGAATGGCTTCCTCTATTAATCAAAACATTCCTAAGGTTATATATAATTCTTATGAAAGAAAAAGATATATCAAATATGACTGGAAAAAGAAACCAACTAAAAAGAAAAACTCAGGCAATTTATTTTTTTCTCAAAAACTAAATGAATTGATAAATTTATCAGCTAAAAACTCAATTCTATAATCATTCTAAAAATGTTTTATCTACAAAAAGGAACCCAAAGAGATCTTTTCTTCAATATGAGTCTCTAGGTCATATTGGAACTTCTCACACACAAAGGTATATGTGGGTACCTAGAAGTCTACTTGTTCACACAGCTCTTAAAGCTAGAGACCAATCTGTATGGTTCCTAGATAGTGGGTGCTCTAGACACATGACTGGGGATAAAACACTCTTCTCCAAATTAAATAATTATGATGGTGGAACTATCACTTTTGGTGATGGTAATATTGCTAAAGTTATAGGAAAGGGCACTCTGAATGTTCCCAACGTGCCTAAAATAGAAGATGTTTTATGTGTTGATGACTTGAAACATAACTTGCTTAGCATTTCACAAATTTGTGATAAAAAACATGCTGTCTTCTTTACTAGTGATGGTTGTGAGATTTCGAAAAATTGTAAAGTGATTCTAAGAGGTCTTAGAAATCAAGAAAACTGTTATGTTGTTAGTAATCACAAAGAAGCATCCAGTTCAGCCTGTTACATAGCTCATCTTGATGGAGCCCAACTATGTCATCAAAGGCTTGGACATGTGAACCATAGAGACTTGTCCAATTTAAACAAGTATGTAAAGGGCCTTCCAAAAATTAGCAAGAAGTCAAAAACAGAAAGGTAAACAAATCAGAAACTCTCACAAAAAGACTAAGTCCTTGAAGACTTCCAGATCCTTAGAGCTTCTCCATACGGACTTGGTTGGTCCAACAAAGAAAGAGAGTAGAGGTGGCAAAAAATACTTCCTTGATATTGTTCATGATTATTCCAGATTTACTTGGGTTGTATTCTTGAGGGAAAAATATGATGCATATGCTGAATTCAAAAAGATTGTGAAAAGAATTCAAGTTGAAAAAGTAAGAGCAGTTGCTAGAATAAGAAGTGATCATGGTGGTGAATTTGAAAATGCTAGATTTGAAAAATACTGTATTAAGTATGGAATTCACCATGAATTTTCTGCCCCTAAAACTCCTCAACAAAATGGAGTTGCTAAAAGAAAGAGTCGGGTTTTACAAGAGATGGCCACGGTTATGCTTCATGGAAAGAAACTCCCTAGAGATCTATGGGCTGAAGCAGTGAATACAGCTTGTTACATCATAAACAGGGTTTACTTGAGAACTGGCTTGAGCAAAACTGCTTATGAATTATTGCATGAGAAAAAGCCAAACATTAGCTACTTTAAAATTTTTGGTAGTATATGTTATATTCTCAAGGATAGAGAACATTTGAGCAAATTTGACTCAAAAAGTGATGAAGGCATTTTTATTGGCTATTCTCAAAACAGTCGTGCATACAGAGTTTTGAACACAAACACTGGAGCCATACAAGAATCTATAAATGTTGTCATTGATGACAAATTAAAAGAGTCCAGTAATCAAGAAAACCCTGATAATGATGAGATAGAAGTCCCAACAGCTAAGCTAGATGCGTCTCTAATCTCTAAGAACTTGGTAAATATGAAACATCATCCTATGGACCAAATTCTAGGAGATCCTTTGGCTGGTGTCAAGATTAGAAGGCAATTGGAAAATATTGTTAGTTATCTTTGCTTTACTTCTATCATTCAACCTAAAACTATTAATGAAGCTTTCTCTGATGATTGTTGGATAAATGCTATGCAAGAAGAGCTAAATCAATTTACTAGAAATGAAGTATGGGAATTAGTACCTAGGCCTATTGACAAAAATGTTGTAGGTACCAAATGGATTTTCAAAAATAAACTTGATGAAAATGGTACCATAGTTAGAAACAAGGCCAGACTGGTTGCCCAGGGATATTCCCAAATTGAAGGAATAGACTTTGAAGAAACATTTGCTCCTGTTGCTAGACTTGAATCCATTAGAATCTTACTTGCCATTGCTTGCTCTTTGAAATTTAAATTATTTCAAATGGATGTGAAAAGTGCTTTTTTAAATGGCATATTTAAAGAAGAAGTTTATGTTGAGCAACCTAAAGGGTTTGAAGATCCTAAGGAGCCTAATCATGTGTATTATCTTAAAAAGGCTCTCCATGGTCTCAAACAAGCTCCTAGAGCTTGGTATGAAAGACTCACTCAATTTTTTGTAGATCACAATTTTGAAATGGGAAGTGTTGATAAAACTCTATTTATTCAAAGAATAAATGACACTATTTTGATTGCTCAAATCTATGTTGATGATATTGTGTTTGGATCTACTTGTAATGATTTAACAGAAAGATTTGCTAATCTTATGAAATCTGAATTTGAGATGAGCATGGTTGGTGAAGTTAATTTCTTTTTAGGATTACAAATAAAACAACTGACTGATGGAATGTTTATTTCCCAGACCAAGTATGCTAAAGAATTGGTCAAAAGGTTTGGATTAGATTCAGCCAAGCACATGAACACACCCATGAGCACAACTCTCAAATTATCTAAGGATATGAGTGGTAAGAATGTTGATCCTAGTTTGTATAGAAGCATGATAGGTGTTGACACCAAAAATGTCACTTTGCCTCTTCAAGATCCAAAGAGCTACATGAAGTCGCAACCTGCCATAAATAGGCAATGCTACTTCCAAAAATCAAATCTTGTCAGAATCAAACAAAAACTGCAAGATTCTTCAAGACAGCCAAAAGAGGAGTACACAAGAAGTTTCGGGCCATTTCAAAATCATTTGGCCTAACTTCGCTTCTCCGACAGCCGAAAAGGAGCTCTCGGCGGCAAAAGCATCGGAGACACCAAATCTTCGATCAGAGCCGATGGATGGTCTCAAAATACTTCCAAAAGGCTCCACGTTAAGTTCTGAGTCAAACCGACAACGTTTGACCCTACATCAACCCTCGAATAGCTAAATCAAGCCTCTCGACGGCGAGAACCACCGAGGCAATTACTCATCAGATAGAGCATATGGACGGCTTCAAAATGCTTATAAAGGGCTACACGTCAAATTTCAGGTCATTTCCACAACATTTGCCATATTTTGACGCTCGGAAGCCAAATCAGGCCTCTCGGCGGCAAAGCCCTCCGGGACCATGGTTTCCAAGACAGAGCCTATGGATCATCTTAAAATGACTCCAATAGGTTCCCTATCAAATTTCAAGTCAATCGGACATCGGTTGACCGCACATCAAACCGCGACATCTTCATCGCGACAAAAGCAAGTCTACTGGTGATAGGACCCCAAACGACTTCAAAACTCAAACAAAAGCCTATGGTTGGTCTTATTTATTACTCAGCAGGCTTCACACCAAATTTCAGGTCATTCCGACATCGTTTGACCCAGTTTCAGCTTCTGACGGAAAATCGGCAGCTCTGCGCGACAAAGTCTTCGGCTTTCTCAGGAAATTGGAAACTTTGAAAAATAAAATGCAAGGATTCTCATCAGGTTTCCTACAAAGAAATCAGGCCAATAAATGATAAAAATATCAAGGAAAAATACAGAAGAAAAAAGAATCGAAAAACAGCAAAAACGGACACAAAACGGGATAAAAAAGGGGGAAAACCTCCCCAGGGTCGCAGGCCCCTGCGACCCTGGCCAGGGTCGCCGGCGACCTTGGAGCCCGGGGTCGCCGGGAAGGCCCCGGAAACCCCGGTTTTCGCCGTTTTTTCGCGATTCGAAGAGCCCAGCCTCTGGTACTTTCCAAAATTCATGCTTTTGAGACACGAAATTCTCTGACATCCGTCCAAAACACGGGTTAATCATCAAGACTATCGAAAACAATATTGATCGCCACCCGGTCAACCAAAAAAAAGTGTGCTTTCTACTCGACCGATCGAGAAATCGACAGGACAGATGGCACCGACCCGCTGTTGGCAACAAACACCTGAAATTACATGGTCATCTGATGTCGATCTACATGAAGATCCATCGATGATCATCACCAGAAGAATCCCAAAAGACGCGGCACGGCCCGCGACTCTTCAGCTGCTCGGCGACCACTTAATGCGATTAATTGACTAGCTTTATTACAGTCATTAATCCATTTCTTTGGACGGACCAATCAGAAGCAAGCATCCGGGAGTTACAAGTCAAGAGATTCATGGCATTTAACCCATGAAACTCCTCCCATCATGGCGATTAAAGGCGATTAAATGCCCTCAATCTCCTCCGGCCAATCAGAAGCCAAGAAAAAGGAGTTACAAAATAAAGAATTCAATTTTGTAACTCCTCCCTTTATGTAGCTTTATGACAATCAAGGCTCATAAACCCTCCTAAATGGCTACCTAAAAGCCTATAAATAGGAGAGCTCTCCAAGAAGAAAGGACAGACAACGAAAATCACAGACAGAAGCACAGAAATTCAGAGAAGGAAAAGAGAGAAAACTCTGCGGAAGTTCTACACCAGCCACCACTACAAGGTGACAAAAGTCCCTTAGGGGGTACCCCCCCCAAGGTCCTTGCCTTCTCCTCCTGCCTCCAATGGCTTAGATGTGGCTTTTCAGCCCGTCTACTCGGCTTTTTATTGGACATAGGACCTCCTTTTGGTCTTTGTCCTCTAAAAACCTGAGGTTATAGCCAAGCCAAGCGAATCAATAGCATCCTCTGTTCTCATCTGCATGGATGATGGCGAAGCCCACATATGGCTTGCGACCGTCAATCTAAACGAGCCCCCCACAATCTCCTGAGAAGTTAGATCCTCCTTTTCTTGCTTTTCATTGTAGTTTGTATTTTTTCAAAAGAGACAAAAATCACAACTCTTGTCTTTCATTATTGATAAGGATTGTAAATCGGCTAGAAACGCCAAAATCGGCTATAAACGCCAAAAATCGGCTATAAACGCCAAAATCGGCTATAAATGCCAAAAAAATCGCCTTTCACGGCAAACCAAGAAAAATGTCTCTTTTCTTAAATATATGTGCAATGGAAAACTTGAAAGAAGTTGATTTCCTTTTTACTTGCGAAGGTTGATCTCCGGATCACCACTTGCAATTCCAAGTAAAATAGAAAATCTGGCACACCCACACAAAAAAAAAGAAATGTTGATGCACGCCCCTGCCCCCCGGTTGCGAAAGGGTCGGAACCAAACGGACTCCCACGTCCGCCGACCTCGGTAGAACCGAGCAGGAGCGCGGTCCATCAAGCTGGCTTCACCCGGTGGGACTCGTTTATTTGAGAACACGATGCTAGAAATGAAATATTTGCATATCATATATTTTGCTCTATGCTTATATTTCTTTTCTCGATTCCTTGGCTACTTTATAATTGGTGGCCTATGTTGGATTCCGCAAAAAAAAAAAAAATGAGATGAGATTTTTTGTTTGGAAATTTCTAATTCTTTGAATTTATTTCCAATCTTTCTCTTTTCAAAAAAAAAAAAAACACAAAAAAAAAATCAGATTTTTTCAGTTTGGATTCAAAATTGAGAAACTTTGATCCTCTCCCTTCTGGGCACTGGCGCTCACGGAAATCACTGAGACCGTGTTCGGATCGGGGATTGGGCCATCGTTTCTCTTCGATGAGTTCATTAAAGATCTAAAAAAAAAATGTAAAAAAAAAAATAATAAAAATTTTTAGATTTCTCATTTTGGATTCAAAATTGAGAAACCTTGATCCGTTCCTATCGTTCATCGCGCTTGCAGAAATGTTGAGCCTGTTCGACTAAGGTTTTGGGCCATCGTTTCTCTTTGATGAGTCCATTAAAAAAATCTATAATAAAAAAAAAAAAAAGACATAGACCACTAAGGTTAAACCAACTATGTTCTTTGATCATGGTTGATTCAAAGGAAAGCCTTGTCCAGAGTGTGGAGACAGCTTGACTGTTCTAGGCAAGGGTCCTCCAAACGGGTTCATTAAGTAATCCTACCCTTACCTGGGGGCAATTCTATCAATCAAGATTACATAAGACCGGGTTAGGAGGCCTATGTGTACTCTCTCGTCTTTTAAATAAATTAAAAATAATAATAATAAATTTTTTTATAAAAAATAAAAATTTTAAAATAAAAAATAAAAAATAAAAATTTTTCAAAATTTTTTTTTCTTAAAATAAAAAAAAATAAAAAAAAAAAAGATTAAAAAAAAAAATCTTCGAAATCTTCAAAAAAAAAAAAACTTCCGCCATTTTGGGTTCAGATTGGAGAAATCTTGGTCTTCTCCTTTCTGAGCACTGGCGCTCGCGGAAATCGCTGAGCCCGTGTTCAGATTGGAGTGCCTTTTGCTCTCTTTGATAAACCCGATATTGGCCTTTCAAAAAAAAAAAACTCGTCATTTTTAGATTCAGATCCGAGAAATTATGGTTCATTTCTTTCTGAGCACTGGCGCTCGCGGAAATCGTTGAGCCCGTGTTTAGATCGGAATACCATCTGCTCTCTTTGATGAATCCAATCTTGACCTTTCAAAACAGAGAATCTCATCTTATAGATGCGGTCTCAAAACATTTGTGTCTAGCGGTACTAGTACGCCCTTTCAGGGTCTACTGTATTGCGACCGGCACATCTGTAACTCCAACTTTATATTCTTCTTACCTCGAGCAAGCTCTGCTTCTCGATAAGTCGAATTTAAGTTCACAATTGCTTCTAGCAGTCACTGGGATGCCCATTCTGGGCTTACCATACCTGCGATCAGAACAATTGTACCCTCTATGGCGTTTCGTCTTCTTCATGTTGCTTAGGTTATCTTCCTCTAGCAAGACGAAACCATAGAACTTCCCATTTATGATCATTATATTCTTGTGATTACTAATGGATGTGGTCTTGTTTCAGAAATTTTCGAAAAACTAACAATGGCAGCTTCACTAACCATTACTTTCGATGAAAACAAGCACCAACTCATGCTTCAACAGAAGCAAACCGCGCGCACTTACAAGCGCCCCATCAGCTGCCGAAGCATCAACTCCCTCGGCAACTCTCTGAACTCCGGGTCGACCTCGACTCCCCGGACTATCGTCTTTGGGATGCTGGGACCATTCCCACTTCCCGAGGAACAAACTGCTCCCTCTAAGAAGCAGAAACTCGCCTCTCAACGTGTCACTACCGTGACACCAAAGGCGAGCACCAGAAGGCCTGAAGCCCGTGGCAGCCCCACGAAGCCTCGACCTGCAAGCGATCAAGTCTATCCCAAGACTTGGTCCCCAAGACCTTCACCAAAACAAAGAAGGTCCCAAACATCTACCAAGCCAGCATTCCTGGCCCCACTCAAGGAGAACCAGTTCTACCCTCTTGCTTACATGAAAGAGGAGAGACCCATCTCCAACCTGACTCTCAAGTCATCCCAGCATGAGCCGGCTTGTTCCTACAAGCCCAAAATCAAGTCATGCATCACAAGGCCTCTACAAGCACCTGCTAAGGCCTACAAACCTGCAGTTCGACCCTTCATCTCTACTGGGGCCGAACTCCAAAAATTTAAAGCTTCGCTGCAACAGGCGAAGGACAGGGTTCGCATCCTGTCCTTGCCCAACTGCAAAGAAGACAGGCTCGGTTGCTGCGCCCGAGGGAGCACATCCTTCATCGTCAAAGCCCAGCCAGAGCTGACCGAAGCTCAAATTGCTCATCGTATATGCCGCCGCGCGTCATACCGGCAAAAGAGACTAGAGAAGCAATGGACCCAGCCTCCTACACTTCAAGTCTCTCCCAAATGGGTCGAAAAAGAAAGACCCAACCAAGTTGCTGCAGTCCATATGGTTGGAGAAACCAGAAGGCGCCAAAAATCAGCAACAAAAATCCATGTCCGACGTCCGATGACCCGCAGCGTCTCAAGGACAAGAAGACATTCAGAAGAATCCCCTGCTCCTTCAAGCAAAGGACAGCAGAGTGATCATTCCTCAAGCTCTTCTTCAAAAAGAATGAGCCCCAGCTCAGTCACCAGGACAGTTTCTTCGTTCGAATCACGAAGGATGAATGTCTTGGCTACAAATTCTGAGCCACCACCCCGCAATCCACCTCCAGAAGATGCGATCACCCGCATCCAGCAGTTGGAACAGGGCCAGCAGAGGATTGAAACTCTGATGGAAAACCTTCTCCTCGCCTTCCAAAATCAGGCGAACAATGAACCTCCTCCGAATCATCAAGACGACGAGGTAAATAGAGAAGAAAATGAGTCACGCGCCCTTACCAAAAAGGACGTAGACAGTATCCTCGCCAAAGCAAAAGAAGAGGATATACTCAAGGAGCATGGGATCAAGCCACCATATCCCTTATGGATGGACTCGGTCCCGTTCCCCACCAAATTCAAGCATCCTACTCTCCAAACATATACGGGGAAAGGATCAGCCAGACAGCACGTCATCCACTTCAAGATCCTGACGGGAGCTATCGCGGATCAAGATGCACTCAAGATCCGCCTCTTTGCAAGTACCCTAAAAGGTACGGCCTTCGATTGGTACTCCACTCTGCCGGAGGACTCAATCCAAAACTGGGCCATGCTAGAGACACGCTTCCTGACTCACTTCAAAGGTGAGGATCACCCTGCTACTATGGCTCAGCTGTGCAGCCTAAAACAGGGGGAGAATGAATCAACATATGACTTCATTCACAAGTGGAAAGCAATGGCATACAAATGCTCTGATGTATTGCCACAAGCGTCGCTAGTCGACATCTGCCGAAACAACATGAGAGCCAGAATCCGCTCCATGATCATCGGTAACAAATCAAAAAACCTGGGAGAACTCCGAGAAGCTTCCATGGAAGCTGAGACGGTGATTAAAGACCTCAACAGTCAGAAATCATCAAGAAAAGAGCCAACCGCCATTGCAACCTCTAAACCAAAGAAAAAAGAGGTCCTCAATGTGCAGACCAAGTCAGCTCCTCAGCCACCAAAGAAAGCTGAAAACAAAGCTGCTGGTAAGAGACCTGAACTCTCAAATGCCTTCAAAGAACGAGTAGAGAAGAAATACCCGTTTGATGAAGACGTTGGTGAAATCTTCAGGGCTCTTGTGGCAAACGGCAAGCTCACCTTGCCTGAACCAAAAAGACCGGGTGATGTTGGCAAAACCAACGATCCTCGGTACTGTCCATACCACCAGATGATCTCGCATCCTCTCAATCAATGCTTCGTTGTGAGAGAGAAAATAAACGAGATGTGGAAAAACGGAGTCATCACCTTTGACAAAAACTATGGGTCTGCCTCCGTCAACATGGTGACATGTGGACAAACATCAAAATCACCGAAGAAGAAGATCACTACTTCCTTCAAGGTGATAAACTCAATCCAAGCGTCCGAGCAACTGGTTCCTTACCCGACACCAGACGGACAACCGATATGGGTACATCCCGATCTCCTGGAAGATGAAAATTGGGAGGTCGTGAAAACAAAGCCTACAGCTCAACAGCGAAGGCAGGCTAGGAAACATCTCCTCAAGCTTAAACGGCAAGAGAAGACCCAGCCAAAACTAGAGGTCAAAGAAAAGGCAGAGGCTTCCTCTACCGCTTCACTGGAGGTAACCAAAACATCCCTTCCAGAGACTTCAAAGGGGGTAAGGAAATTCACTCTCAGTGATTTCATGCCACCTCAATTCAAAGAAGCCATGCAGGAGGCATCATACTCTTGCAATTCGGTAGTTGGATTCTCCATTGATGGATACGAGTCCAGCGACACCGATGATGGATTCGAATCCAACTACACAGATGAGTGGGAGGAGTCCCTTGAAACAGGAGAATATCTCTCCGATGAAGAATGGGTTCCTGAGTCTCATCTTATGCCAGTAATCTGGTATAACCCCCTACAGCCACAAGGATCCTGGTCTGATGATGAAGAAGACCAAGAAGCTGTACAAGAAAATGCTGCTGACCCAGCACCTCTCATTACTCCAGTGGAAATCAACCATGTTGAGCCACAAAGAGTTAATGAAGAAGAAGATTCGGCTCCCATGCCCGATCTTGAAGAATATGCAAGGATCTTGCAGCGACTCGCTCTAGAACAAGAGCAAGAACGCGTCAACGAGCCTCCTCGCAATCCAGAGCCTGAAGTCCCTGAAGACCACAAGGTACATCCTCCCTTAACTCCTGAAAATGGAGAAAATTGCTGGATAGACGATCCTCTTACATCCGAGGATGAGTCTGACTCCGATCAGGCAACGTCTCCCGTCAGAGCTTCCTGTAATGTGATAATTCGAGATTATAGCTCTTCCGAAGCATCGTCTGATGAGAGCACTTACACTCCGGCGACGCCTAGCAATGTATCTTCTGGAGCCACCTCGTCTCACGTGACTTTCACTGAGATGACACCCTCTCAGGTTTCTTCTCCTGAGACTGTGACTTCAAAGTTCACACCCTTCCTGACTGAAGAATTCCCAGCCATTGATGCTTGGGATGATGAATTAGTCAACGAAGAAGAAAGGTTGCTGGATGCTGTTCAGGACTTGTTCCCAGAAAATGCTCCGTGCAACACGATCACTGAGGATGGCAACTCTGCTGCTGATTCATCCTTAGCAAATGAAAAACGACAGCCTCTTGATCCTGAAGACAATCTTCCAAACGAAGACCCTTCTCAAGAAGCTCTCGAAGTTGGTAGAGGCACCCGCTCTGGCCGGGACTACCACAAAAATTACAACCAATCTTCCTTTACATATGTAAATCCTTCGGGAAGAGATGTTGTAAGCGCCCCTAGTGGCAACAATGATGAACATGCAGGCCCTAAGGAGGCTTTCAAGTATGACTTGATTGAACACTTCTATCACATACCTGCACGTCTGCACATCCTAGATTTGTTACGAATGTCTTCGCACACTCGTGATAATCTCATTTCGGAATTACAAAAGCTGAATGAGGATGTCGACAAACATGCCCCGCAAGTCCTCCAAATTGAAATGGATTACCGGGTCAAAAACTCAGAAGCCTCCTCAAAGGGAGAAAAGAAGAAAACTGAGGGATCATGCATTGAATGCCTCTCGATTAAAAAAGCAGCCAGTGCAACCATCGCCTTCACAAAGGACGACCTCCTACTTGGCGAAACCAGGCATAACCGACCCCTATACTTCACAGGGTATATCAAGGAAATGCCTATGCACAGAGTTCAGATCGACCCAGGTTCTGCACTCAACCTCATCTCCACATCGGCTCTTGAGGAGTTGGGCATCCCACCCAGCAAGCTGAGCCACACATCTGTATCTATCTTTGGATACGATGGGAGTACTCAAAGGCCTATCGGCAAAATCAGGTTCAAGTTGCAGATCGGTGATCTTATCTCTGAGGTCACAGTGTATGCAATAAAAACCCCTTCATGCTACAACATCCTTCTCGGACGCCCTTGGATCCACGAGAATGGTGTTGTCCCTTCAACTCTACATCAATGCATCAAGTTTGTTGGCGACGACGGCATGATACATCGAGTCTTTGCAGGACAGAAAACCCTTCAAAGGTAAAGAAGTCCACTTCGCAGACTCACAGATGTATGAAGGTGAAAAGAAGAAGAGGAGAAGCACACAGCATCCTTTGCCGAAAATCTCCAGAAAGATAAAGGCAAAGCTCCTCAACAATCACCTGGAAGAAAACAAACCATCCGGTAAATCTGAAGAGAGCATTCAAACTCCCTTCATCATCTCCCTCAAACCTTCAAAGCCTTTGGTCATCACAACTAAAGTGAAGAAGGCAAAACAAAAGCCTGAGGGCAAATTTGTTGTCTCTTTCGTGTCTATCATGCAAGACACGGACTCGGATTCAGAGCCAGAAGACGACACATCGTCAAGCCAAGCTAACACTCGGCAAGTTCAGCCTGCTCTCACTCCAATGGAGATAACTTCTGACATAGAAGATCCTACATCAGCTTCCTTCGTTGTTCCAGCAACTTCAGCAAAGGAAAAGCCGATCTTCTTCCATAGATCGGATGCTTCTTCATCAAACTCCATGCTTGAACCTTTCCAAAATAAAGGTATGCCTCAACTATCCTTATACAGTTCTGTGGCACAAGCTATTATGAAGAAAATGGGCTATGACGCTCAAAACCCAGTCGGTTTGGGAGAAGGACGCGGTATTCTCACGCCATTGGGGCCCGTCTTGACCAAAAGCCAGCTGGAAGATTGGAGACTCTACGGCTATGTAGAAAAGTCTTCACACGGGTTAGGATATGATCCTGACACTCCCTTGAGACAGTTGACACAAAGGCTTAAAAGTCAATATACTGACCAAGCCTCAACTTCTCAAGTCCATGAAGACATCGATCTCCCTGGATATCTCTTTGATGAGTCACCTGACAAAGATCCAGGAAGCTCATCCAATTGGCACGATTTCTCCGAAAATGAAGAGGAGTTGTCCGATGGCACAGACGTGTGGACTTCTGACCCAGAAGAACCCTCATCTCCAAAAGAAGTAGCCTACTTCGACCCGGTTTCAACAGGCGATTGGGATCATCTCATAGCAAGCCTTGGGAAAATTACCGATCAAGAAGACCCGTGGAAAGGAACAAAACCTTGGTCTAGAAATGCCTTTGAAAAACCGGAAGGTTTCGTTGAGCTGGAAGCCTCCGAAAATATTGTGGAGGAACCACCTTCGAACCTTCCAACAGAAGATCCTGTTCAAAAGATAGACTTGGGAACACTAGATAACCCACGTCCTGTATTCATAAGCAAGAATATAAAGGATGATGAGTTACCCGAGTATATCGCCTTTCTTCGTGAGTTCGTTGATTGCTTTGCATGGTCTTACGCTGAAATGCCAGGCTTAGACCCCAAAATAGCAGTTCACAAACTCAATCTTCAATAAGACATCAAGCCTGTCAAGCAAGGCCAAAGAAGATTCCGTCCAGATGTGATGGATAAAATTGAACAAGAAGTTCAAAAACTCAAAAGCGTCGGCTTCATCCGTGAGGAACAACATCCTGAATGGTTGGCCAACATTGTCCCCGTGACAAAGAAGAACGGGCAGATCAGGGTCTGTATTGACTATAGAGACCTGAATGGCGCATGCCCTAAAGATGAATTTCCGCTCCCCATACCAGAGGTAATGATCGATAATATCTGTGGATTCGAGCGAATGACATTCATGGATGGTTTCTCTGGCTACAATCAGATAAAGATGCATCCTAAAGATGAAAAACATACATCTTTTCGGAGCCCATTTGGCGTGTATTGCTACACTGTCATGCCATTTGGTCTGAAAAATGCTGGTGCCACATATCAGAGGGCTATGATGAAAATATTCCAAGATATGCAGCACAAGACGGTTGAATGTTACGTTGATGACCTCGCCGTCAAAAGCAAAAGAAAAGAAGATCATCTCGAAAACCTTCGAGAAGTCTTCCTCCGGCTTCGCAAACACAAACTGCGAATGAATCCTTTGAAATGCTTCTTCGGCGTCTCGTCGGGTAAGTTCCTCGGATTCTTAGTTCGGAAAGCTGGAATAGAGCTTGACCCCATAAAAGTCAAAGCCATTCTAGAAATGCCCTCTCCAAGAACCTTGAGAGAACTCAAAGGGCTTCAAGGGAGATTGGCCTACATCAGACGGTTCATCTCCAATCTTTCGGGGAAATGCCGTCCATTCTCCCGATTGATGAAAAAAGGTGTAAACTTTGTCTGGGATGCTGACTGTGAAGCTGCTTTCCAAGACATCAAGTCATACCTGACAAAACCTCCAGTGTTAGCTGCTCCTACCACTGGAAAACCATTCATCTTGTACACAAGAGCCCTTGATCACTCTTTGGGAGCTCTGCTTGCGCAAGAAAATGATCAAAGAAAAGAAGCTGCTCTATATTACCTCAGCCGCATGCTAGTAGGTGCAGAGCATCGCTACTCTCCAGTCGAAAAAGAATGCCTTGCAGTGATGTTCGCCGTACAAAAGTTGCGTCACTACTTGCTTTCCAACACAGTATACCTGGTCTCGAGGGTCAACCTCTTGAAGGTCCTTGTCACAAAGGCAGGTTCTCTCAATGCTCGACTGGCAAAATGGTCCATCCTTCTGTTACAATTTGATATTAGGTATGTACCACAAAAAGCAATCAAAGGGCAAGCTCTAGCGGACTTCCTCGCAGAGCATCCATTGCCTAAAGATTCTCCGCTTAGAGATGATCTCCCAGACGAACCAGTCTACAATGTGGAGACTTTCTCACAATGTGCCTCCTGGGACATGTACTTTGACGGTGCAACCAGGATAAATGAAAAAAGACAGCTGATCTCGGGAGTTGGCATCCTCTTTGTTAGCCCCGACAAATACATGATTCCACACGCTTTCTCGCTACTGGAACCATGCACAAACAATGCAGCTGAATATCAAGCTCTGGTCTTAGGATTGGAACTCGCCATCGAATCCGGTATCACCATGCTGGAAGTATTTGGAGACTCTCAACTGATCGTCAACCAGATGAATTAGAAATTTGAAGTTAGGAAGCCAGATTTGTTGCCTTACTACAACAAGGCACAATCACTTCTGCAAAAGTTTGACATCTGTCACATCACCCACATTCGTAGATGTGAAAACATACGTGCAGATGCCCTAGCCGGACTTGCCGCATCCATGGCAATCCAGGAAGGAGAAAACATGCAAATCACAGTGTGCGAAAGAAGAATCCTTCCTCCTCTTAACACACACCAAGCAGTTGCTGAATGCCACCGAGTGGTCGGAAGTCGGATTTCAATCCTTCAAACTTCAATCGGCGACTGGAGGGATCCGTTCATTGATTACATTATGTTCGGAATCCTACCTGAAGATCCAAAAGAACGGGTAAGCATCCAAAGGTGAACCCCTAGCTTTCATTTGGATATTCCTTCAAAAAGCCTTTACAGGAAATCCTTCAACGGAGTACTTCTACGCTGCTTATCATAACAAGAGGCTGAAGAAGCACTCAACGAAGTTCATGCTCGTCTTTGCGGAGCTCATCAGGCTGGACCTAAGCTCTATGATCAGATAAAAAGGTTAGGACATTACTGGCCTACCATGGTGTCTGACGCAATGCAATTTGCTAAGCGCTGCCAACAATGCCAAGTTCATGGAGATTACATTCACATGCCTCCAGAATGGCTGCATCCTACAGCGATCTCATGGCCTTTCGAAGCCTGGGGTATGGACATCATAGGTCCTATTTCTCCCCCTTCGAGCAAAGGTCATCGCTTCATCTTCGCCGCTACGGATTATTTCTCCAAGTGGTCAGAAGCATTTGCGTTTAACGAAATGAAGACCTCATCAGTCCTTCAGTTCCTGCGCACCAACATCATTTGTCGTTTCGGCATACCCAAAAGATTCGTCCATGATAACGGACCACAATTCCGGGATCATCGATTCTACAGGTTCTGCGACAAATACAAAATCCAAAGCTGTCCTTCGACTCCATACAATCCGGCAGCAAACGGGTTAGCAGAAGCTTTCAACAAGACACTCTGCAAAATCCTCAAAAAAATGGTCTCTAGTCACAAAAGAGACTGGAGCGACAAAATGTCTGAAGCTTTGTGGGCCTATCGAACCACCGTTCGAGGACCAACCCATAGCACACCATTCTCCTTGGTCTATGGATGCGAAGCTGTCGTACCCTTGGAAGTACAAATTCCTTCCTTGAGGGTATCCTTGCAAAATGACATGACTCAAGAAAACAATGTCAAATTGCGACTCCATGAGCTAGACAATCTCGATGAGAGACGGCTCGAAGCTCAACAAAGCATTGAACTTTACCAAGCATGCATGGCAGGATCTTTCGATAAAAAGGTCAGGCAACGCGCCTACAAAAAGAGTGACTTGGTCCTTGCGGTAAAAAGACCAATGGTCTTCGCTCACAAGTCCAAAGGCAAATTTGAGCCAAAATGGGAGGGACCCTACGTCATCGACAAGGTTTTCTCCAACGGCGCATACGCACTCCTAAACATGGAGGGTGACAGATGTATGCTGCCCATCAACGGCAAGTTCTTAAAGCGGTACTACCCTTGAAGACTTACCCAACTGGGTAAGAGCAATGCCTGTACGGCCAAAACCGGTTTCCAGGTACACGCTCGCTAAACCCACCCTTTTTTTTTAGAATTTTCATATCAAATGTTGAAATTTCTAGAAATTTAAAACAATGCTTACTTTCATCGTTTCATTGTTCAAAAAAAAAATATCCAAGTTTAGGAACCTTTCCCTAACTTGACCAAAATTTTCAACCCTTGAACCCAAAATTCATGGTTTGAAACAAAATCCGGATTCAGGGATTTCCACCCTAGTCCACCCTGCCTTTTACCGCCAAAATGGTTTTAGGTCAAAACTTATGACCCTCGTGTCTTTAAACAAAAAAAATGGTTTTTCAAAAAAAAAAAACCACGAGGAAGCGACTGCTTAGTCGATACTCGCACAAATGCGGAAGCATATGAACCATGTTCGACACTTCCAAAATTTGCAGGGAAGCGACATTTCTTCAATACTTGCAAAATCCACAACGGTGGAGATGCAACATTCAGTTGATATCCACAACCCAATTCAAAGGTTCGAAAAAAAACATAAAAAACTGTGGGACGACGCAACATTTCAGTTGATATCCACAACTCAAATTTCAAATGGTTCGAAAAACCTAAAAAACCATTAGACCGCAAACATTTCAGTTGATATCCGTAACCCAAAGGTTCGAAAAAACCACAAATTTCAAAAATCGTGGGGAAACGACATCAAGTCAGTACCCGCAAAACCAAATTTTTGAAAAGCAAGGATGCGACATTCCATCGATACTTGCACCCAAATCCGCGAGGATGCGACATTCCATCGATACTTGTAACCGAATGAGCAAGGATGCGACATTCCATCGATACTTGCAAGAACATTCAGCAGGGAGGCGACTTTTAGTCGATACTTGCATTTTTGAAAACCAAACCGGCTATAAATGCCATCAAAACCGGCTATAAATGCCATAAAAAACCGGCTATCAATGCCACCAAAACAAAACCGGCTATCAATGCCACAAATAAAAAACTTGGATTTCAAAAAAAAAAAATGGCTATCAATGCCACCAAAACAAACCAGGCTATCAATGCCACCAAAAACCGGCTATAGATGCCACAAAACAAACCGGCTATCAATGCCACCAAAACTGGCTATAGATGCCACACAAAAAAAAAAACTCGGCTATCAATGCCACAAAAAAAAAAAAAGCTGGCTCTCATGCCAAAAATCGACTTCCATGCCACAAACAAAAACCTGGCTTTCATTCCAAAACAATCATTTGATAAAAGATTTTCACAAAATGACAACCTTTTGATCAAATCCCATTTAGCAATTACTTTTATCACAAAAAGATTCAAGTGAGCGTAGGGATAACAAAAAAAAAGTGTTCACAAGCACTACAAAAAAAAGTACCAAAAAAAAATACATGTGGTACCAAAAAAAAAAGTGTTCACAAGCACTACAAAAAAAAAGTACCAAAAAAATACATGTGGTACCAAAAAAAAAAGTGTTCACAAGCACTACAAAAAAAAAGTACAAAAAAAAAAATAAATGCAAGTGGTACCAAAAAAAAAGAGAGAAGGATGGTTTCTGTAAAAAAAAAAAAAAAAAAAAAAAAAAAACAGGAGCTCAATCAAAAATGGTCTCCAGCCAAGAGTTCAGCTCCTTAAGCAAGCTTTTGGCCTCATCCGTCAAGGATTCCAAGGCACGCTTCTTCAGGAACCTGCCATGAGATGCTGGGGTGGGCTGCAACCGTTCTTTCGCACTGGGAAGCTTCCCTCGAGCGGTTTTCCATTGTTTGTTCTCATCAGACTTCTTTTTGAGAACTCGATCGGCATCCGCAACTCGGTGAATCAGAGCAGTCTCCCTTTCACGAGCGTCTGTTATTTCAGTCCACTTGGCAGCGACTTGTGCCTGCAATTGCTCAAGACGTTTCCTGGCCTCATCGACCTCCCTATCAAGGATGTTAAGGTCATGTGTCAGCCCAATGATGGTTAGCTCTTCTAAGTTCCTCTCTCGGACTGCCTGCTTCCTGCTTTCTGTAGCCTCATCCAGGTTAGATTGAGCCTTATCCGCAGGGTCCAAGAACATCTCCTTGAAGAACTGATCGTCAGGAAAACCCATGGTCTCAAACCACTTGTCACCCAGCTCAATGATCCTAGCCCTGGCACCTGTGACATCCAGACCAACCTCTTCGGCATCACTGAGAATCTCCTGCACATGCTGGATCATGCCAAATCCGGCTTCCAAGTGCCCAGAAAAGAGAGTCTCAATCCAAGAGCTCAGAACTCGCACCACCACCTTCTTCGCAAAAAGAAGAGATGGCCCAGCTGAAGATTCGCCCAACTCCGTTGGTCGGCTGCTCATGTCATCATCTGTTGAAAGAGTAACAAAAGAACTCTTTCCAGTTGAAGCTGCTCCTGCTCGGGAAGGAATCTCAGCACGAGGAATCTCCTCAACATTGTCAGAACTGGTCCCAGGAGTCTCTACCTCTGGATTAACCTCTGGCATCCCTTGCGCTGGAAGCGACGGATCCTCCTCTGTCACTTCAAAACCTGCCAAAAGAAACACAAAAAGGTATGAATATAATCCTGTTTGAAAATCATTATCAGGGTTATAACTACAAAATACCTTCTTCGACGACTGGCGGAACACTTTCTTCCTCCATGAACTCATCGGAAGCATCATCAACATTTGCGTCCATCGATGGTTCAAAGTCATCGGAATCCTGTGGCAAGTCAGCTGGCAAGAAATGTGTTAGCAAACCAAGTCACAGACAAAAAAAAAAAGCAAGAGAAGTCATACCAATTGGAGACTCTGGAATCACTCCAGAGTCCCTCGGTTCTTCTTCGGGTGCCTCGACAGGATCCGTCACCACCTCATCGACCGGAACCTCAGGCATCATCAAGTCTTCCTCTGCTAAAAAAAAGAAGAGAAAAGCAGAAACAAGAAGCAAATCATAACATGGAAAAAATCCCATGAAAAGAAATGGAAAGAGAAAAAGGAAGAATCATACCTTCACCGACGGTCTCTTCTTCTCGACTTCTCTTCTCTGGAGGCTCGTCAGCATCCACTGGCACATCCTCATTGATAGTAAGAGGAACTTCCAAGTCAGGAGAGTCCTCATGCTGCCCCTTGCTGCGATGATGACTCCTCCCCCTCTTACCCCGGCGGGCTCGCTTCTTCGAGGAAACCTGCCCCGCTGTCAGAGTCAGGTTTCCCACTTGACTCCTCACTGGATGGTCTACTCTTGCCAGTAGACTCCACGGAAGCTTGCCTCTGTGCCGCTTGCATCCAAGCGCCAAGTTCGGCTTCCTCCTGTTCTAGCTGCTCTAAAGCCTCATCAGGTATTTCTCGAACAGCTCCAGAACCAATGACGCCCTGGTCACCGAGAAAGCCTATCTTGTGCTTCTCTCCAGAAAGGAAGGCCCAAACTTCCTCTCGCCGGACGCCATCCGACTTTCCAAGGCCCTTTCCAGATGCCAGCTTCACATCAAGCTCCTTCTTGGAAAGCCCCCGATATGCCGAAAAGCTCTCCGCGAACCACTTCGCAAAGCCGGCAGTTCGGGAAGTCAGCAACACAGGATAAGAAATCATGGCTGTAGTGTCTTCAGCACTATAGAAAGCCCATGCATTTCTCCTGTCCTGTAAGCCTCCAAAGCGCTTCATCATGCTTGAAGGCGCTCCAACAACGCCTTGAGAAAAGCCCAGCTGCAAAGCAAAGCGAGAGGGTACATACGGCTGGATGTCGACGAAAAGATGTCTACGGTACACCATCGTGCCGACACGTATGCTGAAAAGCCATTCTCTCTCTGCATTCGTCAAGGAATAATGCCTTCCTGACGCCGCCCTGTTAGAGTCTCGGGAGGCACCAAAATCAAAAGCCTTCTTCCGCAACTCCGGAGAAAGCTTCACTGAAGACTGCCCCATCTCGACGTCCCTGAACCGTCGGATCCTCATGCGGGCAAACGAAAGTGATTCGGACACGGCTTTGTCCTTAGCCAGTCGAATCATCAGAGGATCATCATCCTGTGCAGCACCCAGCCGGTGGAAGCCAGGACAGTGGTATACATACCACGAATAAAAGATATGGGCTGAAAATACCCTATTCATGGGAAGCCCAAGCCGAACCAAAAAAGCAGCAGCCTGCAGTTCGGTACACAGGTAGGAGTAAAGAGCTGGCACCAAAGCAAGCTACTCTCCAAACGCCATCTGACAAGCCGGAAAAATACAATGCGGCCTGATGTGCGTTCCATCTCCTCCAGCAAAAATAGCCTCACCAAGCCAATAAGTGAGGTAAACAGCGAGATCTCTCCGCAGTGCAATGTCAGGACATATGGCGTTTGTACTGGCACAGAAATCTCTCAACTCTTTTTGCATGGCCAAGATCTTCTTTGAACTCGGATCCTGAGCTCCGGCTTCCTGGGTCACGCTATCAGAAGACTCCCTGCTATCAAAAAAGTTGGGGAATGAAGAGCTAAAACTCTTCCAACTACTGGATCTAACTTTCAAACCCTCCTTCTCCTTCAAAAAATCATAGAAGGCGACGAGCTGAAAGTACAGAAGCCTGAACTCCTCAGACTGCCCCTCGAGGACGCTGTCAATCGGCATAAACTCCTCATAGAGTTTGCCGAGGATGGGCAATCTAGTAATGGCGCTCAGCTCCTTCAAAGAAAAACCAATCTCACCATTCGTCACAACGAAGGTATTGGTTTGGGGGAGGAATGACTCCAGCATAGCCATGAAGGCCTCGTCGGAAAAGATCACGGTCTCCCTAAAGGCGCGGACCGCATCAAAAATCCCGGCTTCCTTCAACACGGCACTACCAATCAGCAGGACGCGATCAGTCCAGGACTTCCACTCGGAGTCAGCATAGAAACGGCCACGAAGTCGAAAAGGCTTGATCCAATTGCTGCCGTCACCGCTGAAAATACCAAGGCCCACCGGTCTCAAATCGACCGACGGATAATCAGAGCCCTGGTAGCCGCTGGATGGCATCAAAAGGTCCATGTCAACAGGCGACCTCTCCGTATATCCAGGAGAACCGCCAACAAAAACCCCGGTCTTGATTACATTTGTCCTTCTCACCCAGCTTGGAGGATCTTCCCTTTTAGAGCGCGTGGGGGCAAGGCTCATGATCGAGACGGTGCGATCAAACGTCGACCGGGTAACAATAGTCTTCTTCTCACCATCTGCTGTGAAAGAAAACTGAAAACATCTCCTCTGGTATGTCATGTCATCAGGGACTGCATCACCAAAGAAGAAGGTAGGCTTGGGCAAAACGCTCTGATCTTCCATCACCCATGGACGACTGCTTACCATGATCTTATAGAATTCCTCTCCCTTGAGAGTGATCAGTCGCTGCCTCATCTCATCTCTGTTGAGGGAGTCGCACTCTTCCAGATTTCTCTCAACATACTGGACCTTCTCAAAAACCTGCTGAACGGCAGGATTAGAAGATCTAGAAGATCGACGAGGTACGCTTGTAGCAGGCTCTTTACCCTTATTCATTCTTGAGGAACCACCTGAAAAGGATGGAAAAGAAAAAGATCAAACATCAAAATGACAGAATCTCGCTAAAAAAAATCTGGCGAAATTTTGACATGATGACGGGGCAATTCCGAAGAAAAGGAACTATCCCGAAAGAAATAAGAAAGTTTGAAGATGGGCTCAACATCGCTGCGAGCTCCGAAACTCCAAACTTTCGAAACCTCAAAGTCTCCGCAAAATCAGGAAGGGCTCAACATCGCTGCGAGCTCCAAATTCCAAAATTGCGAAAACTTTCAGGTATGATATCACATCATGCTACAAATTTAATTTACAATTGAATGCATGCATGAACATCTAGGTTTGCCAAAAAAAAAAGGGGCATTATCATGATGAGCAAAAAAAAAAAAAAGAAGAAAAGAAACTTTCTCAAAAAAAAAAAAGAGGGGAAAGAAAACAAAAAAAAAAGAAGAAAAAAGGGGCTGGCCCACAGGCCGTGGCCCACTGGCCACGTGGCCGTACGGCCAGATCCGTACGGATCTGTCCGTACGGCCCACAAACAAACAAAAAAAAAACATGAAAAAAAAGAAAGAAGAAAAGAAAAGAAAAAACGTGCGAAAAAAAAAGGGAAAACACGTGAAAAAAAAAAGAGAAAAGAAAGAAACAAAAAAAAGAAAGAAGAACTTTTTATCCTACAATGGAGTTTTCTTGAAAAAGGAAAACTTACTTGAAGCTATTGATGGAGAAGAAGAAGAAAAGTCTTGATGATCTTGAAGAAGAAGAACTCTTGGTCTTGAAGCCCTCTTGAGATTATTGCAAAAGAAAGTAATAAAAGCAAGAGATCCAACCTCCTCCTTGCTTTTATAGAGGAGAGCAAACCAAAGAAGGAAAGAAGAAAAAGGTAAGTGTTACTAATTAGTAACCTTACCAAAAGAAAGAGATTAGAAAGATTCTTTCCCAAAAGAAAGATATCTTGAGGGATTCTCTCCCAGAAAGAAATCAATGAGAGATTTTCTCCCAAAAAGAAATCAATGACGGATTCTTTCCCAAAAGAAAGATATCTTGAGATATCCTATCCCAAAATAAAGGGAATATGAGAGATTCTCTCCAAGTAAAGATATTCTTAGATATTCTCTATCCAAATGAGATATTTTTGGATATTCTTTACAAAAATGACACCATATGAGATCTAAGCCATTTCAAAAGCTTAAGGTCCCAAGGGTTAGCCCGTATGAGCCAGGTTTGACCACCTAGGCACTTTAAAAAAAAAAATTTGGGCTTTTAGTCAAAGAGAAATCCCTCTTACCAAGAGCATACAAAAATGGTTCCATGCCTCTTTTGAGTTGATTGGACCATACAAAAAAAATTCCAAGCCCCATGAGCTTCCAAAAATCAAACCATCCAGCCTCATATACCAAATTGAGCCAAAATCTTGAAATTGACATTCCACAAAAATCAAACCAAATCCTGGTCCCCTAACTAGCCACATACAGCTTGTTAGGTCACAAGACCAAAGCCAAAAACCAAAACATGATCCCCCAACATTCCACATACAGCTTGTTGGGTCACACGATCAAAACCAAACCCGACCCCCTAACCTGCCACATACAGCCTGTTAGGTTACAAGGTCAAAACCCAAATCCACATCCCTGATGTCATCTTCAAAACTTTGCATCGAGATGGTACGTGATCCCTTTCACTACCATAAAATTCCCCTGGAAGCTCAAAAGGCTACAAATACCAAAAAAAAAGACTGCTTGGTCAAGTCACAGGCTCTCCTTCAAAAATCTCTTCGAGGCACATCGACTACAAAAGTTAAGTAACTCGTCGCTGTACCTCGAGGGGGCATTTGTTGACACCAAAAATGTCACTTTGCCTCTTCAAGATCCAAAGAGCTACATGAAGTCGCAACCTGCCATAAATAGGCAATGCTACTTCCAAAAATCAAATCTTGTCAGAATCAAACAAAAACTGCAAGATTCTTCAAGACAGCCAAAAGAGGAGTACACAAGAAGTTTCGGGCCATTTCAAAATCATTTGGCCTAACTTTGCTTCTCCGACAGGCCGAAAAGGAGCTCTCGGCAGCAAAAGCATCGGAGACACCAAATCTTCGATCAGAGCCGATGGATGGTCTCAAAATACTTCCAAAAGGCTCCACGTCAAGTTCCGAGTCAAACCGACAACGTTTGACCCTACATCAACCCTCGAACAGCTAAATCAAGCCTCTCGACGGCGAGAACCACCGAGGCCATTACTCATCAGATAGAGCACATGGACGGCTTCAAAATGCTTATAAAGGGCTACACGTCAAATTTCAGGTCATTTCCACAACATTTGACCATAGTTTGACGCTCGGAAGCCAAATCAGGCCTCTCGGCGGCAAAGCCCTCTAGGACCATGGTTTCCAAGACAGAGCCTATGGATCATCTTAAAATGACTCCAATAGGTTCCCTGTCAAATTTCAAGTCAATCGGACATCGGTTGACCGCACATCAAACCGCGACATCTTCATCGCGACAAAAGCAAGTCTACTGGTGATAGGACGCCAAACGACTTCAAAACTCAAACAAAAGCCTATGGTTGGTCATATTTATTGCTCAGCAGGCTTCACACCAAATTTCAGGTCATTCTGACATCGTTTGACCCAGTTTCAGCTTCTGACAGAAAATTGGCAGCTCTGCGCGACAAAGTCTTCGGCTTTCTCAAGAAATTGGAAACTTTGCAAAATAAAATGCAAGGATTCTCATCAGGTTTCCTACAAAGAAATTAGGCCAATAAATGATCAAAATGTCAAGGAAAAATATAGAAGAAAAAAGAATCGAAAAACAGCAAAAACGGACACAAAACGGGACAAAAAAGGGGGGAAAACCCCCCCAGGGTCGCCGGCGACCTTGGAGCCCGGGGTCGCCGGGAAGGCCCCGGAAACCCCGGTTTTCGCTGTTTTTTCGCGATTCGAAGAGCCCAGCCTCTGGTACTTTCCAAAATTCATGCTTTTGAGACACCAAATTCTCTGACATCCGTCCAAAACACGGGTTAATCATCAAGAGTATTGAAAACAATATTGATCGCCACCCGGTCAACCAAAAAAAAAGTGTGCTTTCTACCCGACCGATCGAGAAATCGACAGGACAGATGGCACCGACCCGCTGTTGGCAACAAACACCTGAAATTACATGGTCATCTTATGTCGATCTACATGAAGATCCATCGATAATCATCACCAGAAGAATCCCAAAAGACGCGGCACGGCCAGTGACTCTTCAGCTGCTCGGCGACCACTTAATGCGATTAATTGACTAGCTTTATTACAGTCATTAATCCATTTCTTTGGACGGACCAATCAGAAGCAAGCATCCGGGAGTTACAAGTCAAGAGATTCATGGCATTTAACCCATGAAACTCCTTCCATCATGGCGATTAAAGGCGATTAAATGCCCTCAATCTCCTCCGGCCAATCAGAAGCCAAGAAAAAGGAGTTACAAAATAAAGAATTCAATTTTGTAACTCCTCCCTTTATGTAGCTTTATGACAATCAAGGCTCATAAACCCTCCTAAATGGCTACCTAAAAGCCTATAAATAGGAGAGCTCTCCAAGAAGAAAGGACAGACAACGAAAATCACAGACAGAAGCACAGAAATTCAGAGAAGGAAAAGAGAGAAAACTCTGCGGAAGTTCTACACCGGCCACCACTACAAGGTGACAAAAGTCCCTTGGGGGGTACCCCCCCCCCCAAGGTCCTTGCCTTCTCCTCCTGCCTCCAATGGCTTAGATGTGGCTTTTCAGCCCGTCTACTCGGCTTTTTATTGGACATAGGACCTCCTTTTAGTCTTTGTCCTCTAAAAACCTGAGGTTATAGCCAAGCCAAGCGAATCAATAGCATCCTCTGTTCTCATCTGCATGGATGATGGCGAAGCCCACATATGGCTTGCGACCGTCAATCTAAACGAGTCCCCCACAATCTCCTGAGAAGTTAGATCCTCCTTTTCTTGCTTTTCATTGTAGTTTGTATTTTTTCAAAAGAGACAAAAATCACAACTCTTGTCTTTCATTATTGATAAGGATTGTAAATCGGCTATAAACGCCAAAATCGGCTATAAACGCCAAAATCGGCTATAAATGCCAAAAAAATCGCCTTTCACGGCAAACCAAGAAAAATGTCTCTTTTCTTAAATATATGTGCAATGGAAAACTTGAAAGAAGTTGATTTCCTTTTTACTTGCGAAGGTTGATCTCCGGATCACCACTTGCAATTCCAAGTAAAATAGAAAATCTGGCACACCCACACAAAAAAAAAGAAATGTTGATGCACGCCCCTGCCCCCCGGTTGCGAAAGGGTCGGAACCAAACGGACTCCCACGTCCGCCGACCTCGGTAGAACCGAGCAGGAGCGCGGTCCATCAATAGGGAGCCTATTATATCTTACAGCTAGTAGACCTGATATTGCTTTCAGTGTAGGAGCTTGTGCCGGATATCAATCTGACTCCAAAGAAGCTCATTTGAAAGCTGTTAAGAGAATCATTAAATATGTTTCAGGGACTTCAAGATATGGCTTATGGTATCCATATAATTCATCTACTTATATCGCTGGATACTCAGATGCCGATTAGGCTGTAAATATGGATGATAGAAAATCGACTAGTGGTGGTTGCTTCTACCTAGGAAACTGTCTAGTTACTTGGCACAGCAAGAAACAATCATCCATTTTCCTATCCATAGCTGAAGTAGAAACTATAGCATTTGGAAGTGGTTGTACTCAAATGAATAGGATGAAAAAAATGCTAAAAGACTATGGTATTGAACAAGTTAGCATGAATTTGTATTGTGATAACACCAGTGCTATCAATATTTCCAAAAACCTGTCCAACACTCTAGAACTAAGCATATTGATATTAGACATCATTTCACTAGAGAATTGGTTGAAGGGGGAGTCATAGTTTTGGACCATATTTCTTTTAAGAAACAACTTGCAGATATTCTGACAAAACCATTGGATGTTTCAAAATTTGAAAACATAAGAAAATCCTTTGGTATTTGTGTTGTTAAATAATTTCTTATTGTTTATGTGTTTTATATATATGTGTTAGTTTCATTTATTTTTTTTTGTGTTTAATTTAAAAAAATGGAACATATCATTTATGAAGTCATGAACTTATTTCATAGTTCCGTAAAAAGCAAAATTATGTTGCACTATCTACTGCTGAGGCAGAGTATGTTGTTGGAGGTAGTTATTGTGCTCAAATTCTTTTCATGAAGTAACAGCTTAAGGATTATAAACTTGTGTGCTATAAATCTTTCTTAGAACCCAATGCACCATTCTAGGACTAAGCATATTGAAATTAGATATCATTTTCTTAGAGATCATGTGTAGAAGGGTAATATTGTACTAGAATTCACAAGCACACACGTTCAGTTGGCAGACTTTTTTTACAAAACCCTTGCCAGAAAATAGACTATGCATGATTAGAAGAGAAATCGAAATGATGCATGCCATGAATATTTATTATTTTTCTCAATGTCTTACAAAAACTTGAGACTTTTAGCCTCATCATTCAAATGCTTTTGCTTTTCATAGATCATCATGCAATCCTTGTCTAAAGGATTAGGCAATCGAATTGAAGAGGTAAGCAAGGATTTTAAATCCTTATTCTGTTGCTTCAACTCTACTATTTTTCTATTAGACTAGAGAAGAAGTCGTTGCAGTACGTCGATCTCCTCAATAAGCTTTTCTTCCTTGCGAGTTTTGGACTGCAACCGATCGAAAAATGAGACAATGGATGATGAGTATTGAGTTCCGAGACTCACAAGCTCATAAATGGCATCTTGATCCGATTTATTAGTCAAAACTCTCTCTTGTCGCCCTGGTATTATGGAACCTAAAACAGATGCAGAAGTTTGGGATTGAGGTAAAGAATACCTCATCTCCTGATCACAAGAAGTACTAAAAGGAAATTGATGAGCCATTGAAACTTTGTGGAATAAGAATACAGATGACAAGAAGAAGTTTTGATACAAATTAGATAGAGCTGAGACTGTTCTTATAGAGATGATTTTCAAACAAGACAAACCCCCATCTCTTCAAATATTACTTTTCCAAATTGAAAATCTACTGGATGCATATTTTCAAAAGCTATTTAGCTAAGCCAGCGAAATTAAATGCTGGATGTCCCTATTTTTCTCGTTTGTCAACAACATCCAGCGAATTTGAATTTTGAATCTCCTTCTATATCCAGTTGATAAATCTAGGCCTCTAGCCATTGCAGGTTCTGTCGGACATGGGTGGTTCCAGAGTACATTTCTTTGCGGGTTTGGCTTGGGTGGGCTTGGGCATTTGTGATGTGCATGAATTTGGGTTTCACTCACTTAGGACCAGTAAAAATTATGGGGGACGAACTTGAATGCCCTCGGCCCTATCTAATCGAGGCCCATCTATTATCTATGCTTGCATGGATTATCTACCTTCTGTTCTCTAATCTTTGGATTAGCTTCCAAAGTTTCTCTCAGTTTATACATCTCTTTATCAATTTCTGACAAAAAGGGGGAGAAATAATCTTCGTTGAGGGGAGACAATCAATATTTCATATGTTGCAGGTACAAAGGGGGAGAAACATGTACAAAGGGGGAGAAACAGGGAAGTCCTTCTCAAGCAAAATGAAGAAGATCATACACATTCTTTCTGCTTCCTTATCCTTTTATTATTGAAAAATCATATGAACTTTGTGAGAACCCGACCCCAGATTTTCTGATTTATCGTGGTTTTAATCATGGATTTATTTTATCAGTGGGTTTACCAGTTGTTTAATCGAATTTCTGAGTTTTATTATATTTTCTTTGGTTTTGGAAGCCAGTGAACCTAGACAGTGACCATAGGGTCCTATTTGTTTTGTGTGGTCATTTTGGAGAGATTCTCTTTGATTTCTGAAAATTCCCATTTCAACTTCGTTTGACTAATCTCGCCATTCCCTACAACTTTCGTGTTCACTCCGTACCCATTTGAAATTCCGAAAATCAGTTTTTTCAGCCCTGGGCCAAAATCAGTCTTTTCACATTGAATCTGGACCCAAATTTTGAGATCTCAGAACCTTGCCAAATATATACTTTTTGGAAACTAGATTTTATGGGAAACATTTCTCTCTTCTTGGTCGTTGGCATCCGAGGCCCATAAATCGATGTCTTAACACTTGAATCCATTGTTTTGATCCCTTTGACCAAATAGTTGACTTTTTCTGTGGACCCCGGAAGTATGTCAATATTAACCTTGTTGGAAAGATTATTTTATTTCGGACACTTTTCATGTTTTAAGTTTCTTGATCCGATGTCTAGAAAGCCTCCTTATCTCAATTTGCAAGTTTTAAGTGTTTTAAGTGTGGTGGGGCCCACACCCACCCATTATAAGCACCCATCTCCTCTCCCTCTTCTCTCCCAATCGTCCCAGCAGTGCTTGTGCAAGAAATGGGGGATTTTCCACCCCTTTCTTCTTCCCTTGTTTTCTTCCTCACAAATCACCATCAAGCCTTGCTCAAGTCAAGAGAAGACCTTCACCAATCTTGTTCATTTCGTTGAGAGCTTTCAATTGGTACCATTTTTAGAAGGATTCATCAACTTCGAATTACTCTTTGCTTATTTGAAGACTTTCTAGGTAAGTGATTCTCTCCATCTCTCCGATTTGTGTTTTCCTAACCCATGAGACTCTCCATCTCCATTTTTAGAAGCTTTCTCCTTGTATTTCTTGGTTTTAACATTTTAGGGCTTGTTTTTGGGGGTTTTTGAATAGGTTGTGATTTCTTGGCTTGGAGTGTGATTAGAGGTTGATTTGCTTAGCTTTGGACCTAAGGCAAGAGGATGAAATGATTTATTTTCATTAACCATGTTTTTATGCAAATGCTTAGCTTTTATTAATGATTTTAATTACTTAAGCTTTACTTCATGACATGCTTTTATTGAGATTTGAAATATATTCATTAATGTATCTTCCTAGCATATTGCTTTCTTTAAAATGATATCTTGATTGTATTAAGTTTTGACTCGTTTCAAGTAATGGATTTCTTTGGTTAAATGTGAATGGGATGAAGAGGTTGGATCCATTTTATGGAATGATAATTTGATGAGTTGAGGAGGTCAAGAAAGGGCCCAAATATTCATGGAGTTGTGTTTGGAAGAAGGGGAAAGAAAGGAAATGGAAAGGGATTGGACAAAAGAGGAATCCAACCATTTAGGCTGAGATTCACTGCTGTCCGATCGATCGGACTGTGGGCATTACAGGTCCGATCGATTGGACTGTGAATAACTGAGAGCATTTCAGGACCGATCGATCGGCCAATGAGTCCAATTGATCGGACTGAAATGAAAAGAGCTGCAAAAAGGGGGTTGTTGGACCGTCCTCCAGACTCACTTCACGCCATATTCAAGTCCAATTCTGCCCTATCCCTTTTCTTCTTATTTGAAGCCATTGGACTTGTAATGATGCATAGAAGCCCAAGAAAGATTTGGGTGAATTGTAATGTGATGTAGTGGGGAGGTATTGTTTGGAGCCCCAATGCTATGTAAGGACTTGTAAGGCGTTGTATGAAGTTCGGAGGAAGGAGAAACCTCATCATGGAGATTCGGTGAGGATTTCTAGATTTGTCAACGTATGTAAGGTCCCGGAATGTTTTTAATTCTTAAAGAGTACCAAATGTTTATCAAACCTAACATACGGAACCCTATACACATTGATTCAAATCTTGGACCTTCAACTCTTTGCTAGGAGAATATTGGAAATCCATTCATGTTCATCTTGACCCGATTTTTAATTGTGCCTTTCAAACATCATATCTTATGATTTTGACTTGTCCCGAAAGTATTAGAAAGTATTGCTTTAGCATATTGCTAACCCGTATATGCCCGTCCCGATACGGATGTGTTTTTGTGCCTACGAGCACCCCGCCCCGTTATGTATATTCAATTGTTTCGATTTTTCCGCATGTTACCTATGAGTCGACACCACTAAGCTTGGATAACCTTATCGGTTTGATCTACCGGTTTGGAGATCCCCCTTCTGTTATACCAGCTGCAGCATGGTTCCCGCCCCGCCCGGATATACCAGGTTCGCTATCGTGGTCCCGCAGAGTATTATATGTATTTATTATATAAAATCGTTGACTCTCCTCACCTCATGTGACTGAGGTCAATGTCGTTGACTCTCCTCACCTCGTGTGACTGAGGTCAATGTCCCGATGTGCTCTTATCACTTTTGTGAGAGAGGATTTAGCTTTGTGTGGTTGCCATCTTGTTAGTTCCTGAATCATTGGTACCTTTACATGATTTTATCGCATATGTATCTCTTATAAATGATGTATTCTTCTTTTATGAAATTCATGTTTTATACTCATTTTTATGAATACAGAATTTTGTCAAATACTATGATTTATCATATGTTTTATTTTTCAGCACTTGTATTATCTTTTCACGCAGCTGCCAGACCGTCGTGTCTGACCCACTACTTTGGTATTCAGGTTCAGATTTCTTACTCGAGATGAGTGCACGTTTTGGCTGTCGAGCCATGAGCTTGCAGGTTGTTTTGGCGGCCATGTCGTGCAGACATTGAGCTTGACATCGGAGCTACGTCACATATGGGGTAGTGATTATTAGCTTGTTTCTGTATAGCTTTTATTAGCCTATTTATTAGGATTGTAATTAATGCACATTGTTATTGTAACTTGAATATATATGGGAATATAATTTGCAGATACTGTCAGCTCTGTATTTTGTTATAATGGTTTGTTCCAGTCTGATATGTTTATTGATAAGATAATTATATGCTTGGGTTGAGTGCGACACGGAATCCGATGGCCACGGACTTCAGGTCGCAATGCCACGAAATCTTCCGCAAAAATATTCGAGATGTGTTGGAACGTGTTAACCTCACACACGCGGATCTTGGGAGAAATATAAATCATCACTAAACTCCCTCCCAATTCTCACGGCCCCTTGGGTTTGCGGTCGTGACAGACTGGTATCAGAGCAGGCATGTTTCTAGGAAATAAAAAAACTCTAGGAACCTTAAGTCGTGTGGTGAGGAATCGTTAGATTTGTGATCTTGTTTTGACTAGATGTCATTTTGTCGGATTCGAATTTATTTTTCTTCTAGTGGGGGAGACTCTCTTTGTCTCTTCCCTTTTGATATTGCTAGGGAATTTGGAGGACCAAATTCTCTTCTAGTGGGGGAGGATTTAATGTCCCCGCACCCACATTCAGTGCCTTTTTCTTATTTTCACGCCAGAGAGTCAGAGTTTTGTGGTCTTAGCATGGGGTTCTCGAAGGATTTGGCAAAGTTTTAGCTTTTTCAGAGTCACAGATATTGGCAGCAAGAGAAGAATTGTACAGTTGTTAGGCAATAAGAGGCGTAAGCAGCACTTCAAGACTGTTTGCAGCTGATTGAGAACCGTTATGTGGCAAGCCAAAACGGGTAAGTACAGATGATTGGGTTGAACTTGAGCCATTTTCATAAGTCAAGAGACTCCAGAGACCAAACAAATGGTGGATTTCAGGAAGGTTGAGGTGACTTTCAGTTGATAGAGCTTAAAGTGGATGCTAAAAGTTAGAGATTTCTCGCGTATTGATGAACTTGTGATAGAGAATTGTTCGAGGAGGTTCAACAATTGTGACTATGGTGATGAAATCGACTCCGCAAAGTGCGTCAGTGCATGGTTAAAAGCATAGGAATTCAGTTTTTGGCAGCAGTGGAGAGAGTTGTATGCAGAGTCAATTGTTACCTGGTCACATGATAGAGTAGATTTTATGGATTTTACCGACTTGTAGAACATCAATTCGGACAAGTACAGATACGAGATAAAGAATCATAACCTATGGACAAGGCCAGTTAGAAGATTTGGAGAAGAATGACGCATGTGAATGACTTGAAGATGATGGACTTGGGATGGAGGCAGAAGATTGAACAAACGAGGCATTGAAGGACATTATGTGTAGTGCCTTACAGCAGAGATAGAGTTACAGTATTTTGGAATGAGTTAGAACTTTCATTCTCTTTGACAGACATTGATGGACAAGAGTAACAGATTCGAGATCGAATAAGGACATCTGAAGGGTGTTAGAGGTTTGATAGAATGATATTTCGAACATTTACTGTGTCAGATGAGCAAGTTACCAGGTGAAGTCTAGACAGCTTGAGATCTTCAACCAAAATTAGAGAGTTTGACTAGGGATAGTGTAGTTATACAGGAGCAATATAGATCATCAATGTATAGAGACAATTTTCGGTTGGCAAAACTCCAAAGAGATGTTCAGAGTTAGAGATTTCTAGAATTTGATGAGTTTTGTCAGAGAATTATTTTGGGATTTTCAACAAGTTCAGCCATGTGGAGGAGTAGACCCAGCAGGATGTGTCATTTGTGTGGTTAGAAGCTTTTGGAGTTGAATTTCAGCAGCTAATGAAGGCATTGACTGCAGAAAGGACCTCTACTTGATCGCCCGATAACGAAGATTTTCGTTGACCTTATCGACATGAGGAATTTCGGATCTCAATGTATAGATATGAGGAGCAAGAAATCAGTTATTTTGGGATTTGGTTTGGGAAAGTAGATCTGGCAGAACAGTTACAAGAGTGTGTGCAGAGCTTCAATTGATGAAGAATGGTGAAGGGACAAGCATGTTAGTGTCAGAGACCGACTATTGTACAGAGGATCAAGACCAACGAGCAGAAAGATTTAGAGCTAGCAAGAGTTCACCTTGAAGATTGTGCAGTGGATATGAGATCCCAGCGTCGACAATTATGATGAAGCCGGCAGAATTATTCCAAGAATTTTCTTTACCAAGCTGGCTAGAAGCAAGAGACTTGGTTGAATTTAGGAGTCAGAGTTGGAAAATTTCTTGAGCAGTCAGATTGGCAGGGCAGTGACAGATTCAAGCCAGTGGAAGAATGTTTGATGACTATTGATAGTTGACCGAAGAGTTCTACAGCGAGGATGACCCAGCAAGTTCAGATGTTTTCGAGAGGACCGTTTTGGAGTTTTGATTTGTGGTTTTTTTTTCGAGGTGTGGGATTAATGTCCCCACTTGCTTTAGGTTTGTTTAGTTCATTTGGAGGACCAAATGTTCTAAGTGGGGGAGGATGTGAGAACCCGACCCCAGATTTCCTGATTTATCGTGGTTTTAATCATGGATTTGTTTTATCAGTGGGTCTACCGGTTGTTTGATCGAATTTCTGAGTTTTATTATATTTTCTTTGGTTTTGGAAGCCAGTGAACCTAGACAGTGACCATAGGGTCCAATTTGTTTTCTGTGGTCATTTTTGAGAGATTCTCTTTGATTTCTGAAAATTCCCATTTCAACTTCATTTGACTAATCTCGCAATTCCCTACAACTTTCGTGTTCACTCCGTATCCATTTGAAACTCCGAAAATCAGTTTTTCCAGCCCTGGGGCAAAATCAGTCTTTTCACATTGAATCTGGACCCAAATCTCGAGATCTCAGAACCTTGCCAAATATATACTTTTTGGAAACTAGATTTTATGAAAAACATTTCTCTCCTCTTGGTCGATTGCATCCGAGGCCACAAATCGATGTCTTAACACTTGAATCCATTATTTTGATCCCTTTGACCAAAAAGTTGACTTTTTTTGTGGACCCCGGAAGTATGTCAATATTAACCTTGTTGGAAAGATAATTTCATTTCGGACACTTTTCATGTTTTAAGTTTCTTGATTCGATGTCTAGAAAGCCTCCTAATCTCAATTTGCAAATTTTGAGTGTTTTAAGTGTGGTGGGGCCCACACCCACCTATTATAAGTACCCATCTCCTCTCCCTCTTCTCTCCCAATCGTCCCAGCAGTGCTTGTGCAAGAAATGGGGGATTTTCCTCCCCTTTCTTCTTCCTTCGTTTTCTTCCTCACAAATCACCATCAAGCCTTGCTCAAATCAAGAGAAGACCTTCACCAATCTTGTTCATTTCGTCGAGAGCTTTCAATTGGTACCATTTTTGGAAGGATTCATCAACTTCGAATTTCTCTTTGAGCTAATCTTGCTTATTTGAAGACTTTCTAGGTAAGTGATTCTCTCCATCTCTCCGATTTGTGTTTTCCTAACCCATGAGACTCTCCATCTCCATTTTTAGAAGCTTTCTCCTTATATTTCTTGGTTTTGACATTTTAGGGCTTGTTTTTGGGGGTTTTTGAATAGGTTGTGATTTCTTGGCCTGGAGTGTGATTAGAGGTTGATTTGCTTAGCTTTGGACCTAAGGCAAGTGGATGAAATGATTTATTTTCATTAACCATGTTTTTATGCAAATGCTTAGCTTTTATTAATGATTTTCAATACTTAAGCTTTACTTCATGACATGCTTTTATTGAGATTTGAAATACATTCATTAATGTATCTTCCTAGCATATTGTTTTCTTTAAAATGATATCTTGATTGTATTAAGTTTTGACTCGTTTCAAGTAATGGATTTCTTTGGTTAAATGTGAATGGGATGAAGAGGTTGGATCCATTTTATGGAATGATAATTTGATGAGTTGAGGAGGTCAAGAAAGGGCCCAAATATTCATGGAGTTATGTTTGGAAGAAGGGGAAAGAAAGGAAATGGAAAGGGATTGGACAAAAGAGGAATCCAACCATTTAGGCTGAGATTCACCGCTGTTCGATCGATCGGACTGTGAATAATTGAGAGCATTTCAGGACCGATCGATAGGCCAATGAGTCCGATCGATCGGACTGAAATGAAAAGAGCTGCAAAAAGGGGATTGTTGGACCGTCCTCCAGACTCACTTCTAGCCATATTCAAGTCCAATTTTGCCCTATCCCTTTTCTTCTTATTTGAAGCCATTGGACTTGTAATGATGCATAGAAGCCCATGAAAGATTTGGGTGAATTGTAATGTGATGTAGTGGGGAGGTATTGTTTGGAGCCCCAATGCTATGTAAGGACTTGTAAGGCGTTGCATGAAGTCCGGAGGAAGGAGAAACCTCATCATGGAGATTCGGTGAGAATTTCTAGATTTGTCAACGTATGTAAGGTCCCGGAATGTTTTTAATTCTTAAAGAGTACCAAATGTTTATCAAACCTAACATACGGAACCCTATACACATTGATTCAAATCTTGGACCTTCAACTCTTAGCTAGGAGAATATTGGAAATCCATTCATGTTCATCTTGACCCGATTTTTAATTGTGCCTTTCAAACATCATATCTTATGATTTTGACTTGTCCCGAAAGTATTGGAAAGTATTGCTTTAGCATATTGCTAACCCGTATATGCCCGTCCCGATACTGATGTGTTTTTGTGCCTACGAACAACGCGCCCCGTTATGTGCATTCAATTGTTTCGATTTTTCCGCATGTTACCTATGAGTCGGCACCACTAAGCTTGGATAACCTTGTCGGTTTGATCCACCGGTTTGGAGATCCCCCTTCTGTTATACCAGCTGTAGCATGGTTCCCACCCCGCCCCGATATACCCGGTTCGCTACCGTGGTCCCGCAGAGTATTATATGTATTTATTATATAAAATCGTTGACTCTCCTCACCTCGTGTGACTGAGGTCAACGTCGTTGACTCTCCTCACCTCGTGTGACTGAGGTCAATGTCCCGATGTGCTCTTATCACTTTTGTGAGAGAGGATTTAGCTTTGTGTGGTTGCCATCTTGTTAGTTCCCGAATCATTGGTACCTTTACATGATTTTATCGCATATGTATCTCTTATAAATGATGTATTCTTCTTTTATGAAATTCATGTTTTATACCCATTTTTTATGAATACAGAATTTTGTCAAATACTATGATTTATCATATGTTTTATTTTTCAGCACTTGTATTATCTTTTCACGCAGCTGCCAGACCGTCGTGTCTGACCCACTACTTTGGTATTCAGGTTCAGATTTCTTACCCGAGATGAGTGCACGTTTTGGCTGTGGAGCCATGAGCTTGCAGATTGTTTTGGCGGCCATGTCGTGTAGACATTGACCTTGACATCGGAGCTACGTCACATATGGGGTAGTGATTATTAGCTTATTTCTGTATAGCTTTTATTAGCCTGTTTATTGGGATTGTAATTAATGCACATTGTTATTGTAACTTGAATATATATGGGAATATAATATGCAGATACTGTCAGCTTTGTATTTTGTTATAATGGTTTGTTCCAGTCTGATATGTTTATTGATAAGATAATTATATGCTTGGGTTGAGTGCGACACGAAATCCGATGGCCACGGACTTCGGGTCGCAACGCCACGAAAGCTTCCGCAAAAATATTCAAGATGTGTTGGAACGTGTTATCCTCACACACGCGGATCTTGGGAGAAATATAAATCATCACTAAACTCCCTCCCAATTCTCACGGCCCCTCAGGTTTGGGGTCGTGACAAACTTTATGTATAATGTATGATTTTTTTAAGTCTCCTCTTTAAAGATGTATAAGTTTAATTAGTTTCGTCACGAAATTGACAAAGGGGGAGATTGTTAGTACCACATTTTCATGTGCATTGTTATTATTTTCAATTCCGTGCCAAAGAGTTCCGAAGACATTGTCTCTTAAGTACTTCAAAGAAGATTCAATTCAAAAGGTCTGTCAAAGCTTTTTGGAAAGCCCAGGTTTCGTCAAAGATCAACATCAAGATGTGCCAACCAAGATCAGGTAATTGGGACCAAAACCATATGCCTTAGTGACCCTAAAAGCCCTAAGTTAAATTGTTATTTTGATAGGTTTTTAGAAGTTTTTTTTGAGCTTGTTTAAAACTCAAAAATGACCCCAGATTTCGGCCAGCCAACTTCATGCGGTTAGCAGTTCACCCCCTAAGTTCACCTGCCCTAAGGCATCCAACATGATCACAACACCAGGTCACATTGAGGCTTAGCAAGCATGAGTATGTATAGAAACTTAACAATAAATAATGTTTTATAAATTAATAAAGAAATGTGAAGATTTCAAAACCGGTGTGCTTTTGATTTCTTTAATATTTTTTCCTACATAAGTTACTCATATTCATACTCATGTTTCATATAAGGCCTCACCAAAACATTGCTTATGTCATGGTTTTTATAAAAAATGTTTTATAAATTAATAAAGAAATGTGAAGATTTCAAAACCGGTGTGCTTTTGATTTCTTTAATATTTTCTCCTACAAAAGTTCCTCATATTCATACTCATGTTTCTTATAAGGCCTCACCAAAGCATTGCTTATGTCATGGTTTTTATCAAATTTCAAACGTTGGAATAGTATTCCTATCAGGTACACCCTACCATGTCTTAAGTGACCGTTGGAACTATCCGTTGGACTTTTTCTATAAATACCTGAAGCTCATTTTCAACATTAAGAAGTCCAATTTTTGAGGAGCCTTTGTTCTAAATTCTTGTAAACCTTTCCCAAGCTCTCAAAGCTTCTTCCAAACACACTTAGATTCTATCTTGAAAAATCCAAGGGCTTACTTAGCTCTAAGGAGTGTGCTTTGAGAAGCCAAATCTAGGGTATCCTAATCTCTAAAGCTATCTCTCATTTCTGCCCTAGAAATCAAACCTCTACAACTTGGTTGTGCATCTCAATGGAGTTTCATCATCAACACCAAGCTAGCTGCAAGAGGTAAAAAGCTTCGATCACGGTCAAAAGCTTCCTCGAACACTTTCGATCTTCATCAAAGGCAAGTGTTCGCCCTCCATTCAAACTTATATCTTTGTGACAGTGGATTGAATCTGTGTGTGTCAACCACTCTAAAAATTGTGTGTGGGGATTAGATCTGTGTGATCGAACCTCAATAACAAAATTGAGTTAGAATCAGTACTTGTGTAGTTTGATTCTTTATAGTGGAACCAAGGGACTGTGTGACCCTTGAGAGTGGATGTAGGTCTGTGTGACTGAACCACTATAAATCTCTTGTGCCATTTTATCTCTTGTGCTTACTATCTTGCTTCAAATTTGAGTGTCTCTGATTATTTAAGCACACACACATTGAACTTATAATTCAAACAAATTATTTTGTTATGTGTGATTATTATTCCAAGTTGAGATTAAAATTGGGCTAATAAGTTTAAAATTGGCATTAGAATTCCTTTTGTCCTATTCACCCCCCCCCCCTCTAAGACTTATTCACTGAACCTAGTTGCACTTTCACACTGTACTTTGACCTAATGAATGGCCCTAGTCCTCAGAACATGCTCCTTGGTGCCTATGATCTCATTTGGCTTCTTAACAAACATAGTTTCTAGCTGGACATCTAATGGCTCATGATGTAGCACGTGTGTAGGGTCTGGCACGTATTTCCTTAGCATGGAAACATGAGAGACTCTGTGAACTCCTGATAACTCTGCTTGCAATATCAATTTGTAAGCCACTTCCCCCACGCGCATATCAATCTCAAACAGTCCGATAAATCTTTGAGCCAACTTGCCTTTCTGCCCAAATCTCATAGTTCCTCTAGTCGGTGAGACCTTAAGAAACACCTTGTCTCCGAGCTTAAACTCTAAATCTCACCTCTTGAGATATGCGTAACTCTTATGGTGGTTTCTTGTAATCTTCAGCCTGTCAACAATCTGCTTCACTTTCTCACTGGTATCGCTGATGATCGAAGGTCCTTGAAAACTCCAAACACCAATATTTTCCCAACAAATCAGAGTCTTGCACTTTCATCCGTATAATGCCTCGAACGGTGCCATCCTAATATTGGAGTGATAACTGTTGTTGTAGGTGAATTCACATAAAGGGAGACTCTTCTCCTAGTCTTTCCCGAAGTCCAAGACACATGCTCGCAACATATCTTCCATAGTCTGGTTCATCCTCTCAGTCTATCCATCGGTCTGGGGGTGATACGCAGTGCTGAAACTCAACGTAGTACCCAAGGCTGCTTGCAAACTAAACCAAAATATTCCCACAAACCTCATGTCTTTGTCTGGCACAATCAAATCTAGAACTCCGTGCAATCTCACTATGTCATCAATGTATTTGTGTGCCAAAACATCCATAGATCCTCTCATCGTCATCAAAATGAAGTGTGTTGACTTGGTGAGTCTATCGACAATCACCCAAATGTTATGATGGTCCTTCGGGGGTGGTAACCCTACAACGAAGTCCATGGTGATGTGTTCCCAATTCCATCCCGGTGTCTTCAATGGCCGAAGTAACCCTAGAGGTCTCTGATGTTCAGCCTTCACTTATTGACACACTAAACATCGAAACAAATCCTGCAACCTCCTTCTTCTTGTTATTCTACCAATAGAAACTCTTCAAGTTTTGGTATATTTTGGTGCTCCCGGGGTGAATAGCATAATGAGAATGGTGTGCCTCAACTATAATCTTGTTCCTCAAATCATGTACACTCGGTACACACAATCTGTCCTGACAATATAACACACCCTCCACGAGTCTAAACTCTGGTCTGTCTGCTATGCTGTCTATCAACCTGACTAACTCTGGATTTTTTCTTTGACTGCTCTTGATTCTGCCCAAAATCTCCGGTTTCCAAGTGTGCATGTTTGCAATCATCACTTTCTCAGTCTGGGGCTGGAACTTTACATCCAAATCTCTGAATACTTCTGTGAAAGACCACTCCACTTGCAAAAATCTGGTAGTCGCTGTTTTTCTGCTCAGTGCATCTGTAACCACATTCGCTTTCCCGAGATGATACTTTATCTGAAAGTCATAGTCCTTGATGTATTCCAACCATATGGTCTGCCTCATTTTCAGATCTTTCTGCCTAAATAAGTACTGAAGACTCCTATGGTCCGAATGAACTTCGAATTTCTCACCATACAGGTAATGTCTCCACATCTTCAGTGCCATCACAACTGCTACAAGCTCCAAATCATGGGTAGCATATCTCTTCTCGTGTTCTTTCAATTGTCTAGACCCGTAGGCCACTACTTATCCTTCCTACATGAGTACGCAACCCAATCCAGCACCTGAAGCATCTGTAAGAATCACAAACCCACTAGTCCTTGAAGGTAAAGTAAGGATAGGGGCTGTGGTCAATTTGGTCTTCAGCTCTTGAAATTTAGCCTCACACTGCTCTGTCCATACAAAAGGAACATCCTTCCTTGTCAATTTAGTCAATGGAGCTGCTATACTGGAGAACCCCCCCACAAATCTTCTGTAATACCCTGCTGAACCCAGAAAACTCCTGATTTGAGCCACTATCTTCGGACTCTGCCAACTAACAACTGCTTCGATCTTTGCTGGATCGACTGCTAAACCTTCCTTAGAGATGATGTGTCCAAGAAAAGACACTTGCTTAAGCCAAAACTCACACTTGTTCAGCTTGGCATAGAGCTGATTCTCTCTCAAGGTCTGCAATGAAGCTCTTAAATGCTCTGTGTGATCATCCCTGGACTTCTAATAGACTAAGACATTGTCTATAAATACAACTGTGAACTGATCTAAACATGGTGCAAAGATCTTGTTCATTAAGGCCATGAATACACTCGGTGCGTTGGTCAACCCAAATGGCATAACCAAGAATTCATAATGGCCATATCTGGTCCTGAAGGTTGTCTTCTGCACATTCTGATCTCTGACTCGTAACTGATGGTAGCCTGATCTCAATCAATCTTCGAGAAGTGTTGTGCTCCTTGCAGCTGATCGAACAACTCATCTATCCTAGGCAACGGATACTTGTTCTTAATTGTAACCTGATTCAACTGCTTGTAGTCTATGCACATACGAATCGAACCATCCTTTTTCACAAACAAAACTGGTGCACCCCATGGTGATACACTCGGTCTCACGAATCCTCTGTCCAAGAGATTCGGTAGCTGAACTTTCAACTCTCTTAGTTCTGCTGGAGCCATACGTTAAGGAGCTTTTGATATCGGTGCCATCCCTGGCACTAGCTCTATCGTGAAGTCTATCTCTCGAATGGGTGGTAATCCAGGTATTTGTTAGGAATTTTGTATTTTTCAATTTGATAGATGCTTTATCATTTTAACATCTTTCGAATTTTCACATATGCATTGATTTTGAAATACTTGAAATCTTGATTTTCACATGCATAGTTTTTAAGACTTTAACACTTATGGTTCATGCATGTTTTGAATTTAAACATTGGATGCATTTATTTTTTAAAGAAGAAGTTTTGAATCAAGCTAGCCAATGACTTAAAAAGTTTCAAATCATCTTTGGCATTTTAGGTTTCATGTTTTTAAAACTCTCTTAGATTGATTTAAAATCATGTTTCCAAGATTGATTTAATGGCCCAAAAATCCCCTCAAGAAATCATCTTTAAATATGCAATTTTGGGAAAATGGTCCTTCGGCCCGGGTCGGCCCGCAATGTGCTCGGTCGACCGGGAATAGAGTCATTGAACTCTTTTTCAAACGGTCAAATTTTTTACCGTTAAGGCGAGGTCAACTGAGCAAAGGTGGAGGTCGATCGGGGAGACGCTGGAAGTCACTTTTTGACTATGAAATGAGGTTCATTCATTGAAAGAATTTGAGGAACAATAAGCAACTCTTAAGCCTTCTTTGAGGTGTTTGGAGACAAGAGAAATGGGAATGAACTAAGAGAGACCAAGGGGTCTTTTGGAAAGCTAAAGCTTGGAATCATGAAGTTAAATCTCTAAGTAAGCTTTACTTTTCTAAATCATATGTTATATGCTATGTTTAAATTATTGGTAAATGATTTTGAGCATGATAACTATGATATGTTGAATCCTTTATCATATTTAATCTTGGATTTGATTGTAATGGATTCTTCACCTTGATTCAAACCAAGTTTGTTTTAAAAACTTCATTAATTATGCTTTACCAAAATCTTTGATTTCTTTTATAGCATGATTCGTTTACTTGTTTGAATCCTTATTTGTTGTTTTCAATCACTTTAGAACCTTAGTTAAACTAATTTGTTTTGAAAACAACTTGCACATGCATCATGGCATGTTTAGCTTAAATACTTTTATACAACTTGTGAGCCCTTGATTTTCATATCGTCATCAAGTTAGTATCTTTACATGTGATTTGTATTTCTCTTCAATCAAATCTTTTTCTGTGCCTTACACTTTTAAATGCCTTAAGCATATATTGATTGGGCTTACTTTTAAACTTGATTGAAGTTTTCACACACACACCATGAGCATTCATCTTTACATTACATAGAGTATTGTGTTAGTTTTATGGACTCAATCCAGTAGTTGATATAATAATTTGATTAATTTCTTTATTTATCAATATATTATTGCTTACCTTTCATGAGATGAATGATGTTTTATTATTTACTCGCACATAACCAATACGAATGACATGATGGTTCATGAGATGAACCGGAGTCCACAAGTATATTAGATGTAACACATGTGTATGGATGAGATCCACATAAAGAGAGACTTGTGTAACAAATCTTATACTTAAATATCTTCACAACTAGTGATGAGATTGGACATCTCATCTGACAAGGTTACAGTACTTTGATCACTATCAGATAGTGCGATTTGTCTTGATCATCAGAATGAGAGATTCTGGATCATAGTGCTGGTGCATTGGATGTATTGAAGGACCATGAGAAGCACCTTATGAACACTGTCTTTAACTTAAGGTCTGCTCTCATAATTCCCTAGCAATAGGCTCTCGATCCTGAGACATTAATGAACTCAAGTTTCTATCTATTCATTTGCTTTGAGTCACAAATGAGTGAGGCCAACTATAGCTCAACTACTCGGTGATTTGGGTACGTGGTAGTAAAGCTGTGGGAACACTTAATGGTCAAGATGAAATCTATGTTTAATATCCCCTTGTGCCAATTAATGGCTTTATTATTGGTAAGTACGCACCCATTCCGATTAAGAGTTAATTGGAAAGGTACTTATGATCATTATAATTAATTGGGGCTCAAGGATAATAAGATATAGATCTAGTTTGAAAGACAGGTCCAACTGATCCATGGATATTGATTGAGGGGTCTACTTGTGGTAATAGAGAAGTTTAGGGTCTTCTATGTAATATTCCTAAGACTAGAGTTCAATTGCATTTATATAGTGGAGTTATTTGCAATTAACTATGAGCCCGAAGTATACATGAGATGGGGGTCACGAGTCCCAGTTGGAGTCTGCTTTCTATGGAATCCCTAGTTGCGATGTCCGTGACCTTATAATTGGGTTAGTTGGGCCCAATATCAGGCCCTGACCCGTTTAATTTATTATTATTATAATTAATTATATTTTAGATATTTAAGTGGGTTTAGATCATGAACAAGTTTCTTTTAGCACTAGAATAGTGTCTGTGAAGTTTCGTTTGATTCCAAGTTCATTTGATCCTAGTAGGGGGTAGTTTGCAATTTAGGGAAAATTGAGTGTTTTCCGAATTATTCCAAACGTCGTGATTTTTGAGTTCCTTGGAAAGCTTTCGTCGAGCTGATCATTTTTGTCTCTTGACTAGTCTTTATTCGGCGATCAGAAATCTTTCAAGTGGGCCATTCTTCACCGGACCCGCTTAAAGGGGCAACTTAGTATTTTCCTTCATTTCTTTTTTTTAAGCAAGGATTAGCCCTAATCCTATTTCGTTCTCTGCAACGAAAGCAACAGCAACCCCTTTCTTCTTCCTCTTCTCTTCTCAAAACAGAACTCTAGTCCAGAAGACTACTCTCGAAGATCCGAACCGCTAATCTTCATTCTGTCGATTTCCTCTTTCTTCGGGTACCAAATTGGTAAGATTCCTCTCAATATCATATTTTTATTTTATCTTCTCTTTGGTTAGATTAGGTCCAATCTTGATCATTTTCCTTTCTTTCTTCTCCTTTGCATTCTAGGTGTGTAATTGGTCGGGTTAGATTGTCGATCTCTGGGTAGAAAGGCTTGTCCTCGAATTTTGCCCAATTTCTATCTTCTTCTTGGTTGACGCAAGTAGATATGCAATTCATAATTTATATGTCTGTATTATTTCTATTGATTGCTAATGTTTCATGTTAGAATACCTTAATTCCAAGCATGTTTTGATTTGGGGATTATACATGTTAGGTATTGATTTGGGATTTAGATTTGTTAATTCTAAAATTGGAAATCCTTTATTATGTATTTGATTCAATTGATAGAATGGATGGAATGGATGGATGGAATGAATGGATTGTTGGGAAGAGCAGGAGGCTCTATCTTATGCAGGTGGTAGCCTTTGGAAAGGCTGGGAAATGGAGGAGATTGATTAGGGGCAGAAGGGTTTCATAAATGGCCTGAAACTGCACTGATCGCGCACTGTCGGTTAACCGAAAACAGAAGTTCGGTTAGCCAAACTCTGTGTCGGTCAACCGAAACCCCAATTCGGTCAGAAAACCAAAGAGCAATTTATTAGTCTCTGGTGAACGTCGGTTAGCTCACGGCTCGGTGTCAGTTAGCCTAACCCATCTCGTCGGTCAGCCGAACCCTAGTTCGGTCAGAAAACCTGAGAGAGGATTTTTCAGCTGTTTGAGTTCGGTCAGCCGAACTCAAGGTTCGGTTAACCGAGGGTTGACCGAGGCTTAAACGAAATTGCCATTTTTGCCTTGTTTATTTAAGATTGATACTCTTAACCTAGGATTTTGGACTTAGATGTTGGAAACCCCTAATCTACTATTACATGACCATAAATGGGATTGAAATCGAAACACGTGGCTTGATGTGGATTCGATTGGTTGTCTAGGTATTCGTGTATTACATATGATAACCAAATACGTATGGAACTGAATCATCCGATACTTGACATGATTGTACACCAAGGGATTTCCATAAGAGTATCATCGATCCAAATTCCACACGTACTTTGTTAGGATTTGTGGAATACATGGATAACACCATTTGCCTATGATTGGATTGTAATTCCTCATTGACTTGTAACTTGTATCCGTCGTTTATATTCCTTGTACATTCTCTTGGCATAACATACTTAATTAATTATGAGACATAAATCATTGTAGGATTTAGGACTTGGACCTGACTTAGAATGTACCTTAGGAACCTGTGTTATGTCTTAATAAACATGACTGGCTAGCATGGAAAGGGATCATCGTGTGTTGTACTTGACTTGTATTTTCTTGAATGAGATAATCCCGTACATTAAGTTAGTCAGACTTGCTTGTCTTGTCTGTTCGTGTGTCAACACCACTACATTATTATTTGCATATCATGGCTATCTGTAGTTTTGGGTATTATTGACGGGCCGGTAACTCAGTCATCGGGATGGGCAGTCGGCGTTCGACGGCGTCCATGGCATTGAAAAGCTAGGAGCGGGCTTGGACCGTGCTGCTATTCCCAGGACCGGGAGCTAGGATCCCACTGGAGCAGGACTTTGGTATCAGCAGTCATGTCTGGATTGTTACTGGTACCCTGGGAGGTGGCTTGGACATCCTCAGTGTCTCCCTCTCGTTTCTTGTTTTACATTGCATAGATAGTGGTTATTGCTAGATGATTGCCAGGATTCCTTTTATTGTTTCTATTGATTATTATTCTCGCTTTATGCCTAGCCTCGCATTCCTTGTATTCATATGATCATGTACTTATCATATTCTATATTTGATGAATGTCATGTTTATTATGCTTTGCTTATCTATTGCTCAATATGTCGTTGACTCTGTTCCCTGGTGTGCAGACACGTCAGGTGGTTACTGTTAGTTTTATGGACTCAATCCAGTAGATGATATAATAAATTGATTAATTTCTTTATTTATCAATATATATTCATGCTTTCCTTTCATGAGATGAATTGTGATTTATTATATACTTGCACATAACCAATACGAATGAAATGATGGTTCATGAGATGAACCAGAATCCACAAGTATATTAGATGTAACACATGTGTATGGATGAGATCCACATACAAGAGACATGTGTAGCAAATCTTATACTTAAATATCTTCACAACCAGTGATGAGATTGGACATCTCATACTGACAAGGTTGCAGCACTTTGATCATTATGAGATAGTGTGATTTGTCTCGATCATCATAATGGAAGATTCTGGATCATAGTGCTGGTACATTGGATGTATTGAAAGACCATCAGAAGCACCTTATAAACACTGTCTTTACTTTAAGGTATGCTCTCATAATTCCCTAGCAATAGGCTTTCAATCCTGAAACATTAATGAACTCAAGTTTCTATCTATTCATTTGCTTTGAGTCACCAATGAGTGAGGACAACTGTAGGTCAACACCTCGGTGATTTGGGTACGTTGTAGTAAGACTATGGGAACATTCAATGGTCAAGATGCAATCTATCTCTAATATCCCCTATGCCAATTAATGGATTTATCATTGGTAAGTGCGCACTCATTCAGATTAAGAGTTAATTGGAAAGGTACCTATGATCATTATAATTAATTGGGGCTCAAGGATAATAAGATGCGGATCTGGTTTGGAAGAGTGGTCCAATTGATCCATGGATATTGATAGAGGGGCCTACTTCTGGTAATGTGGAAGTTTAGGGTCTTCTATGTAATATTTCTCAGACTGGAGTTCAATTGCATTTATATAGTGGAGTTATTTGCAATTAACTGTGGGCCCGGATTGCACATGAGATGTGGGGTCGTGAGTCCCAGTTGGAGCCAACTTTTTAAGGAATCCTCAGTGGTCCCCATGCTAGCCTATTAAGATACTAATTCTAGTTGAACTCTAAAAAAATATATACTATTTCTATTTGAAGTGAGACTTCTAATAGTGGTAATAGTAAAATTACTAATTTTAGTAGAAGTGAGACTTTTATTTTAATTAGAAAAGAGAAAGTTACTAATTCTTAATTGAAGTAAGACTTCTATTTCAATTAGTAAAGAAGAGGTTGCTTTAAGCTATAAATATATGAGGAAAGAGAGGTGGACACTTCTTATGCCATTTCTAAGGACTCACGCCCAAGGCTTTTAGGTGCAAGTGTTGCATGTCCAGCCCTCTCTCTCTCTCTCTCTCTCTTAGTGCAAGTTGTTGCACACCCCTCCTCTTTGTGCAAGAGTTGCACACACTTTCTCTTCTAGTTCCTCCTTTAAGTTTCCTAGTAGTTTTCTCTTGGAGATCCCACTATCTTCTTGAGAAAAAAAGAATCTAATACGGGTCATAGCGAGGAAGATCAAGAGGTCTTGGAGATCCCTATTTGATAAGTGAAAGAGTTTCATCATCAAAGAAATACGCAACTTCTCCATTAGAGCCAACCAAGCTCCAAAGGTAATTTACTTCCTTGCATGTTGTAGATTATTATGGATGCTTGTTAGTTGCTGGTTTTCTATCTTCTAGATAGAGTTATTTACTGATCTGATGGCTGAGATTGAGGGTATGCATCCTAGATTGGGTTTTGTTGCCTTCTGGATAGATGATCCCAGCATCAAGTGGGTCAAAAGTTTTTGAAATCTATCCTAGAGGCCCACCTATTGCCAACAATTGGTATCAGAGCCTTACCTCATCTCTAATCATGTTAGATCAGTAAGCATGTTCTAATCTGAGCATGAGATGCGAAGAGGATAGAGCAAGGGCTATGTCAGGATTAGTTTTGATGGATTTGCTTGGATAATTAGTAGATCCATGTTTGGATAGTCACAAAGTGGTTTAATAATGTTGGATGGATGATAGGAAGCCATTGAAACACTTTAGAAGCGATTTGAAAAAGACTGGGCATGATTTTCAAAAACCCAAAAAATATGGGTTCGTCAGTTCGGTCGACCGAGACCCGTGCTCGGTCGACTGAGTGGGTGTAGGTCGGTCAACCGAGGTCACTGTTCCAGCTATGCCGATTTTAAGTTTTTTCAAAATCTAGATCTTTTTTGGCCTCCTATTTTTCCAACATTGTTTGGCAGCCTACTTGTGTGTTTTGTATGGTTGTATGAGATACTAATATGCAGGTTATCTTGTCCTCTCCATGTGGCCCACAAGTCTTTTACTTTCTATATATGGTTGTTGATTTATTTTTTATAATTTGTAAAGGGCATCATGGTTTCCTTGGTTTCTCGGTTTAGGGTAAGCCATGGTGAAATTCCCTGAGCCTTTTTTTATTTCCATTAGTAGATTACAATGTAAGTCTCATCGTAGAGACATATGAATTTATGTAATTTTCTAAATTTGTAAATTCTGGCAATGTCCGAGATGAAGAAGGAAAGTGCAGTTGGACTCCTAATCAAAGAGTTTGAAGATTACCAAAAGAACTTTGGAGTTTCCCAAAGAGTTTGTGGAATTCCAAAATTTTGAAAAGTCTAGAAGTCCAAGAAGTCTATTCCGCTTGGGCAATGTGGAGGAGAGGACTAGTTTCTATTTTTGTATTTTCTTTTTATGGATAAATGCTTAATTTAGAAAGTATCCAAACTTAACAAGTTACTAAAATTGGTCAAATCAAATAAATTTTTGGAAATAGTTCTAATTAGTGTTGATGACCCATGAGATGGATTCATTGGTAACATTAATTTAAGAAACTGGACTTTCCTTAAAATAACTTGACTTGGAATCAATTTGGTCATATCATGAGATGATTTGATGTTCATATTTATATATGTGGGACCTAATACCTTAAATGGAAATCCTCAATTCAAAAATATTACGTGGGAGCGGGGCATTTAAATTAAGAAATCCCCATGATTTTCCACCATAGGTCCATTGTAAGGAAAGTATCAGCCTCGCGCCACCAAGAGTGTGGCCGTTCCTTCGGAGGGCTTTTCCTTGTCTGGCTACTAGATATGGATCTCTAATGGATAGTGTTCGTGAGACCGGGTGGGGGCTTACTGCTAGTTTTATGGACTCAATCCAGTAGATGATATAATAAATTGATTAATTTCTTTATTTATCAGTATATTCATACTTTTCTTTCATGAGATGAATTGCGATTTATTATATACTTGCACATAACCAATACGAATAACATGATGGTTCATGAGATGAACCGGAGTCCACAAGTATATTAGATGTAACACATGTGTATGGATGACATCCACATACGGGAGACATGTGTGACAAATCTTATACTTAAATATCTTCACAACCAGTGATGAGACTGGACATCTCATACTGACAAGGTTACAACACTTTGATCACTATGAGATAGTGTGATTTGTCTCTATCATCAGAATGGAGGATTCTGGATTATAGTGCCAGTACATTGGATGTATCGAAGGACCATGAGAAACACCTTATAAACACTGTCTTTATTCTAAGGTCTGCTCTCATAATTCCCTAGCAATAGGCTCTCAATACTGAGATATTAATAAACTCAAGTTTCTATCTATTCATTTGCTTTGAGTCACCAATGAATGAGGCCAACTGTAGGTCAACACCTTGGTGATTTGGGTACGTGGTAGCAGAGCTGTGGGAACATTCAATGGTCAAGATGGAATCTATCTCTAATATCCCCTTGTGCTAATTAATGGATTTATCATTGGTAAATGCGCACACATTCTGATTAAGAGTTAATTGAAAATGTACCTATGATCATTATAATTAATTGGGGCTCAAGGATAATAAGATATGGATCTAGTTTGGAAGACAGGTCCAATTGATCCATGGATATTGATAGAGGGGTCTTCTTATGGTAATGTGGAAGTTTAGGGTTTTCTATGTAATATTCCTACGACTGGAGTTCAATTGCATTTATATAGTGGAGTTATTTGCAATTAACTGTGGGCCCGGATTACACATGAGATGTGGGGTCGCAAGTCCCAGTTGGAGTCAGCTTTCTAAGGAATCCCTAGTGGTCCCCATGCTAGCCCAATTATTAGAAAGTATCTAATTCTAGTTGAACTCGAAAAGGAAAGTTACTATTTCTATTTGAAGTGAGACTTCTAATAGTGGTAATAGTAGACTTACTAATTTTAGTAGAAGTGAGACTTCTATTTTAATTAGAAAGGAATTGGAAAGTTACTAATCATATTTGAAGTGAAACTTCTAATTATGATATGGTATGTTACTAATTAATGAAAGTAAGACTTCTATTGTAATTAATAAAGAGGAGGCAACTTGAAAAAGTTATAAATAGAGGAGAGGAGGACTGGACGTCCAATGCATGCTCCATATCTCTAGTGCAAGTGTTGCACGAGTTTTTCCTCTTTTCCCTCTTCTAGTTCTCTTTCTAGTTCCTCCCTAGAGTTCCTAGTAGTTTTCTCTTGGAGATCCCACCATCTTCTTGATAAAAAGGAGAATCTGATACGGGTCATAGCGTGGAAGATCAAGAGGTCTTGGAGATTCCTATTTGATTAGTGAAAGCGTTTCATCATCAAAGAAAGACGCAACTTCTCCATTAGAGCACAACCGAGCTCCAAAGGTATAATCCACGTCCTTGCATGTTGTAGATTATTATGGATGCTTATTAGTTGCTATTTCTATCTTCTAGATAGATTGTATTTACTGATCATGATGGCTGAGATGGAGGGTTTACTTCCTAGATTGGGTTTTATAGCCTTCTGGATAGTTGATCCCTGAATCAAGTGGGTCAAAAGTTTTTGAAACCTATCCTAGAGGCCCACCCTATTTCCAACACTTACTCCCCTAGGAGGAGCTGCTCGCAACGGTTGTCATGCAATGCTTGTTGGTGGGTCACACTTAGCTAAAATAATGATGTAGTATCCCCTAGGATTTGCCTCATGTATTTTAGAAACTAAAGCTAATCGGGAGTCATATATTATTTGGTATGAGATACCTAGATGATAATGAATGATGGGGATCATGGATAGTTAGTCTTAATTCCAATTTTGACAAACTTTGATCCGCACCAATCCAAGGACATTTGCATTCCCTTAGGAGGCATGCCCGAAGGAATTAGGATTCCGATGTATTCTAAATTTAGTGGTTATGAGGATTCCCACATGAATTTGGTAGAATACTAAACCCAATGTCATTTATATTCTTGTATTGAATGTATGGTTATGTGCAACAATTTATTCAACATGAATTCAAATACTTTCAATCCACTTGTGACCATCCTCAACCATAATAAGTTGATGGGATCCAACTATTAAGATTGGAAAAGGAACCTGGATATTATCCTGACAGCTTCAGGATGCAGATATGTCCTTACCATACCCTCCCTTCCTGAGCCTGAGCCTGAGCCTGATGCACCACAGGATGTGAAAGACCTTTACACCAAGTGGACCAAAGACAATGAGATGGCTAGATGTTTTATTCAGGCATCCATGTCTAGTGTTTTGCAAGATCAACATCAATCCTATAAGTTAGCATACGATATTATATTAAACTTAAAGGAGATTGTTGACACCAAAAATGTCACTTTGCCTCTTCAAGATCCAAAAAGCTACATGAAGTTGTAACCTGCCATAAATAGGCATTGCTACTACCAAAAAATCAAATCTTGTAACAATCAAACAAAAACTGTAAGATCCTTCAAGACAGCCAAAAGAGGACTACACAGGAAGTTTCGGGCCATTTCAAAATCATTTGGCCTAACTTCGCTTCTCTGACAGCTGAAAAGGAGCTCCCGGCGGCGAAAGCATCGGAGACATCAAATCTTCGATCAGAGCTGATGGATGGTCTCAAAATACATCCAAAAGGCTCCACGTTAAGTTCCGAGTCAAACTGACAATGTTTGACCTACATCAACCGTCGAACAGCTAAATCAAGCCTCTCGGCAGCGAGAACCACCGAGGCCATTACTCATTTGATAGAGCACATGGACGGCTTTAAAATGCTTACAAAGGGCTACACGTCAAATTTCAGGTCATTTCAACAACATTTGACTAGACTTTGACGCTCGAAAGCCAAAACAGGCCTCTCAGTGGTGAAGCTCCTCGGGACCATGGTTTCCAAGACAGCGCCTATGGATCATCTTAAAATGATTCCAATAGGTTCCCTGTCAAATTTCAAGTCAATCGGACATCGGTTGACCGCACATCAAGCCACGATAAAAATAAGTGTACTGATGATAGGACCCCAAACGACTTCAAAAATCAAACAAAAGCCTATGGTTGTTCTTATTTATTGTTCAGGAGGGTTCACCCCAAATTTCAGGTCATTCCGACTTCGTTTGACCCAGTTTCGACTTCTGACGGAAAATTGGCAGCTCTGCGCAACAAAGTCTTCGGCTTTCCCGGAAAATTGGAAACTTTGCAATCCGAAATGCAAGATTCTCATCAAGTTTTCTGCAGGGAAATCAGGCCAATAAAAGATAAAAAATGTCAAGAAAAAATACAGAAGAAAAAAAAAATCGAAAAACATCAAAAGTGGACAGAAAACGGGATAAAAGGGGAAAAAAAAAAACCCGAGGGTCGCAGACCCAAGCGACCCTGGCCCATGGTCGCCGGTGATCATGGAGTCCGGAATCGCCGGGTGGGCCCCGGAAGCCCCGTTTTTCATCGTTTTTCGCGATTCGAGCGTCCGACTCCTGGGATTATCCAAAATTCATACTTTTGAGGTGCCAAATCCTATGACATCCGTCAAAATCACGGGTCAATCATCAAGAGTATCAAAATCAACATTGATCGCCAACCGGTCAACCAAAAAAGTGTGCTTACCCGACCGATCGAGAAATCGACAGGACATATGGCACCGACCTGCTGTTGGCAACCAATATCTGAAGTTACATGGTCATCCGGTGTCGATCTACATGAAGATCCATCGATGATCATCGCCAGAAGAATCCCAAAAGACGCGGCACGGCCCGCGACTCTTCAACTGCTCGGCAACCACTTAATGCAATTAATTGACTAGCTTTATTACAGTCATTAATCCATTTCTTTCAACGGCCCAATCAGAAGCAAGCATCCGGGAGTTACAAGTCAATTGATTCATGGCATTTAACCCATGAAACTCCTCCCATCATGGCGATTAAAGGCGATTAAATGCCCTTAATCTCATCCGGCCAATCAGAAGCTAAGAAAAAGGAGTTACAAAATAAAGGAATTAAATCCTGTAACTCCTCCCATTATGCGGATTAATGACAATAAAAGCCCATAAACTCTCCTAAATGGCTACCAAGAGCCTATAAATAGGAGACAACCCCAAGCATTCCAGATAGACTACAGAAAATCCAGAAATTCAGACAGAAAAAGGCATCAGAAATCTAAAAGAAAGAAAGAGAGAAAACTCTGTGAAAGTTCTACACCGGCCACCACTACAAGGTGACAAAAGTCCCTTGGGGGTACCCCCCCCCCAAGGTCCTTGCCTTCTCCTTCTGCCTCCAATGGCTTAGATGTGGCTTTTCAGCCCGTCTACTTAGCTTTTTATTGGACATAGGACCTCCTCTTGGTCTTTGTCCTCTAAAAATCTGAGGTTATAACCAAGCCAAGTGAATCAAAAGCATCTTCTGTTCTCATCTGCATGGATGATGGTGAAGTCCACATATGGCTTGCAACCATCAATTTGAACGAGTTCCCCATAATCTCCTGAGAAGTTAGATCCTCCTTTTCTTGCTTTTCATTGTAGTTTGTATTTTTCCAAAAGAGACAAAATCACAACTTTTTTCTTTCATTATTGATAAGAATTGTAAATTGGCTATAAACGCCAAAATCGGCTATGAACACCAAAATCGGCTATAAATGCTAAGAAAATCGCCTTTCACGGCAAACCAAGAAAAATGTCTCTTTTCTTAAATATATGTGCAATGGAAAACTTGAAAGAAGTTGATTTCCTTTTTACTTACGAAGGTTGATCTCCGGATCACCACTTGTAATTCCAATTAAAATAGAAAATTTGGCACACCCACACAAAAAGATGTTGATGCACGCCTTTGCCCCCAGGTTACGAAAGGGTCGGATCCAACGGACTCCCACGTCCGCCGACCTCATTAGAACCGAGCAATGAAGCACTATCCATCAAGCTGGCTCCACTCGGTGGGACTCGTTCATTTGAGAACACGATGCTATAAATGAAATATTTGCATATCATATATTTTGCTCTATGCTTATACTTCTTTTCTCGATTCCTTGGCTACTTTCTAATTGGTGGCCTATGTTGGATTCCACATCTAAAAAAAATGAGATGAGATTTTTTGGGAATTTCCAGTTCTTTGAATTCATTTCCACTTTTTCTCTTTTCAAAAAAAATATCAAAAAAATTAGATTTTTCAGTTTGGATTCAAAATTGAGAAACCTAGATCCTCTCCTATCGTTCATCGCGCTTGTAGAAATGTTGAGCCTGTTCGACTAAGGTTTTGGGCCATCGTTTCTCTTCGATGAGTTCATTAAAAATCTAAAAAAAAAAGTAAAAAAAAAAATCAGATTTTTCAGTTTGGATTCAAAATTGAGAAACCTTGATCCTTTCCTATCGTTCATCGCGCTTGCAGAAATGTTGAGCCTATTCGACTAAGGTTTTAAGCCATCGTTTCTCTTCGATAAGTTCATTAAAGATCTAAAAAATATATATATAAAAAAATTCAGATTTTTCATTTTTGGATTCAAACTTGAGAAACCTTGATCCTTTCCTATCGTTAATCGTGTTTGCAGAAATGTTGAGCCTATTCGACTAAGGTTTTGGGCCATCGTTTCTCTTCGATGAGTTCATTAAAGATCTAAAAAATATATATATAAAAAAAACCAAAAAATCAGATTTTTCATTTTGGATTCAAAATTGAGAAACCTTGATCCTTTCCTATTGTTCATCGTGCTTGCAGAAATGTTGAGCCTGTTCGACTAAGGTTTTGGGCCATCATTTCTCTTCGATGAGTTCATTAAAGATCTAGAAAAAACCAAAAAAATCAGATTTTTTATTTTGGATTCAAAATTGAGAAACCTTGATCCTCTCCTATCGTTCATCGTGCTTGCAGAAATGTTGAGCCTGTTCGACTAAGGATTTGGGCCGTCGTTTCTCTTCGATGAGTTCATTAGAGATCTAAAAAAAATCAAAAAAATCAGATTTTTCAGTTTGGATTCAAAATCGAGAAACCTTGATCTTCTCCTATCGTTCATCGTGCTTGCAGAAATGTTGAGCCTGTTCGACTAAGGATTTGGACCATCGTTTCTCTTTGATGAGTTTATTAAAAATCTAAAAAAAAAAACATAGACCACTAAGGTTAAACCAACTGCGTTCTTTGATCATGGTTGATTAAAAAAAAAGCCTTGTCCAGAGTGTTGAGACAGCTTGACTGTTCTAAGCAAGGGTCTCCCAAATAGGTTCATTAAGTAACCCTACCCTTACCTGGGGGCAATTCTATCAATCGAGATTTCATAAGACTGGGTTAGGAGGCCTATGTGTACTCTCTCGTCTTTTAAATAATAAAAATTTTCAAAATAAAAATTTTAAAATAAAAAATAAAAAAAATCTTAAAAATAATAAATAAATAAAAATAAAAAAAAGATTTTTTAAAAAGAAATGTTAAAAAAAAAACTTTCGTCGTTTTTGGGTTTAGATTGGAGAAATATTGGTCTCCTCCTTTCTGAGCAATGGCGCTCGCGGAAATCGCTGAGCCCGTGTTCAGCTTGGAATGCCTTTTTCTCTCTTCGATGAACCCGATCTTGGCCTTTCCAAAAAAAACCTCGTCATTTTTAAATTCGGATCGAGAAATTATGGTTCATTTCCTTCTGAGTACTGGCGCTCGCGGAAATCGCTGAGATCGTATATGGATCGGAATACCATCTGCTCTCTTTGATGAATCCAATCTTGACCTTTCAAAATAGAGAATCTCATCTCATGGATGCGGTCTAAAAATATTTGTGTCTAGTGGTACTAGTACGCCCTTTCAGGGTCTACTATATTCGCGACCGGCACATTTGTAACTCTAACCTCATATTCTTCTTACATCGAGCAAGCTCTGCTTCTCGATAAGTCGAATTTAGGTTCACAATTGCTTCTAGCAGTCACTGGGACGCTCATTCTGGGCTTATCATACCTGCGATCATAATAGTTGTACACTCTATGGCTTTTTGCCTACTTCATATTTCTTGGGTCATATCCCCCGAGCGATTTGAAAAGACAAAATCATAGAACTTCCCATTTATGATCATTATATTCTTGTGATTACTAATGGATGTGGTCTTCATTAAGAATCTTTTTCGAAAACTAACAATGGTAGCATCGCTTACCATTACTTTCGATGAGAGCAAGCACGAGCTCATGCTTCTGTTGGAAATAGGGTGGGCCTCTAGGATAGGTTTCAAAAACTTTTGACCCACTTGACGCAGGGATCAACTATCCAGAAGGCTATAAAACCCAATCCAAGATCTATGTCCTCAATCTCAGTCATCATGATCAGTAAAACAATTTATCTAGAAGATAAAAACAGCAACATATAAGCAACAAATAAATCTACAACATGCATGGAAGTAGATTATACCTTTGGAGCTCGGTTGTGCTCTAATGGAGGAGTTGCGTCTTTCTTTGATGATGAAACGCTTTCACTAATCAAATAGGGATCTCCAAGACCTCTTGATCTTCCACGCTATGACCCGTATCAGATTCTCCTTTTCTCAAGAAGATGGTGGGATCTCCAAGAGAAAACTACTAGGAACTCTAAGGAGGAACTAGAAAGAGAACTAGAAGAGGGAAGAGGAGAAGAGCTTGTGCAACACTTGCACTAAAGGGGGCTTGGGCGTGAATCCCTAGGTGGATTTATGCATGGGACGTCCAAGGCCTCTTCTCCTCTTATTTATAGCTTTTGCAAGTTGTCTCTTCTTTACTAATTACAATAGAAGTCTTACTTCCATTAATTAGTAACTTACCATATCATAATTAGAAGTCTCACTTCAAATATGATTAGTATCTTTCTAATTCCTTTCTAATTAAAATAGAAGTCTCACTTCTACTAAAATTAGTAAGTCTACTATTACCACTATTAGAAGTCTCACTTCAAATAGAAATAGTAACTTTCCTTTTAGAGTTCAACTAGAATTAGATACTTTCTAATAATTGGGCTAGCGTGGGGACCACTAGGGATTCCTTAGAAAGTTGGCTCCAACTGGGACTCGCGACCCCACATCTCATGTGTAATCCGGGCCCACAGTTAATTGCAAATAACTCCACTATATAAATGCAATTGAACTCCAGTCTTAGGAATATTACATAGAAGACCCTAAACTTCCACATTACCACAAGTAGACCCCTCTATCAATATCCATGGATCAATTGGACCTGTCTTCCAAAATAGATCCATATCTTATTATCCTTGAGCCCCAATTAATTATAATGATCAATAGGTACCTTTCCAATTAACTCTTAATCGGAATGGGTGCGCACTTACCAATGATAAATCCATTAATTGGCACAAGGGGATATTAGAGATAGATTCCATCTTGACTATTGAATGTTCCCACAGCTCTACTACCACGTACCCAAATCACCGAGGTGTTGACCTACAGTTGGCCTCACTCATTGGTGACTCAAAGCAAATGAATAGATAGAAACTTGAGTTCATTAATGTCTCAGGATTGAGAGCCTATTGCTAGGGAATTATGAGAGCAGACCTTAAAATAAAGACAGTGTTTATAAGGTGCTTCTCATGGTCCTTCAATACATCCAATGTACCAACACAATGATCCAGAATCTTCCATTCTGATGATCGAGACAAATCACACTATCTCATAGTGATCAAAGTGCTGCAACCTTGTCAGTATGAGATGTCCAGTCTCATCACTGGTTGTGAATATATTTTAAGTATAAGATTTGTCATACATGTCTCCCGTATGTGGATCTCATCCATACACATGTATTACATCTAATATACTTGTGGACCCCGGTTCATCTCATGAACCATCATGTCATTCGTATTGGTTATGTGCAAGTATATAATAAATCAGCATTCATCTCATGAAAGGAAAGCATGAATATACTGATAAATAAAGAAATTAATCAATTTATTATATCATCTACTGGATTGAGTCCATAAAACTAACAATCTCCCACTTGGGCTCAATGCCAGTTAGAGTTGCATCTCATGCACATCCCTTTTACATATAGCTCAAAGACTTTGGTAGTCAAAGGCTTAGTAAATGGATCTACTAGATTGTCTGCAGAGGCTATCTTGGTGATTGTACATCACCTCTCTGCCCAATCTATCTGACCATGTATAACTTCCTCTGTACATGCTTTTTGGCTCTTGGGTTATTTGGACTTAGCGACTGCCCTGCTGTTATCACAGTAAACTGTGATCGGCTGTCCTGCCAAAAATACCACTCCAAGTTCCATAAGGAATCTTTTGAGTCAATCTGCTACCTTAGCTACTTCTCAAGCTATTACAACATAAGCACATACCCAGAAGTTGATTTCCTGGAATCCTGATCTGACTAGAAGTCAGTATCTATGTAACCAACTGGTAATCAACTCATCACAGCTATGACTCAACATGTGATCTCTAGTCCTTCTCAAGTATTCGAGAACACATCTTACAACAGTCAATGATAAAAAACTGGGCTAGACTGATATCTGCTGACTAGGCATACTGCTTGATAGATATCCGGTCTAGTACAAAGCATAGCTTACCGTACCAGAACCTTATCTATGTACACATCATTGGGATAAGCCTATCATCCTATTTTTCCGGTCTCAATGGAAATTGATTCCTAGGATGTACCTGGCTTTTCCAAAGTCTTTTATTATCAAAAGTCTTAGCCAACCAAAATTTTTTACTGTTGACGCTATCCCTATGTCACTCCATGGGAGAAGGATATCGTCGACATATAATACCAGAAAAACTACCCTGCGTTCTTGACTTTTCATTTACACATGACTTATCCGGATTCTGACAAAAATCAAGTGACTTGATTTCCTTGTCAAAATGGATGTTCATGTTTCGGGATACTTGCTTTAATCCATAAATGAACTTATGCAGCCTGCAAAACTCTTTGCACTTGGTTATTAGCTATAAAACCATCTGGTTGCATCATATAGATGTCTTCCTCAAGATTGCTGTCTGAGATGCTGTCTTGATATCCATTTGCCAAATCTCGTTACCGAGATGAACCGCAATAGATAAGAGTATCCGGATGGAACTCTTCCATCTCGCTCTCATTTTCTTTTGTAGACTCACTTGCACCCAATAGGTTTGCTATTGGCAGGCAAGCCCACAAGTATCCAGACCTGATTAGAGTACAAAGACTCCACCTCAGATTTCATAGCATCTAACCAACGTCCCAAAACTATGTCATTAACTGCTTTATCATAGTTATAGGGATTTTGTTCCGGTTACACCGGGATTGCCTTGTAAGACTTTCCCAAAACCAAGAACTTGTCAAGGGTCCTGACAATACTCCCACTACGACAAGGCACTGGTGTAACTACTGGGTCAAGTATGGGCGGATTTTCTTAAAGTTTGGTTATTCTTGGATTTGGAATTGTTCTTTCTTGAATTTCTTCCAAGATAACCATTTCTAAAGATTTCCAGTTAATCTTATAATCTCCCTCCAGAAAACCGCATTGGTGCTGCGAAGCACTTTTTGCTCTCTGGGATTATAGAGTAACCAACCTTTAGTTCCTTTTGGGATAGAATATAAACATATATACTTCCGACTTCGATTCCAACTAATCCGTCTTATTCTTCAGCACGTGTGCTGGACAACCCTGAAAAACGTTGTAGACTAGGCTTTCGCCTTGTCCATAACTCCCTGGGAGTCTCAAGTATAGACTTAGATGGAATGAGGTTTAGTATATATATTTCAGTTTCCATATCCCAAAATATAGGTAATCCGTAGAAATTCAATCATAGACTTGATCATAGCTAAAAGAGTCTTGTTCCTTCTTTATGCTACTCCGTTTTGTTGAGGCAAACCAGGAGCAGAGTATTGGGATCAAATCCCATTTTCTGATAAGTATCCCATAAAATTAGCGAAGAGATATTCGCCTCATCGATCTCATCGAAGAGTATTTATACTTTTACCTAATTGCTTTTCCGCTTCCGCTCGAAACTCTTTGAACTATTCAAAAAATCTCGGACTTGCGGTGCATAAGGTATATGTATCCATATCTAGAGTAATCATCGGTGAAAGTGATAAAATACTCGTATCAATCTCTCGCTCTAATATTATGGGTCCATACACATCAGTAAACACTAACTCCAATAAATCTTTGGCTCGACTGCCCTTAGATGAATAAGGGTCTTTTGGTCATTTTGCCTTCCAGACAGGATTTGCAGATAGGCATTGATTCTACCACCAATGAAGGCAATATACCATCTTTCACTAGCCTGTCAATCCTGTTTAGGTTTATATGACCTAGCCTCTTAGGTGCCAAAGTTTGTTGGATTAGATGAAGGTGACTACCTCTTTAATGATGGTCTATTATTAGCATCAGCGTCATGTATCTCATACATTGTGGGAGTTAACAAATAAAAGCCATTGATTACCTTGTCAGAATATATAAGAGTACCGCTCCTCTTTAAGACGATTTAATTACCAAAAGTAACTGAATAACTCTTATTCATCATACTAGAAATTAAAATCCCGTCTTAAAACGGTACATATAATGTATCTGACAAAATCAACTTAATATCTGAAATTAACTAAGTTACTACTCCTACTGACACTGCTTCTGCCTTGGCTTCCGATCCAGGTTAATACTGATTTCCCCGTCATTAATCCTCCTGGTTACCTGTAACTCCTACAACATATTACTGATGTAATTAGTTGCACCAAAGTCTACAAACCAAGATTCTGAAGCACTAGTTGAAAAACTTTCTTCAGAAACAAATGACTCAATCATACCTGGGGTCTTTTCCTTTGACAGAAATTGTGGACAATTCCTCCTCCAATGTCCTGTCATACCACAGTGGAAACACTTTCCCTTTGCTCCCTTACCCTTGACCTTGGCCACACCACCAGTGGAACCATGCTCCACCTTAGGACCTTTGATGACTGATTTTTTCTTGCTATCCCGGTCTTTGCCTTTCGGCTTAGACTTAGCAAATGACTTTTCTGTCATGAGGGCAGTTGGTCTTCTCTTCATGATTTCCTCAAACACTACCAGCTGGCGAGACAGCTCAGCTATGGTCATTTCCAATTTACTATAATTGATCTCGAAATGTTTGAATGAGTCAGGTAGTGATTGAATGATAATGTCGATCTGTGTTTCTGTATCAAACGCAGTCCCCAGTACATCTAACTCATTCAATGCCAACTTCATTTGTAACAAATGTTTTTGTACTGGGGTTCCCTCAGCCATCTTTGTCTCCATCAGCACTTTTAGAGCAGCCTGCCTAGCAGGCCTAACCTGGTCTGCAAACATCTCCTCTAAGTTCGATATAATATCATATGCTGACTTATAGGATTGATGTTTTTCTTGCAAAACAGTAGACATGGATGCCTGAATAAAACATCTGGCCATCTCATTCTTTTTGGTCCACTTGGTGTAAAAGTTTTTCACAATCTGTGGTGCATCAAGCTCAGGCTCAGGAAGGGGGGGTATTAGAAGGACATATTTGCAATTTGAAGATGTCAAGATAATATCCAGGTTCCTTTTCCAGTCTACATAATTGGATCCCATCAACTTGTTCTGGTTGAGGATGGTCGCAAGTGGATTGAAAGTATTTGAATTCATGCTGTATAAATAAAAGCACATAACCATACATTCAATGAAAGGATATAAATGACATTAGGGTTTAGTATTCTACCAAATTCATATGGGAATCCTCATAAGCACTGAATTTAGAATACATCGGAATCCCAATCCCTTAGGGCATGCCTCCTTGGGGAGTGCAAATGTCCTTGGATTGGTGCGGATCAAAGTTTGTCAAAATTAGAATTAAGACTAACTATCCATGATCCCCATCATTCATTATCATCTAGGTATCTCATACCAAATAATGTATGACTCCCGATTATCTTTGGTTTCTAAAATACATGAGGCAAATCCTTGGGGATACTACATCATTATTTTAGTTAAGTGTGACCCACCAACTAATATTGCATGACAACCGCGATGGGCAGCTCCTCCTTGGGGAGTGAACCCCCACCACGTCTCATCAATACTATCCATAGGAGATCCATATCTAGTAACCAGATAAATAAAAGCCCTCCGTAGGGAACGGCCACTCTCTTGGTGGCGCGAGGCTAATACTTTCCTTACAATGGACCTATGATGGAAAACCATGGGGATTTATCAATTTAAATGCCCCGCTCCCACTTAATATTTTAGAATTGAGGATTTCCTTTTAAGGTATTAGGGCCCACATATATAAATATATGAATCATCAAATCATCTCATGATATGATCCAAGATTGGTTCTAAGTCAAGTTATTTTAAGGAAAGACCAGTTTCTTAAATTAGTGTTGCCAATGTGTCCATCTCATGGGTCATCGACACTAATTAGAACTCTTTCCAAAAATTAATTTGATTTGACCAATATTAGTTACTTGCTATGTTTGGATCAGATTTGGAAACATTCTAAATAAAGCATTCAACTATAAATAGAAAATGCTAAAATTAGAAACTAGTCCTCTCCTCCACATGGCCCAAGCGGAATAGACTTCTTGGACTTCTAGACTTTCCAAAATTTTGGAATTGCTCAAACTCTTCGGGAAACTCCAAAACACCTTTGGTAATCTTCAAACTCTTTGATTAGGAGTCCAACTTCACTTTCCTTCTTAGTCTCGGACATCGCCAGAATTTACAAATTTAGAAAATTACATAAATTCCTATGTCTCTACGATGAGACTTACATGATAATCTATTAATGGAAATAAAAGGCTCATAGGGAATTTCACCATGCCTTGCCCTAAACCGGGAAAACAAGGAAACCATGATGCCCTTTACAACTTGCCAAAAATAAACATTCAACCATAAAAGAAAGTAAAAGACTTGTGGGTCATATGGAGAGGACATGATAACCTGCATGTTAGTATCTTATACTAGCAAAGCAACTCACAGTCGGATTACCAAACAATAATGGAAAGACAGGATGCCAAATATTGCCACCACTATGATTCATGCCCCCTACGCAGAGGGGGTCCGGGGGTGCCCCCCGGCGGGGTTCGAGCTGACCGGTCAGCTCGCGGGGGCTCGGGGGCAGCGCCCCCGAAACAAAAACGAAAACTGAGATCTCATATGTCAGTCTGTTCGGTCGACCTACTAGAGGGTTCGGTCGACCGGCCTCAGTGTCTTCGGTCGACCGGCCAGAGGGCTCGGTCGACCTGCCTGACGGAAATCTGCAAGTTGGGTTTTTGTATTTCGTGTCCAACCATCTCCAAAACTCTTCTGAAGATTCCCAATGGCTTCCTACCATCATTCCATCATTGTTAGACCCCTTTGTCACTATCCAAACATGGACTTACTAATTATCCAAGCAAAACCATTAAAACTGATCCGTACATAGCCCTTGATCTATCCTCTTCGCATCTCATGTAAAGATTAGATCAAGCTTACTGATCAAACATGATAAGAGATGAGGTAAGGCTCTGATACCAATTGTTGGAAATAGGGTGGGCCTCTAGGATAGGTTTCAAAAACTTTTGACCCACTTGACGCAGGGATCAACTATCCAGAAGGCTATAAAACCCAATCCAAGATCTATGTCCTCAATCTCAGTCATCATGATCAGTAAAACAATTTATCTAGAAGATAAAAACAGCAACATATAAGCAACAAATAAATCTACAACATGCATGGAAGTAGATTATACCTTTGGAGCTCGGTTGTGCTCTAATGGAGGAGTTGCGTCTTTCTTTGATGATGAAACGCTTTCACTAATCAAATAGGGATCTCCAAGACCTCTTGATCTTCCACGCTATGACCCGTATCAGATTCTCCTTTTCTCAAGAAGATGGTGGGATCTCCAAGAGAAAACTACTAGGAACTCTAAGGAGGAACTAGAAAGAGAACTAGAAGAGGGAAGAGGAGAAGAGCTTGTGCAACACTTGCACTAAAGGGGGCTTGGGCGTGAATCCCTAGGTGGATTTATGCATGGGACGTCCAAGGCCTCTTCTCCTCTTATTTATAGCTTTTGCAAGTTGTCTCTTCTTTACTAATTACAATAGAAGTCTTACTTCCATTAATTAGTAACTTACCATATCATAATTAGAAGTCTCACTTCAAATATGATTAGTATCTTTCTAATTCCTTTCTAATTAAAATAGAAGTCTCACTTCTACTAAAATTAGTAAGTCTACTATTACCACTATTAGAAGTCTCACTTCAAATAGAAATAGTAACTTTCCTTTTAGAGTTCAACTAGAATTAGATACTTTCTAATAATTGGGCTAGCGTGGGGACCACTAGGGATTCCTTAGAAAGCTGGCTCCAACTGGGACTCGCGACCCCACATCTCATGTGTAATCCGGGCCCACAGTTAATTGCAAATAACTCCACTATATAAATGCAATTGAACTCCAGTCTTAGGAATATTACAAAGAAGACCCTAAACTTCCACATTACCACAAGTAGACCCCTCTATCAATATCCATGGATCAATTGGATCTGTCTTCCAAAATAGATCCATATCTTATTATCCTTGAGCCCCAATTAATTATAATGATCAATAGGTACCTTTCCAATTAACTCTTAATCGGAATGGGTGCGCACTTACCAATGATAAATCCATTAATTGGCACAAGGGGATATTAGAGATAGATTCCATCTTGACTATTGAATGTTCCCACAGCTCTACTACCACGTACCCAAATCACCGAGGTGTTGACCTACAGTTGGCCTCACTCATTGGTGACTCAAAGCAAATGAATAGATAGAAACTTGAGTTCATTAATGTCTCAGGATTGAGAGCCTATTGCTAGGGAATTATGAGAGCAGACCTTAAAATAAAGACAGTGTTTATAAGGTGCTTCTCATGGTCCTTCAATACATCCAATGTACCAACACAATGATCCAGAATCTTCCATTCTGATGATCGAGACAAATCACACTATCTCATAGTGATCAAAGTGCTGCAACCTTGTCAGTATGAGATGTCCAGTCTCATCACTGGTTGTGAATATATTTTAAGTATAAGATTTGTCATACATGTCTCCCGTATGTGGATCTCATCCATACACATGTATTACATCTAATATACTTGTGGACCCCGGTTCATCTCATGAACCATCATGTCATTCGTATTGGTTATGTGCAAGTATATAATAAATCAGCATTCATCTCATGAAAGGAAAGCATGAATATACTGATAAATAAAGAAATTAATCAATTTATTATATCATCTACTGGATTGAGTCCATAAAACTAACAGCTTCAACAGAAGCAAACCACATGCACCTACAAGCACCCCATCAGCTGCCGAAGCGTCAACTCCCTCGGCAACTCTCTGAACTCCGGGTCGACCTCGACTCCCCGGACTATTGTCTTTGGGACGCTGGGACCATTCCCACTTCCCGAAGAACAAACTGCTCCTTCCAAGAAGCAGAAGGTCGCCTCTCAACGTGTCACTACCGTGACACCAAAGGCGAGCACCAGAAGGCCCGAAGCCCGTGGCACCCCCACGAAGCCTCGACCCACAAACGACCAGGTCTATCCCAAGACTTGGTCCCCAAGACCTTCACCAAAACAAAGAAGGTCCCAAACATCCACCAAGCCAGCATACCTGTCCCCACTCAAGGAGAACCAGTTCTACCCTCTTGCTTAGATGAAAGAGGAGAGACCCATCTCCAACTTGACTCCCAAGTCAACCCAGTGTCAAGCCCCCGGACCGAGAGCCCATTAATTAAGTCCTTAATCCAGGGTCGTGGCGTGGCGAGCTAGAAAATTCTGCCCGCACACGCATGTTTCCCACAGGTTTTCCGCTGTAAGGATCCTCAAAGCTCGATCCATTACGAGCTAGCAATTACATTCACAATATATAAAGTTCGCGGAAGCATTGTAGCAAACAATCAATTTCTAACATACGAGTAAAATGGATATCGATGACTAGTATCAAAATGAGAAACATATTATATATGGGCCCCAAAGTTAACTTTAAGTTCATACAATAAAAGTTGTTTCATTACAAAACCCCAAAAGAACAAGCCAACATTGGCTATGAACAAAATCCAGCAAAAACAACCAGCCCAAGTGATCCGCAGTCAAAGCACGACCCAATGTTTAGACAACATCATCGGCTTGCGACTCACGTTCAGTCTGATCTAAAGCCTCCTCCTCAAGCTGCGTCTCAAGGGCTGAGGGGTCAAGATCTGGTACTAAATAAGAGAGGGTCAGACACGACGGTCTGGCAAGTAAATAAAACAAGTAACATAATGATAGGATTTCTAAAACATTAGAGAAGAAACATATTTACATTTGAAATCCTAATAAAATGATAGAGGCAATAAAAAGAACATTTGCGAAACATTAAACAATTCGTAAAATATAAAGATTGGAGAAAAGATGACAATTTAATGCAACAATAACATTCAATTAAAATACTTGGCAAACCACATGGGCTACATTCTCTTATTACCAAAGCGATAAGAGCACTCACTCAAAACGTACTATCAAAGTACTAAACCAATACGTACTCTATTACCGAAGTAAAGAGAGTACTCGATCAATTCCAAACCATATAAAATGGGAGGAAATATCTCACCGTTGCCATGGCCGGAAACGCTCGCTCATATAGAGCTCCAAACTGCAGTCGGTACACAATCAAGGATTCCAAGTCGGTTGATCAGTCCAACAAGGGTCCTAAGCTTAGTGGTGCCGGATAAAACTCGAATCGGTACATTTGAAAATCATTTCAAACACTTTCATCGATAAAACAACTACTCTTGACGATTTACAAACGAACGCTTCACTCACTTAATCGAGTAGCTTTATCGGTGTTATCAAATCGTGGAGAACCACTCACTTCTTTTCATAAATCAGTTACATGTGAAAACATACAGTTTTGATAGATTGAGAAAAGGAGGATAGTGTATGATGAATCAATGGCCTACCAGGGAGGGTCTCAATACACACTTAATATTCAAGAATTGATTTACAATGAATAGTTCGGCACCAATGAAAATCTTCAACACTTGAGATAGAAAGTGTGTCTTAAGACCAAGAAGTATCCCGGTATTACTCCCATGTCTAACTTTCTTTCGTGTTTCCCAATTACTAGTCAAACATTCAAGTTCCCCAAATCATGCGATTCTTTCATGGGTTTATGAGTAAATCGAGTAAGATTATTGAGCCCTAAAGTAAGGAGGAAAGGTGGGAAGACAAGGCCTCAAGAATGGTTTAAAAATGGCCCACAAATAATCAAGAAATGGGCCTTAAAAGAGGCCTCCAAACAGACCCCAACCGGGCCCTGAAAAGGGCCCAGAAACTGGGCTGGGTTGGTTCGAGCGGCCCAAGGTCCGCTCGAGCAGACCCATTCTCCAGTTCTGGCTGGGTACGTGGACGAGTGTAAAAATGCACTCTTCCAGCCCTCTTTTAGCATCTTTTCCCTCCTTTCCTTCATACCAAAATTTCCACAATAATAGGCCTCTTCTTGCCTCTTCAATCCATCATTAACTTCGATCATACACTAAACCCACAATTAAATCAAATTGTTCACACAAACACAAGGCTTTCTTCATTCAAGAAGACACTAAACCAATGAAGAAGAAGAGCTAAACCAAGAACAACAACAAGGAGGAATAGAAACTTAGCTTCTTGCAATACATTTTTCTAAGATGAAATGCATATACACATAGCTTGAAATATCATGTAAACAATCCCATGAATCATGTGAAAACAATACATGGCATGAGAAGTAAAAGAAAACATTGATATTAAACAAAACCATCAAGTTAACTGAATCATTCACTTGCCTTAGCCAAGGTGAAGAGAAAATCACACTAAAACTCTCTCACTAGAGTCCCAAGCCTCCAATCTACAAAAGCCCCAAAAAATGGCCAAGAGGAAAACCCTAAGAAAAGTCAATCCTTGCATAACTTTGAGAAAACCTTTGCATATGTGAAAATAACTCTTTAAATGGGTTGAAGAGCCAAGATTTCATAAAAGAAAGACAATGACCAAATGAGGACGACGAAGAAGACAAAATCGCTTAACAAAATTTCTACTTTCCGAAAAGTATATTTTTGCCAATTTCTAAAATTTTTGAAATTTGGGTACAGATTTTGTGTGAAAGGTCAGTTTTACCCTTTTCCTCGAAAAACGTATTTTCTAAGCCTCAAACGAAACTTGATACAACATAAAAGTTATTTGAAACAATAAAATGAGTCGAAAGACATGAAAATCAAAATTCTTCAAAATAGGAATAAATTTCCCCAATCTCACGCGAAATACACGGGCGCCCCGTCCCGAGTCAAACTAAATCTATCGGTTCTCGAAAATCCCCAAAGCTATACAAAAGTCTATTCTAACTTAAAATTAAGCTAATCGTCCTATAAACCCACTTAAGCAATAATCACGATTAAAATAATAATGGAAAATACCGAATCGGGGTCAGGGTCTGACATCCTCCACCCCTTAAAACCACATTTGGTCCTCCAAATGACCACTAACCTCTGGAAAGAGCTGAGGATATTTCTTTTGGACCTGATCATGAAGTTCCCAAGTGGCCCCTTCCGGTCCATGATTTTCCCACTGAACCTTTACCCACTGAATGGTTTTGTTCCTCAACTCTTGCTCTTTAGTATCAACAATCTCGGCCGGCTTCTCGATGTAGGTGGCATATTCTCGAACTTGCAATGGCTCGTGATGTAGCACGTGCGAAGGGTCCGAAACATATTTCCTCAACATCGATACATGAAACACATTGTGCACACTTGAAAGTTCTAGAGGAAAAGCTAATCGATATGCCACTTCACCGACCCGACTCAAGATCTCGTATGGTCCCATAAACCTCTTAGATAATTTCCCTTTCTGTCCAAATCTCAGTGTTCCTCTGACCGGAGATACCTTAAAAAATACCTTATCTCCAACTTGAAATTGTAAATCCTTCCTCCTAACATCGGCATAGCTTTTTTGTCGGCTTCTCGCAATCTTCAGTCGTTCATGTATGAGTTTGACTTTATCGCTTGTTTCCCCGACCAAAGAGGGTCCATGAAAACTGCGTTCCCCGACTTCTTCCCAACATACTGGGGTTCTACACTTTCTGCCATATAACGCTTCAAAAGGAGCCATTCCTATGCTCGCATGGTAGCTGTTGTTGTAGGCAAATTTGCAGAGAGGTAAATCCTCATCCCATTGACTCTTAAAGTCAAGTATGCAAGCTTGAAGCATGTCCTCAAGGGTCTGTATAGTCCTCTCCGACTGTCCATCGGTCTGCGGGTGATATGCTGTACTGAATTGAAGCTTCGTCCCCATCGATTCATGTAAGGTCTTACAAAATCTCGAAACAAATCTACTTTCTCAATCTGAAGTAATGGAGACCGGCTGACCATGGCGACCGACAATTTCTCTCACAAAGGCTTCAGCTAGGGATAACATGTGCATCTTCTTTCCGGTCTTCAAGGGTATGGAACGCGTAGACTTCGTCAAACGATCCACTATGACCCAAATTGCATTATTTCCTCTGCTTGTAGTCGGTAGACCCGAAACAAAATCCATGGTTATATGCTCCCATTTCCACTCCAAAATTTCCAAGGGCCGCAAAAGACCTGGCAACTTCTGGTGTTCTGCCTTCACTAATTGACAAGTCATGCATCTAGACACAAAGACTGCTATCTCCATTTTCATGTTATTTCACCAAAATCTACTCTTCAAATTATGGTACATTTTCGTGCTTCCCGGGTGCATAGAGTATTTCGTGTTATGAGCTTCAATCATAATCTCATTTCTCAAGTCATCTATCATTGGAACACAATGCCTGCCGAGGAAGTACAAAACTCCATCCATGATTTGAAAATCTGGACGTTCCGAAATGTGTTCAACAATATTTGCTAAGGCTGGATCTTGCATCTAATTCTCCTTGATTCTCTGAATGAAGATGAGTTCAGACGCCGTCATATTCGCCAACACGACTCCTTTCCTCAAAGGTTGGAAATCCACTCCCAATTCTTCAAATTGTTGAAAGTTATAGAATCCTTGCAGACTAGCCATATTCACTGACTTCCTACTCAACGCGTCTGCTACAACGTTCACTTTCCCCGGATGGTAGATGATCGGAAAGTCATAGTCTTTAATGTACTCCATCCACCTCCTCTGTCTCATATTTAATTCCTTCTGCGAAAACAAGTATTGGAGACTATGGTGATCTGAATGTACTTCAAATTTTCTCCGTACAAATAGTGTCTCCACATCTTCAATGCGAATACAATAGCCGCCAACTCCAAATCGTGTGTTGCATATTTCTTCTCATGTTCCTTCAGTTGTCTAGAACCATAGGCTATGACGTTCCCATTCTGCATCAATACACAACCCAGTCCTACACCCGAAGCATCGGTATAAACTATGAAATCACCACTGCTTGAAGGTAAAGTAAGAACTGGTGCAGAAGTTAATTTCTTCTTCAACTCTTCAAAACTAGCCTCACATTTATCTGACCAAACAAATGGCACGTTCTTCCGGGTTAACTTGGTCATAAGCGCTGCAATTGATGAGAAACCTGGTATAAATCTTTGGTATTATCCCGCCAAACCCAAGAAATTTCTAATCTCTGTCAATTGTTTGGCCTTTCCCACTTCACCACCGCCTCGATCTTCGATGGATCAGCTGCCAGTCCTTCCTTCGATATGATGTGGCCTAGGAAAGAGACTCGCTCTAGCCAAAATTCGCACTTCACAAGCTTTGCATATAATTGGTTTTCTCTTAAAAGTTGAAGTGAAGTCCTTAAGTGCTGCTCATGCTCTTCTCTTGACTTGGAGTACACAAGAATGTCATCTATGAAGACGACGGTGAATTTATCTAAATATGGATTGAAGATTTTGTTCATAAGGGCCATAAACACCGCCGGTGCATTCTTTAGTCCAAAGGGCTTCACCAAAAATTCATAGTGTCCGTATCTAGTCCGGAAGGCTGTCTTCGGAATGTCCAATTATCTGACCCTCAATTGATGATATCCTGACCTCAAATCTATCTTCGAGAAAAATCCCGCTCCTTGTAATTGGTCAAACAGTTCATCAATTCTGGGTAAAGGGTATTTGTTCTTAATGGTCACCTGATTCAACCTCCTGTAATCTATACACATCCTCAGACTTCCATCTTTCTTTTTGACGAACAACACTGGGGCTCCCCATGGTGAAACATTGGGTCTTATAAAACCCTTTTCTAACAACTCTTGCAACTGAAGTTTAAGCTCACCCAACTCTGTGGGTGCCCTCCTGTATGGAGCAATGGAGATTGGAGCAGTCCCTGGCATCAATTCTATAATAAATTCAATTTCCCTAACTGGTGGTAGACCCGGAATCTCTTCTGGAAAGACATCTGGAAATTCGCACACTACCGGGATGTTCTCCACCCCTTGGGACTGTTCATCCCTGGTGACAAAAGCTATGAATCCCTCACAACCTGTTCTCAACAACTTAGATGCAGAAAGAGCTGAAATAAATTTAGCTTGAGAAATCCTTTTCTCTCCCTGGAACTTCACCCCGGTGGATAACTCATCCAAAATAAAAGTAATTGTCTTATTGAAGCAATCCATGGAGGCATGATGACACGCCAGCCAGTCCATGCCTAAAATGACATCAAAGTCATGCATCTCTAATAAAATGAGGTCTGCAGGAAAAATAACATCTCCTATCCTCACTGGGCATTTAGGGTAATGTGTACTACACACAACTTGTCTCCCTACTGGTGTCATGACAGTCAAGACAAACTCTAACTCACAAACAGGCACACTAATCGATTTTGCAAGCACAGGAGATATAAAGGAATGAGTTGACCCTGGATCAAACAACACTTTAGCTTCTACTTCACAGATTAAAGGTTTACCTTCAACTACATTACCAGATGCGTCTGCGTCCACTTGGTTCAGATGATTCAGGGGGCCTTGCTGCTGTGGTCTGTTTCTATTATGATTCTGCCTCCCTTGTTGCACATTTCTATTTTGTTGTTGAGGCGGGCGAGCATTCGGGTTCTGTTGCTATTGACGCTGTTGCTGCTACTGCGGTTGCCTCTGCTGATTCTGCACTGCATGTTGGTTCTGCTGTGGTGCTTGCCTAGGCTGTTGTGGAGGTCTATTGTCCTGGTTTCTGATGTTCGGGCAATCCTTGACTAGGTGGTTAAACCCACCGCACTTGTAGCAAGCTCCTGTGATTCTATAACATTCTTGTGATGGGTGGTTCTTACCACAATGCATACAACCAGTCTGTGTCTGAGGCTTCTGAGGTTGTTTCTGTCTCTTCCCCTGATAGGATTTCTGCCCTTGGTACTGCTGCCTTTTCCTCTTATTATCTTTGATGATTTGGTTATTGATGTCTTCAAATCTGTAAGCTCTTTTAATAGCCTCCTGGAAAGTAGTTATTGTTGGAAATAGGGTGGGCCTCTAGGATAGGTTTCAAAAACTTTTGACCCACTTGACGCAGGGATCAACTATCCAGAAGGCTATAAAACCCAGTCCAAGATCCATGTCCTCAATCTCAGCCATCATGATCAGTAAATACAATCTATCTAGAAGATAGAAACAGCAACTAATAAGCAACAAATAAATCTACAACGTGCAAGGAAGTGGATTATACCTTTGGAGCTCGGTTGTGCTCTAATGGAGAAGTTGCGTCTTTCTTTGATGATGAAACGCTTTCACTAATCAAATAGGGATCTCCAAGACCTCTTGATCTTCCATGCTATGACCCGTATCAGATTCTCCTTTTTCTCAAGAAGATGGTGGGATCTCCAAGAGAAAACTACTAGGAACTCTAGGGAGGAACTAGAAAGAGAACTAGAAGAGGGAGAGGAGAAAGAACTCGTGCAACTTTTGCACTAGAGAGGGATGGGCATGAATCCCTATGTATGGAGCATGCATGGGACGTCTAGCCCTCCTCTCCTCTATTTATAGTTTTTGCAAGCCCCACTTACTAATTTCCATTAGAAGTCTTACTTCCAAAAATTAGTAACTATCTCTTCTCAATTAAAATAGAAGTCTTACTTCCATTAATTAATTAGTAACTTACCATATCATAATTTGAACTCTCACTTCAAATATGATTAGTAACTTTCTAATTCCTTTCTAATTAAATAGAAGTCTCACTTCTACTAAAATTAGTAAGTCTACTATTACCACTATTAGAAGTCTCACTTCAAATAGAAATAGTAACTTTCCTTTTAGAGTTCAACTAGAATTAGATACTTTCTAATAATTGGGCTAGCATGGGGACCACTAGGGATTCCTTAGAAAGCTGGCTCCATCTGGGACACGCGACCCCACATCTCATGTGTAATCCAGGCCCACAGTTAATTGCAAATAACTCCACTATATAAATGCAATTGAACTCCAGTCTTAGGAATATTACATAGAAGACCCTAAACTTCCACATTACCACAAGTAGTCCCCTCTATCAATATCCATGGATCAATTGGACCTGTCTTCCAAACTAGATCCATATCTTATTATCCTTGAGCCCTAATTAATTATAAAGATCATGGTACCTTTCCAATTAACTCTAAATCAGAATGGGTGCGCACTTACCAATGATAAATTCATTAATTGGCACAACGGGGTATTTAGAGATAGATTCCATCTTGACCATTGAATGTTCCCACATCTCTACTACCACGTACCCAAATCACCGAGGTGTTGACCTACAGTTGGCCTCACTCATTGGTGACTCAAAGCAAATGAATAGATAGAAACTTGAGTTCATTAATGTCTCAGGATTGAGAGCCTATTGCTAGGGAATTATGAGAGCAGACCTTAAAGTAAAGATAGTATTTATAAGGTACTTCTCATGGTCCTTCAATACATCCAATGTACCAGCACTATGATCCAGAATCTTTCATTCTGATGATCGAGACAAATCACACTATCTCATAGTGATCAAAGTGCTGCAACCTTGTCAGTATGAGATGTCCAGTCTCATCACTGGTTGTGAAGATATTTAAGCATAAGATTTGTCACACATGTCTCCCGTATGTGGATCTCATCCATACACATGTGTTACATCAATATGCTTGTGGACTCCGGTTCATCTCATGAACCATCATGTCATTCGTATTGGTTATGTGCAAGTATATAATAAATCACCATTCATCTCATGAAAGGAAAGCATGAATATACTGATACATAAAGAAATTAATCAATATATTATATCATCTATTGGATTGAGTCCATAAAACTAATAATCTCCCACTTGGGCACAATACCAGTTAGAGTTGCATGTCATGCACATCCCGTCTACTTATAGCTCAAAGAGTTTGGTAGTCAAAGGCTTTGGTGGTCAAAGGCTTAGTAAATGGATCTACTAGATTGTCTGCATAGGCTATCTTGGTGATCGTACATCACCTCTCTGCACAATCTATCTGACCATGTATAACTTCCTCTGTACATGCTTTTTGGCTCTTGCGTTCCTTAGACTTAGCGACTGCCCTGCTGTTATTACATTAAACTGTGAGCGGCTGTCCTGCCAAAAATACCACTCCAAGTTCCATAAGGAATCTTTTTAGCTAATCTGCTTCCGTAGTTGCTTCTCTTGTTGCTACAACATAAGCACATACCCAGAAGTTGATTTCCTGGAATCCTAATCTGAGTAGAAGTCAGTACCTATGTAACCGACTGGAATCAACTCATCACTGCTATAACTCAACATGTGATCTCTAGTCCTTCTCAAGTATTCGAGAACACATCCTACAACAGTCAATGATAAAGACCTGGGCTAGACTTATATCTGCTGACTAGGCATACTGTGTGACAGATATCCGGTCTAGTACAAAGCATAGCTTACCGTACCAGAACCTTATCTATGTACACATCATTGGGACAAGCCTATCATCCTATTTTTCCAGTCTCAATGGAAATTTATCCTTAGGATGTACCTGGCTTCTCCAAAGTCCTTTATTATCAAAAGTCTTAGCCAACCAGAACTTTTACTGTTGACGATATCCCTATGTCACTCCATGGGAGAAGGATGTCGTCGACATATAATACCAGAAAAACTACCCTGCGTTCTTGACTTTTCATTTACACATGACTTATCTGGATTCTGATAAAAACCAAGTGACTTGATTTCCTTGTCAAGACGGATGTTCCTGTTTCGGGATACCTGCTTTAATCCATAAATGGACTTATGCAGCCTGCAAACTCTTTGCACTTGGTTATTAGCTATAAAACCATCTGTCTGCATCATATAGATGTCTTCCTCAAGATTGCCGTCATAAGACGTTGTCTTGACATCCATTTGCCAAATCTCGTCACCGAGATGAACCGCAATGGATAAGAGTATCCGGATGGAACTCTTCCATCTGGTCCTCTTTTTCTTTTGGAAACTCACTTGCGCCCAATAGGTTTGCTATTGGCAGGCAAGTCCACAAGTATCCAGACCTGATTAGAGTACAAAGACTCCACCTAAGCTTTTATAACATCCAACCAACGTCCCAAAACTATGTCATTAGCTACTTTATCATATTTACAGGGATCTTGTTCTAGTTCTATTGAGATTGCCTTGTAAGACTCTTCCTAGACCAAGAACTTGTCAAGGGTCCTGACAATACTCCCACTACGACAAGGCACTGGTGTAACTACTGGGTCAAGTATGGGTGGATTTTCTTAAAGTTTGGTTATTCTTGGATTTGGAATTGATTTCTCTTGAATTTCTTCCAAGATAACCATTTCTAAAGATTTCCAGTTAATCTTACAATCTCCCTCTAGAAATCCGCATTGGTGCTGCGAAGCACTTTTTGCTCTTTGGGATTATAGAGCAACCAACCTTTAGTTCCTTTTTGGGATAGAATATAAACATATATACTTCCGACTTTGATTCCAACTAATCCGTCTTATCCTTCAGCACGTGTGCCGGACAACCCCGAAAACGTTGTAGACTAGGCTTTCGCCCTGTCCATAACTTCCTGGGAGTCTCAAGTATAGACTTAGATGGAATGAGGTTTAGTATATATATTTCAGTTTCCATATCCCAAAAATATAGGTAATCTGTAGAAACTCAATCATAGACTTGATCATATCTAAAAGAGTCTTATTTCTTCTTTCTACTACTCCGTTCTGTTGAGGCAAACCAGGAGCAGACTACTGAGATCAAATCCCATTTTCTGATAAGTATCCCATAAAATTAGCGGAAAGATATTCACCTCATCGATCTCATCGAAGAGTATTTATACTTTTACCTAATTGCTTTTCCGCTTCCGCTCGAAACTCTTTGAACTATTAAAAAATCTTGGACTTGCGGTGCATAAGGTATATGTATCCATATCTCGAGTAATCATCGGTGAAAGTGATGAAATACCCGTATCAATCTCTCGTTCTAATATTATGGGTCCATACACATCAGTATACACTAACTCCAATAAATCTTTGGCCCTACTGCCCTTAGATGAATAAGGGTCTATTGGTCATTTTGCCTTCCAGACAGGATTTGCAGACAGGCATTGATTCTACCACCAATGAAGGCAAGATACCATCTTTCACTAGCCTGTCAATCCTGTTTAGGTTTATATGACCTAGCCTCTTAGGTGCCAAAGTTTGTTGGATTAGATGAAGGTGACTACCTCTTTAATGATGGTCTATTATTAACATCAGTGTCATGTATCTCATACATTATGGGAGTTAACAAATAAAATCCATTGATTACCATGTCAGAATATATAAGAGTACCGCTCTTCTTTAAGACAATTTAATTACCAAAAGTAGCAGAATAACTCTTATTCATCATACTAGAAATTAAAATTCCGTCTTAAAATGGTACATATAATGTATCTGACAAAATCAACTTAATATTTGGAAGCAACTAAGTTACTACTCCTACTGACACTGCTTCTGCCTTGGCTTCCGATCCCAGGTTAATACTAATTTCCCCATCATTAATCCTCCTGGTTACCTGTAACTCCTACAACATATTACTGATGTAATTAGTTGCACCGAAGTCTACAAACCAAGATTCTGAAGTACTAGTTGCAAAACTAACTTCAGAAATAAGTGACTCAATCATACCTAAGGTCTTTTCCTCTGACAGAAATTGTGGACAATTCCTCTTCCAATGTCCTGTCATACCATAGTGGAAAAAGTTTCCCTTTGCTCCCGTATCCTTGACCTTTGCCACACCACTAGTGGAACCATACTCCACCTTAGGACCTTTGATGACTGATTTCTTCTTGCTATCCCGGTCTTTGCCTTTTGGCTTAGACTTAGCAAATGACTTCTCTGTCATGAGGGCAGTTGGTCTTTTCTTCATGATTTCCTCAAACACTACCAGCTGGCGAGACAGCTCAGCTATTGTCATTTCCAATTTATTATAATTGATCTCGAAATGTTTGAATGAGTCCGGTAGTGATTGAATGATCATGTCGATCTGCGATTCTGTATCAATCATAATCCCCAGTACATCTAACTCATTCAATACCAACTTCATTTGTAACAAATGTTTTTGTACTGGAGTTCCCTCAACCATCTTTGTCTCCATCAGCACTTTTATAGCAGCCTGCCTAGCAGGCCTAACCTGGTCTGCAAACATCTCCTTTAAGTTCGATATAATATCGTATGCTGACTTATAGGATTGATGTTGTTCTTGCAAAATAGTAGATATGGATGCCTAAATAAAACATCTGGTCTTCTCATTGTCACTGGTCCACTTGGTGTAAAAGTTTTTCACAATCTGTGGTGCATCAGGCTCAGGCTCAGAAAGGGAAGGTATAGTAAGGACATATTTGCAACTTGAAGCTGTCAAGGTAATATCCGGGTTCCTTTTCTAGTCTACATAGTTGGATCCCATCAACTTGTTCTGGTTGAGGATGGTCGTAAGTGGATTGAAAGTATTCGAATTCATGCTGTATAAACTAAAGCACATAACCATACATTCAATGAAAGAATATAAATGACATTAGGATTTAGTATTCTACCAAATTCATGTGGGAATCCTCATAAGCACTGAATTTAGAATACATCGGAATCCCAATCCCTTAGGGCATGCCTCCTAGGGGAGTGCGAATGTCCTTGGAATGATGCGAATCAAAGTTCATCAAAATTAGAATTAAGACTAACTATACATGATCCCTATCATTCATTATCATCTAGGTATCTCATACCAAATAATGTATGACTCCCAATTAGCTTTGGTTTCTAAAATACATGAGGCAAATCCTAGGGGATACTACATCATTATTTTAGTTAAGTGTGACCCACCAACTAGCATTGCATGACAACCGTTGTGGGAAGCTCCTCCTAGGGGTGTAAGCCCCCACCTCGTCTCACCAACACTATCCATAGGAGATCCATATCTAGTAACCAGACAAGCAAAAGCCCTCCGAAGGAACGGCCACACTCTTGGTGGCGCGAGGCAAACACTTTCCTTACAATGGACCGATGGTGGAAAACCATGGGGATTTCTCAATTGAAATGCCCCGCTCCCACTTAATATTTTAGAATTGAGGATTTCCTTTTAAGGTATTAGGGCCCACATATATAAAGATATGAACATCAAATCATCACATGATATGATCTAAGATTGGTTCCAAGTCAAGTTATTTTAAGGAAAGTCCAGTTTCTTAAATTAGTGTTACCAATGTGTCCCTCTCATGGGTCATCGACACTAATTAGAACTCTTTTCAAAAATTAATTTGATTTGACCAATATTAGTAACTTGCTATGTTTGGATCAGATTTGGAAACATTCTAAATAAAATATTCAACTATAAATAGAAAACGCTTAAAATTAGAAACTAGTCCTCTCCTCCACATGGCCCAAGCGGAATAGACTTCTTGGACTTCTAGACTTTCCAAAAATTTGGAATTCCTCAAACTCTTTGGGAAACTCCAAAACACCTTTGGTAATCTTCAAACTCTTTGATTAGGAGTCCAACTTCACTTTCCTTCTTCGTCTCAGACATCACTAGAATTTACAAATTTAGAAAATTACATAAATTCCTATGTCTCTATGATGAGACTTACATGATAATCTATTAATGGAAATAAAAGGCTCATAGGGAATTGCACCATGCCTTGCCCTAAACTCGGAAACCAAGGAAACCATGATGCCCTTTACAACTTGCCAAAAATAAACATTCAACAATAAAATAAAGTAAAAGACTTGTGGGCCATATGGAGAGGACATGATAATCTGCATGTTAGTATCTCATACTAGCAAAGCAACTCACAAAGCCGGGTTACCAAACAACAATGGAAAGACAGGATCCCAAATATTGCCACTACTATGATTCATGCCCTACGCAGAGGGGGTCCGGGGGTGTCCCCCAGTGGGGGTCGAGCTACTAGAGGGTTCGGTCGACCGGCCTCAGTGTCTTCGGTTGACCTACCAGAGGGCTCGGTCGACCGACCTGACGGAAATCTGCAGGTTGGGTTTTTTTATTTCGTGTCCAAACATCTCCAGAATTCTTCTGAAGACTCCCAATGGCTTCCTACCATCATTCCATCATTGTTAAACCCTTTTGTGACTATCCAAACATGGATTTACTAATTATCCAAGCAAAACCATCAAAACTGATCCGTACATAGCCCTTGATCTATCCTCTTCGCATCTCATGCAAAGATTAGATCAAGTTGGCTCTGATACCAATTGTTGGAAATAGGGTGGGCCTCTAGGATAGGTTTCAAAAACTTTTGACCCACTTGACGCAGGGATCAACTATCCAGAAGGCTATGAAACCCAGTCCAAGAACTATGTCCTCAATCTCAGCCATCATGATCAGTAAATAATATCTATCTAGAAGATAGAAACAACAACTAATAAGCAACAAATAAATCTACAACGTGCAAGGAAGTGGATTATACCTTTGGAGCTCGGTTGTGCTCTAATGGAGAAGTTGCGTCTTTCTTTGATGATGAAACGCTTTCACTAATCAAATAGGGATCTCCATGACCTCTTGATCTTCCTTGCTATGACCCGTATCAGATTCTCCTTTTTCTCAAGAAGATGGTGGGATCTCCAAGAGAAAACTACTAGGAACTCTAGGGAGGAACTAGAAGAGGGGGAGGAGAAAGAACTCGTGCAACTTTTGCACTAGAGAGGGCTGGGCATGAATCCATATGTATGGAGCATGCATGGGACGTCTAGCCCTCCTCTCCTCTATTTATAGCTTTTGCAAGCCCCACTTACTAATTTCCATTAGAAGTCTTACTTCCAAAAATTAGTAACTATCTCTTCTCAATTAAAATAGAAGTCTTACTTCCATTAATTAATTAGTAACTTACCATATCATAATTGGAACTCTCACTTCAAATATGATTAGTAACTTTCTAATTCCTTTCTAATTAAAATAGAAGTCTCACTTCTACTAAAATTAGTAAGTCTACTATTACCACTATTAGAAGTCTCACTTCAAATAGAAATAGTAACTTTCCTTTTAGAGTTCAACTAGAATTAGGTACTTTCTAATAATTGGGCTAGCGTGGGGACCACTAGGGATTCCTTAGAAAGCTGGCTCCAACTGGGACACGCAACCCCACATCTCATGTGTAATCCAGGCCCACAGTTAATTGCAAATAACTCCACTATATAAATGCAATTGAACTCCAGTCTTAGGAATATTACATAGAAGACCCTAAACTTCCACATTACCACAAGTAGTCCCCTCTATCAATATCCATGGATCAATTGGACCTGTCTTCCAAACTAGATCCATATCTTATTATCTTGAGCCCCAATTAATTATAAAGATCATGGTACCTTTCCAATTAACTCTTAATCGGAATGGGTGCGCACTTACCAATGATAAATCCATTAATTGGCACAACGGGATATTTAGAGATGGATTCCATCTTGACCATTGAATGTTCCCACAATCCTACTACCATATACCCAAACCACCGAGGTGTTGACCTACAGTTGGCCTTACTCATTAGTGACTCAAAGCAAATGAATAGATAGAAACTTGAGTTCATTAATGTCTCAGGATTGAGAGCCTATTGCTAGGGAATTATGAGAGCAGACCTTAAAGTAAAGACAATATTCATAAGGTGCTTCTCATTGTCCTTCAATACATCCAATGTACCAGCACTATGATCCAGAATCTTTCATTCTGATGATCGAGACAAATCACACTATCTCATAGTGATCAAAGTGCTGCAACCTTGTCAGTATGAGATGTCCAGTCTCACCACTGGTTGTGAAGATATTAAGTATAAGAATTGTCACACATGTTTCCCATATGTGGATCTCATCTATACACATGTGTTACATCTAATATACTTATGGACCCTGGTTCATCTCATGGACCATCATGTCATTTGTATTGGTTATGTGCAAGCATATAATAAATCACCATTCATCTCATGAAAGGAAAGCATGAATATATTAATAAATAAAGAAATTAATCAATTTATTATATCATCTACTTGATTGAGTCCATAAAACTAACAGGTGGCACCACACCTAATGCATCCCTCAAGATGATGGGATTGAGTCCATCCATGAACTTAGTGATTTCTTCTCTTCCGTATCCACAAGCTCCGGTGCATAACGCGACAACTTCTCAAACTTTGTAAGATATTCAAGAACGGTCATGTCTTCTTGCTTGAGCAACTGGGACTCTGCTGCTTTCTGCTTCTTAATGTGTGCAGGGACATACTTTTCACTAAATATCCATTTGAAGGTGGTCCAAGCAGTGTCATTCTCAATATTCTGATAACCCTCTTTTATGGTTTTCCACCAAATATCGACCAATCCAGTGAACATGGAAGCTGCTAGATGAACTTGTTGCCTGCCTGTGCATGTAAAAATATCAAAGATGTTCTTTGTGTGGGCTAACCAGTCATCAGCTGCTAACGGGTCTTCTTGCCCTGTAAACTCCTTTGGGCCTCTCTTTCTAAACTTCTCGACATTAGGATCCCTGTCTCTATTCTGGATAACAAGCTGAGCTCCCACATTTGGCCTTGGTTCTGGTCTTCTACCCAAGACTTCTAGCAACTGTCTCTGAACCTGAGTCAACTCCTCATCCTTTTTCGCCATCTGCTCTTGAAATCTTGCTTGATTATCATTTGCTCTCTGTTGTTGTTCAACTAGCATCTGCATGAGCTGCTGAAATTGGCCTATTATTGGATTCTCAACCCCGCTATCAGTATTACTGCCTGATGCATTAGCATTCACTGGAGGTCTGCGTGGAGCCATGATGCTGCAAAACAATTTATTAGAATAACAAAATAATTTAAATAAAGCGTGCCCAAACCCAATCGATACTAACTAGCGAGAATTCTAACGGATCGTCGCCACGATCCTATGTTCCTAATCCAAATTTTAATTGCCTTCAATATAACCTGGCTCCGATACCAAGCCTGTCACGCCCCTGGACCGAGAGCCCATTAATTAAGTCCTTAATCCGGGGTCGTGGTGTGGCGAGCTAGGAAATTCTGCCCGCACACGCATGTTTCCCACAGGTTTTCCGCGGTAAGGATCCTCGAAGTTTGATCCATTATGAGCTAGCAATTACATTCACAATATATAAAGTTCGCGGAAGCATTGTAGCAAACAATCAATTTCTAACATACGAGTAAAATGGATATCCATGACTAGTATCAAAATGAGAAGCATATCATATATGGGCCCCAAAGTTAACTTTAAGTTCATACAATAAAAGTTGTTTCATTACAAAACCCCAAAAGAACAAGCCAACATTGGCTATGAATGAAAGCCAGCAAAAACAACCAGCCCAAGTGATCCGCAGTCAAAGCACGACCCAATGTTTAGACAACATCATCGGCTTTCCACTCACGTTCAGTCTGATCTAAAGCCTCCTCCTCAAGCTGCGTCTCAAGGGCTGAGGGGTCAAGATCTGGTACCAAATAAGAGAGGGTCAGACACGACAGTCTGGCAAGTAAATAAAACAAGTAAAATAATGATAGGATTTCTAAAAACATTAGAGAAGAAACATATTTACATTTGAAATCCTAATAAAATGATAGAGGCAATAAAAAGAACATTTGCAAAACATTAAACAATTTATAAAATATAAAGATTGGAGAAACATTGACGATTTAATGCAACGATAACATTCAATTAAAATACTTGGCAAACCACATGGGCTACATTCTCTTATTACTGAAGCGATAAGAGCACTCACTCAAAACGTACTATCAGAGTACTAAATCAATACGTACTCTATTACCGAAGTAAAGAGAGTACTCGATCAATTCCAAACCATATAAAATGGGAGGAAAGATCTCACCATTGCCATGGCCGGAAACACTCGCTCATATAGAGCTCCAAACTGCAGTCGGTACACTCGAGCGGACCCATTCCAGAACTTGGTCCGCTCGAGCGGCCCATTGGGTTGCTCGAGCGAACCCAATTCTGGCTGGGTCCGTGGAAGAGTGCAGAAATGCACTCTTCCAGCCCTCTTTTAGCATCTTTTCCCTCCTTTCCTTTATACCAAGATTTCACAATAATAGGCCTCTTCTTGCCTCTTCAATCCATCATTAACTTCGATCATACACTAAACCCACAATTAAATCAAATTGTTCACACAAACACAAGGCTTCTTCATTCAAGAAGACACTAAACCCATGAAGAAGAAGAGCTGAACCAAGAACAACAACAAGGAGGAATAGAAACTTAGCTTCTTGCAATACATTTTTCTAAGATGAAATGCATATAAACATAGATTGAAATATCATGTAAACAATCCCATGTATCATGTGAAAACAATACATGGCATGAGAAGTAAAAGAAAACATTGATATTAAACAAAACCATCAAGTTAACTGAATCATTCACTTGCCTTAGCCAAGGTGAAGGGCAAATCACACTAAAACTCTCTCACTAGAGTCCTAAGCCTCCAATCTACAAAAGCCCCAAAAAATGGCCAAGAGGAAAACCCTAAGAAAAGTCAATCCTTGCATAACTTTGAGAAAACCTTTGCATATGTGAAAATAACTCTTTAAATGGGTTGAAGAGCCAAGATTTCATAAAAGAAAGACAATGACCAACCTTATGTAGCTTGAACAAGAAAGAAGAGCTTGAAAAGTGGGTCTCTCTTTGCTCAAATCCTTTGAAAAATGGGTCTTAGGTCCTTTGAAAAATGGGTCTTAGGGAAGCTTAGGAGATGGAGAAGGATCCTTGGAGATCAATCCTTGGCTTCTCCTCCAAGAAGTTAGCAAACAAGAAGAGAGAGAGAGTGGCTGGGAGAAAAAGCCCAAGGCTCAAAAAGTTGTAGGAAAGCACAAAAATGAAGAAGGAGAGAAAAGGGGCTCTCTTTATAAGAAGTAGTAAGTGGGCCCCAATCTTCTTAAGTCTGAAAACAACATTTGCGGGCCCCAAATGAAGACGACGAAGAAGAAAAAATCACTTAACAAAATTTATACTTTATGAAAAGTATATTTTTGCCAATTTCTAAAATTTTCAAAATTTGGATACAAATTTTGTATGAAAGGTCAGTTTTGCCCTTTTCCTTGAAAAACGTGATTTCTGAGCCTCAAACGAAACTCGATACAGCATAAAAGTTATCTGAAATAATAAAATGAGTCGAAAGACATGAAAATTGGAATTCTCCAAAATAGGAATAAGTTTCCCCAATCTCATGCGAAATACACGGGCGCCCCGTCCCGCGTCAAACTAAATCTATCGGTCCTCGAAAATCCCCAAAGCTATACAAAAGTCTATTCTAGCTTAAAATTAAGCTAATCATCCTCTAAACCCACTTCAGCAATAATCACGATTAAAATAATAATGAAAAATACCGAATCGGGGTCGGGGTCTGACACCCAGCATGAGCCGGCTTGTTCCTACAAGCCCAAAATCAACTCATGCATCGCTAGGCCTCTACAAGCACCTGCTAAGGCCTACAATTATGCAGTTCGGCCCTTTATCTCTACAGGGGCCGAACTCAAAAAATTCAAAGCTTCGCTGCAACAGGCGAAGGACCGATTCCGCATCCTGTCCTTGCCCAGCTACAAGGAAGATAGGCTCAGCTGCTGCGCTTGAGGGAGCACATCCTTCATGGTCAAAGCCCAGCCAGAGCCGACAGAAGCTCAAATTGCTCATCGTATATGCCGCCGCGCATCGTATCGACAAAAGAGACTAGAGAAGCAAAGGACCCAGCCTCCTACACTTCAAGTCTCTCACAAATGGGTCGAAAAAGAAAGACCTAACCAAGTTGCTGCCGTACATATGGTTGGAAAAACCAGAAGATGCCAAAAGTCGGCAACAAAAATTCATGTCCGACGTCCGATGACCCGCAACGTCTCCAGGATAAGAAGACACTCAGAAGAATCCCCTGCTCCTTCAAGCAAAGGACGGCAGAGTGATCCTTCCTCAAGCTTTTCATAAAAAAGAATGAGCCCCAGCTCAGTCACCAGGACAGTTTCTTCGTTCGAATCCCGAAGGATGAACGTCTTGGCCACAAATTCTGAGCCACCACCCCGCAATCCACCTCAAGATGATACGATCACACGCATCTAGTAGTTGGAACAAGGCCAACATAGGATTGAAACTCTGATGGAAAACCTTCTCCTCGCCTTCCAAAATCAGGCAAACAATGAACCTCCTCCGAATCATCAAGATGATAAGGTAAATGGAGAAGAAAACGAGTCACGCGCCCTTACCAAAAAGGACGTAGACATTATCCTTGCAAAAACAAAAGAAGAGGATATACTCAAGGAGCATGGGATCAAGCCACCATATCCTTTATGGATGGACTCGGTCCCGTTCCCTACAAAATTCAAACATCCTACTCTGCAAACATATACTGGGAAAGGATCAGCCAGACAGCACGTCATCCACTTCATGATCTCAACGGGAGCTAGTGCGGAGCAAGATGCACTCAAGATCCGCCTCTTTGCAAGTACCCTAAAAGGTACGGCCTTCGACTGGTACTCCACTTTGCCGGAGGACTCCATCCAAAATTGGGCCATGCTAGAGACACGCTTCCTAACTCACTTCAAAGGTGAGGATCATCCCGCTACTATGGCTCAGCTGTGCAGCCTAAAACAGGGGGAGAATGAGTCAACATATGACTTCATTCACAAGTGGAAAGCAATGGCGTACAAATGCTTTGATGTATTACCACAAGCGTCGCTAGTCAACATCTGCCGAAACAACATGAGAGCTAGAATCCACTCCATGATCATCGGCAACAAATCAAATAACCTGGGAGAACTCCTAGAAGCTTCCATGGAAGCTGAAACGGTGATTAAAGACTTCAACAGTCAGAAATCATCAAGAAAATAGCCAACTGCCATTGCAACCTCTAAACGAAAGAAGAAAGAGGTCCTCAACGTGCAGACCAAGTCAGCTCCTCAGCCACCAAAGAAAGATGAAAATAAAGCTGTTGGTAAGAGACCTGAACTCTCAGATGCCTTCGAAGAGCGAGTAGAAAAGAAATACCCGTTCGATGAAGATGTTGATGAAATCTTCGGGGCTCTTGTGTCGAACGGCAAGCTCACCTTGCCTGAACTCAAAAGACCGGGTGATGTTGGCAAAACCAACGATCCTTGGTACTGTCCATACCACCAGATGATCTCGCATCCTCTCAATCAATGCTTTGTTGTGAGGGAGAAAATAAACGAGATGTGGAAAAACGGAGTCATCACCTTTGATAAAAACTATGGGTCTGCCTCTGTCAACATGATGACATGTGGACAAACATCAAAATCACCGAAGAAGAAGATCACTACTTCCTTCAAGGTGATAAACTCAATTCAACTGTCCGAGAAACTGGTTCCTTAACCAACACCAGACGGACAACCCATATGGGTACATCCCGATCTCCTGGAAGATGAAAATTAGGAGGTCGTGAAAACAAAGCCTACAGCTCAACAGCGAAGGCAGGCTAGGAAACATCTCCTTAAGCTTAAACGGCAAGAGAAGACCCAGCCAAAATAAGAAGTCCAAGAAAAGGCAGAGGCTTCCTCTATCGCTTCACTAGAGGCAACAAAAACATCCCTTCCAGAGACTTCAAAGGGGGCAAGAAAATTCACTCTCAGTGATTTCATGCCACCTCAATTCAAAGAAGCCACGCAGGGGGCATCATACTCTTGCAATTTAGTAGTTGGATTCTCCGTTGATGGATACGAGTCCAGTGACACCGATGATGGATTAGAATCCAACTACACTGGCGAGTGGGAGGAGTCCCTTGAAACAGGAAAATATCTCTCCGATGAAGAATGGGTTCCTGAGACCCCTCTAATGCCAGTAATCTGGTATGACCCTCTACAGCCACAAGGATCCTGGTATGATGATGAAGAAGACCACGAGGCTGTACAAGAAAATGATGTTGAACCAGCACCCGTCATTGCTCCAGTGGAACCCAACCATGTTGAACCACAAAGTGTAGACGAAGAAGAAGATCTAGCTCCCATGCCTGATCTTGAAGAATATGCAAGGATCTTGCAGCATCTCGCTCTAGAACAAGAGCAAGACCGTGTCAACGAGCTTCCTTACAATCCAGAGCTTGAAGTCCCTGAAGACCATCAGGTACACCCTCCCTTAACTCCAAAAAATGGAGAAAATTGCTGGATAGACGATCCTCTTACATCCGAGGATGAGTCTGACTCTGATCAAGCAACGTCTCCTGTTGGAGCTTCCTGTAATGTGATAATTCAGGATTATAGTGTTGGAATTTGAGATGACATGATTAGTCTTTGAAGAATTGAAGAAATTAGCATCTCAAGTATTGTTTTGAGTTGGAATTCTTGTCAACACATTGTCACAAACGAGATGTTAAAAGGCTAGTGTTGATAGAGCTGAAAAGAAGAATCAGAAGTGAAACAGTCAGGAATTCAGAATTCCTGAAGCAGAGCACGCGGTCGACCGGGCTCCTTCTGCGGTCGACCGAGCAAGAAGAAACCTGCAGAAACAGAAAAAGGCACCTCTCAGTTATTTTCGTGACACAGTGTGTCTTCGGTCGACCGGGACCCCAGGATGTCGACCGAGCTCGAAAGTTGTCTGTTTCCAGTCAGTGTCTTCGGTCGACCGAGCAAGCCAGGATGTCGACCGAGCACGGGAACCAGAGTTGCGCAGAATTAGAAGTTTTGCACGAAAATTCAGCACTCTTATCTAATTTGTTTGGGACTCTTTCTAAACGAATTGTAGCCCGTTTTAAATACAATTAAGGGTTATCAAAACCTATATAAAGGCATGTATGGGTCGTTCTAAAGAGACACCAGAAGAGAAGAGTTTTAGAGAGAAAATAGAGAGAGTTTTGGAGAGAAGAAGAGTGCTGGTGCTGTGTTGCTGTGTTGCTGCATTATCAGACGTTTTCTACAGCAATTGTGGACGAGATTATGCTCTAGAAGATGGTGATTCGTCCATGAGTTAAGTGTCTCTCTTTTATGCTTTAGATTTCAATTTGTAAGGGATTGAGAGAGAGAGAATTGTAGAGGGGAAGGGCTGTAGACAAAATTTATCTTCTACTCTGTTTATACATCAAGTTGGTGCTTGGTGTTTGGGGTTTGGTGATCCTATCTGTGGGTGCAGATAAATTGTAAGGGGAGTCGGTGCTTCCTAGATAGTTGGTGCTATCTGAAACTAAGGGTTGGTGCTCTTTGTCGTTGGTGCGACTAAATAAGATTCAGATCTGTCCCGGATTGGTGTTCGGACAGTCTTTGAACCGTGGACGTAGCCTTTCGGTGAACCACGTTAAATCTGGTGTCATTGTGTGATTTGACTTGTTTTGTTGTTGAATTGGACCTGTTTTTAGAAATCACTGATTCACCCCCCCCCCTCTCAGTGATCGCGGTATCCAACAATTGGTATCAGAGCGAGGTTCCCTTGATCAGTTTAATACGCTAAGGGTGATCTCTTGTCAAATCACATGGCAGTCAATACAGGGAATATGAAAGCACCTCTGTTTGATGGTTCTAATTACTCTTTCTGGAAGATTAGGATGCAAGCCTTCATCAAATCTCTTGGCTATGATGTTTGGGAGGCTGTCAGAGCCGGTTACAATGCTGCCACCGTACCCAATGATACAGCATCGAAGAAGTTGGCAGACAACGACTCCAAGGCGCAGAATGCACTCTTTAGTGGCCTTGTGGACAGCGAGCTTGTCAAAGTAATTGCATGCAAAACAGCCAAGGAAATTTGGGACAAGTTGCAAAGCATACATGAAGGTGATGAGAAGATTAAAGAAGCCAAATTGCAAACTCATCGCTCTCAATTCGAGTCTCTTCGCATGGAAGAAAGCGAGAATGTTGACTCGTATATGCAACGAGTGAATGAAGTCACGAATGACATTCGTGGACTAGGGGAAGAGATTAAAGAGCCGGTCATCGTCAAAAAGGTTCTAAGATCTCTTCTTCCCCGGTTTGATTCAAAAGTCTCAGCCATCGAAGAAGCCAAAGATCTGAATGCATTCTCCATGGATGAATTACATGGTTCTCTAACTGCCTATGAGATGCGCATAGGAAAGACGTCTTCATCTGATAAAGAAGCAGCCTTCAAAGTTCAGAAAAAGGCAAAAGAGACTGCTGATCATGATGTTGATTCTGATGATGATGAGCTTGAGGCTCAATTTGTTAGAAAGTTGAAGAAAGGAAGCAATGGAAAGTACAAAGGGAAGCTACCCTTTAAATGCTTCAATTGTGGAGGTATTGGTCACTTTGCTGCGAAGTGTCCCCTAAAAGAAGATAATGATAATGACTCTTATGCTGAAAAGAGTAAAGGAAAGAGAAATTTCAGAAAAAGGGGCAAAGCTAAAAACTTTCTATGTCAACAAGATGACAGCACGTCTGAAACTTCAGACGATGATGAATCAACCGAAGCTCTCTTCATGGTCACTGTTGAAGAAGAAGAAGAGCTAGATCCGGAAGAGGATGAGGAGGCTGAAGTCAATCTTGAAGAGGAACTCATAGCCGCACTTGAGGAGCTTAGCATGGAACGCAAATCAAGTAAGAAAAAATCTGAAACTTCTCCATGAATCTGAAAGTTCTATTATTGCTTTGAAAACTCAAGTAGAAGAATATAAAAGAATGGTAGAAGTCCTTGAAAACCAAATAAGTATCAAAAAGGAAGAGGCTATGAAACTTGAAACTGAGATCGCTAGAGCAAAGGCTGAAAATTTGGAAAATAGCAAAAAACTCAAAGCGCTCCAAGCGATTGAAGGGACTATGAAACTCAATGAACTACTGAAAGTTCAAAGACCAGCCCACTTCAGATTTGGTCTAGGATTTGAGAAAGGAGAATCCTCTAAGATTGCACCTCCTGAAAAGAAAAAGTTTGTGAAGCAAGTCACTGCACCTTCTAATTCTATGAAGCCTACTCAACCTAGAAAGGAGTCCATTCCTGTTAGAAAGGTAATGAAGACTAACCAGCCACAAAGAAGATACAAATTCTATGGTTATTGCTTTCATTGTAATATGTTTGGACATAAAAGAGCTGATTGCAAATTCTATGTAAGAAACAGTCCATTTGTGACTAGGAATCCTTTTTCAATCCTAAGTAGCCACAAAATTGAGTGCTATATGTGTCATAATTATGGACACTTGGCTAGGGATTGTAGGTTGCATATTGCTAACAAATTTCAGGTTGAAAAGAAACCCAAGTTAGTCAAGGCTTGGAGAGCAAAGCAAAGTGCAGAAAGTCCCAAAGAATCTCTCATTGTGCAAATGGCATTCAATGCACAAAAGAAGGCAGCACCATGGGTCCTTGATAGTGGCTGTTCAAGCCATATGACTGGTGATAAAGAGAAATTCATCAAATTACAGCACTATGAAGGCGGTTCAGTGAAGTTTGGCAACAATGATGGTGCCAAAATCTGCGGAAAAGGTGTTATTCAGCTTATGGCAAACAAGATCAGATCTGAAGAAGTCTTATATGTGTCTGGATTGAGACACAACCTGCTTAGTGTGAGCCAGATCTGTGACAAGGGTCATGAAGTTATCTTCACAAAGAATGGGTTTGCCATCAAGAAGAGTAGCAACGGCAAAACAGTGGCAACTGGATCAAGAACTGCTGGAAATCTCTATACATTGTCAGATGGAGCTGAAAAGACCTGCTTGATGAGTCGGACAGAGGAAAGTTGGTTGTGGCACAAACGCCTTGGGCATCTAAGCTTTGATAACATGTCAAAGATTTACAATTCAAAGGCTGTAAGAGGCATGTCTACAGTTGAAAAACCTTCCAATCCCATTTGCGACTCTTGCCAAAAGGGAAAGCAAACGAGGGTTATGTTCAAGTCAAAGGAGCATCATTCCAAGAAACCTCTTGAGCTAGTGCACACTGATCTCTGTGGACCGATGCGAACTCAAAGCACCAATGGAGATAAGTATTTCATGTTATGCATTGATGATTATACTCGTATGACATGGGTATTGTTTCTTAAGCATAAGCACCAAGCACTTGATCATTTTAAAGTGTTTAAAGCACATGTTGAAAATCAATTGGAAAAACGTATCAAGATTTTAAGGTCTGATCGTGGAGGCGAGTTCACGTCTGAAGAGTTCACTAAATATTGTGAACATCATGGCATTCAAAGACAGTACTCAGCCCCTAGAACTCCACAGCAAAATGGAGTAGTGGAACGGAAGAATCGCACCGTACAAGAGATGGCTCGTACGATGCTAAGTGAAAGCAAGATGGCTGACAAGTATTGGAAAGAGGCAATTCATACGGCCGTATACATTCAAAATCGATGCTTGATCAGGCCACATGAAGACAAAACTCCCTATGAGCTATGGTTTGGAAGAAAAGCAACAGTCAAGCACTTCAAAGTCTTCGGCAGCAAGTGTTACATCAAGCGGCTCGAACAAAATCCGGGCAAATTTGAAGAAAGAGCTGACGAAGGTATATTTCTGGGTTACTCCTCTACTAGCAAGGCATATAGGTGTCTTAACAAAAGAACCAGAAAAATCATAGAAAGTGCTGATGTGAGAATAGATGAGAATATTGAACCAAAGAATGCAACTCATAATGACAGTCCAGTTTATGAGGACTCGAGTGAGATTGATGATGAGATGGCTGAATCTAATGATTCTGAGAAATCAAAGGATGACTCAGAAGATACTACACCTAAGAAGCACAGCACTTGGGTAGAGCAACACCCTAAGGATCAAATCATTGGAGATCCTAAGGCAGGCGTTCAAACTAGACAAAGTGTAGTTAGCAATTACTCACTTGTGTCCACCATTGAACCCAAGACTGTGGCTGAAGCCAGTCTCGATGAAAGTTGGTTGAAATCTATGCATGAGGAGTTGGAGCAAATTGAGAAGAACTCCACATGGGAACTTGTTCCTAGACCTACTGATAAGAATGTTATTGGTACTAAATGGGTCTTTCGGAATAAGCTGAATGAAGATGGTCAAGTCATTAGAAACAAAGCAAGGTTGGTTTGTAAAGGCTATGCTCAAGTTGAAGGCATAGATTTTGAAGAGACCTTTGCACCGGTAGCTCGTCTGGAAGCTATTCGTATGTTTCTTGCATTGGCAGCATACAAAACCTTCAAGGTATTTCAGATGGACGTAAAGTCAGCTTTCTTGAATGGTTTACTTGAAGAAGAGGTCTACATTGAGCAACCTGATGGTTTTCTCATCAGCAAAAATTCAGATCTAGTGTGCAAGTTGAAAAAGGCTCTTTATGGACTGAAACAAGCGCCAAGGGCTTGGTATGCAAGGCTGGATCTCTATCTCCGCAAGATCGGTTTTGGAAAAGGAATGGTTGATAGCAATCTGTATGTCAAAACTGAGTTATGCAAACAGCTGGTCGTTATTGTTTATGACATAATCTTTGGTGGCAACGATGAAGAGATGTGCAGGAATTTCGCTGAAGAGATGAAGAAAGAATTTGAGATGTCAATGGTTGGAGAACTAAAGTTCTTTCTTGGTTTACAAGTTCAGCAGCTGAAACATGGCATCTTCATATCACAAATGAAGTACATTAAGGAAATGCTGAAACGGTTCAATATGGAAGACAGCAAGCCAGTAAGCACACCAATGTCAACGAACACGAAGCTTAGCAAAGATGATAAGGCCTCGTCCGTTGATCATACCACCTATCGCTCTATGATAGGAAGCTTGCTCTACTTAACTGCAACAAGACCAGATCTTCTACAAGCAGTATGTATGGTTGCACGTTTTCAAGCAGCACCAACTGAAACGCACCTTACAGCAGTGAAAAGAATATTTCGATATCTGAAAGGTACTATGGAGCTTGGTATCTGGTATCCCAAAGGAAAATCCTTTACTCTTGTTGCATATTCTGATGCCGATTGGGCTGGATGCATAGATGATCGCAAGAGTACTAGCGGCGGCGCATTTTATCTTGGAGAAAGATTAGTTGCTTGGCATAGTAAGAAGCAAGACTCAGTATCCCTTTCGACAGCGGAAGCGGAATATATTGCAGCGGCAACTTGTTGTACGCAAGTGTTATGGATGCGGCAAATGCTCTCTGATCTAGGAGTTCCTACAACGGATCCTACGCCGATCCTATGTGACAACACGAGTGCAATTCATATATCTAAAAATCCTGTTCAGCACTCTCGAACAAAGCATGTAGCAATTCGTTATCATTTTCTTAAAGATAAAGTTGCTGATGGAGAGGTCAAGTTGGAATATGTTCCAACAACTGAGCAAGTGGCTGATATTTTCACGAAACCTCTGCCAAAGGAAGTCTTCGAGTATCTCCGGAAAAAGTTAGGAGTTACTCACTCTCCTAAACCGTAGGAGTTGTGCTTGAAAGGGGGAGCAATGCATTCATTGAATATCCTATTCGCTCCTCGGTTTGGTCCCTTTGGACTTGTTGTCAAAGGGGGAGAGATGTTATGCTATGAAAGCTAGGAAGAGATGTTATGCTATGATAGCAAGGGGAGATTGTTGACAGTGCATGGTTGTTATTTCAGAATTCCAGAATTGGTTCCAAGTGAGTGTTGAAAAGAACTTGGAAGAGCTGCAAGCTGGAGTTGAAAGTGTTGAAGTTCCAATAGTGTTGCCAACAATCCCAAAGGGGGAGATTGTTGGAATTTGAGATGATATGATTAGTCTTTGAAGAATTGAAGAAATTAGCATCTCAAGTATTGTTTTGAGTTGGAATTCTTGTCAACACATTGTCACAAACGAGATGTTAAAAGGCTAGTGTTGATAGAGCTGAAAAGAAGAATCAGAAGTGAAACAGTCAGGAATTCAGAATTCCTGAAGCAGAGCACGCGGTCGACCGGGCTCCTTCTGCGGTCGACCGAGCAAGAAGAAACCTGCAGAAACAGAAAAAGGCACCTCTCAGTTATTTTCGTGACACAGTGTGTCTTCGGTCGACCGGGACCCCAGGATGTCGACCGAGCTCGAAAGTTGTCTGTTTCCAGTCAGTGTCTTCGGTCGACCGAGCAAGCCAGGATGTCGACCGAGCACGGGAACCAGAGTTGCGCAGAATTAGAAGTTTTGCACGAAAATTCAGCACTCTTATCTAATTTGTTTGGGACTCTTTCTAAACGAATTGTAGCCCGTTTTAAATACAATTAAGGTTATCAAAACCTATATAAAGGCATGTATGGGTCGTTCTAAAGAGACACCAGAAGAGAAGAGTTTTAGAGAGAAAATAGAGAGAGTTTTGGAGAGAAGAAGAGTGCTGGTGCTGTGTTGCTGTGTTGCTGCATTATCAGACGTTTTCTACAGCAATTGTGGACGAGATTATGCTCTAGAAGATGGTGATTCGTCCATGAGTTAAGTGTCTCTCTTTTATGCTTTAGATTTCAATTTGTAAGGGATTGAGAGAGAGAGAATTGTAGAGGGGAAGGGCTGTAGACAGAATTTATCTTCTACTCTGTTTATACATCAAGTTGGTGCTTGGTGTTTGGGGTTTGGTGATCCTATCTGTGGGTGCAGATAAATTGTAAGGGGAGTCGGTGCTTCCTAGATAGTTGGTGCTATCTGAAACTAAGGGTTGGTGCTCTTTGTCGTTGGTGCGACTAAATAAGATTCAGATCTGTCCCGGATTGGTGTTCGGACAGTCTTTGAACCGTGGACGTAGCCTTTCGGTGAACCACGTTAAATCTGGTGTCATTGTGTGATTTGACTTGTTTTGTTGTTGAATTGGACCTGTTTTTAGAAATCACTGATTCACCCCCCCCCCTCTCAGTGATCGCGGTATCCAACATATAGCTCTTCCAAAACATCGTCTGATGAGATCACTTACACTCCGATGACTCCTAGCAATGTATCTTCTGGAGCCACCTCATCTCACGTGACTTTCACTGTGACGACACCATCTCAGGTTTCTTCTCTTGAGACTGTGACTTCAAAGTTCACACCCTTCCTGACTGAAGAATTCCCAGCTATTGATGCTTGGGATGATGAATTGGTCAACGAAGAAGAAAGGTTGCTGGATGCTGTTCATGACTTGTTCCCAGAAAATGCTCCATGCAACACAATCACTGAGGATGGCAACTCTGCTACAGATACATCCTCAGCAAATGAAAAACGACAGCCTCTTGATCCTGAAGACAATCTTCCAAATGAAGACCCTTCTCAAGAAGCTCTCGAAGTTGGTAGAGGCACCCGCTCTGGCCGGGACTACCACAAAAATTAGAACCAATCTTCTTTTACATATGTAAATCCTTCGGGAAAAGATGTTGTACGCGCCCCTAGTGGCAACAATAATGAACATGCATGCCCTAAGGAGGCTTTCAAGTATGACTTGATTGAACACTTCAAGCACATACCTGCACGTCTGCACATCCGAGATTTATTACGAATGTCTCCGCACACTAGTGATAATCTCATTTCTGAATTACAAAAGCTAAATGAGGATGTCGACAAACATGCACCTCAAGTCCTCCAAATTGAAATGGACTACCGGGTCAAAAAATCAGAAGATTCCTCAAAGGGAGAAAAGAAGAAAACTGAGGGATCATGCATTGAATGCCTCTCGGTTCAAAAGGCAGCCAGTGCAACCATCACCTTCACTAAAGACGACCTCCTACTTGGCGAAACAAGGCACAACCAACCCCTGTACTTCACAGGGTACATCAAGGAAATGCCTATGCACAGAGTTCAGATCGACCCAGGTTCTGCACTCAACCTCATCTCCACTTCGGCTCTTGAAGAGTTGGGCATCCCACCTAGCAAGCTGAGCCACACATCTGTATCTATCTTTGGATACGATGGGAGTACTCAAAGGCCTATCGGCAAAATCAGGTTCAAGTTGCAAATCGGTGATCTTATCTTTGAGGTCACTATGCATGCAATAAAACCCACTTCATGCTACAACATCCTTCTCGGACGCCCCTGGATCCACGAGAATGGTGTTGTCCCTTTAACTCTACATCAATGCATCAAGTTTGTTGCCAACGACGGCATGATACATCGAGTCTTTGCGGACAGAAAACCCTTCAAAGGTGAAGTCCACTTTGCAGACTCACAGATGTATGAAGGTGAGAAAGAAGAAGAGGAGAAGCACACAGCACCCTTTGCCGAAAATCTCCAGAAAGATAAAGGCAAGGCTCCTCAATAATCACCGGAAGAAAATAAACCATCCGGTAAATCCGAAGAGAGCATTCAAACTCCCTTCATCATCTCCCTCAAACCTTCAAAGCCTTTGGTCATCACAACTAAAGTGAAGAAGACAGAGCAAAAGTCTGGGGGAAAATTTATTGTCTCTTTCGTGTCTATCATGCAAGACACAGATTTGGATTCAGAACCAGAAGATGACACATCGTAAAGCCAAGCTGATACTCAGCAAGTTCGGCCTGCTCTTACTCCAGTGGAGACAACTTTTGACATAGAAGATCCTACGTCAGCTTCCTTCGTTGTTCCAGCAACTTCAACAAAGGAAAAGCCGATCTTCTTCCATAGATCGGATGCTTCTTCATCAAACTCCATGCTTGAACCTTTCCAAAATGAAGGTATGCCTCAACTTTCCTTATATAGTCCTGTGGCACAAGCTATTATGAAGAAAATGGGCTATGATACTCAAAACCCAGTCGGTTTGGGAGAAGGACGCGATATTCTCACGCCATTAGTGCCCGTCTTGACCAAAAGCCAGCTGGCAGATTGGAGACTCTACGGCCATGTAGAAAAGTCTTCACACGGGTTAGGGTATGATCCCGACACTCCCCTGAGACAGTTGACACAAAGGCTTAAAAGTCAATTTACTGACCAAGCCTCAACATCTCAAGTCCATGAAGACATCGATCTCCCTGGATATCTCTTCGATGAGTCACCTGACAAAGATCCAGGAAGCTCATCCAATTGGTACGATTTCTCTGACAATGAGGAGGAATTGTCTGATAACACAGACGTATGGTCTTCTAACCCAGAAGAATCCTCGTCTCTAAAAGAAGTACCCTACTTCGACCCGGTTTCAACAGGCAATTAGGATCATCTCATAGCAAACCTTGAGAAAATTACCGATCAAGAAGACCCATGGAAAGGAACAAAACCTTGGTCTGGAAATGCCCTTGAAACCCCAGAAGGTTTCTTTGAGCTAAAAGCCTCCAAAAATATTATGGAGGAACCACCTTCGAACCTTCCAACAGAAGATCCTGTTCAAAAGATAGACTTGGGAACACCTAATAACCCACGTCCTGTATTCATAAGCAAGAATGTAAAGGAAGATGAGTTACCCGTGTTGGAATTTGAGATGACTTGAAAGTCTTTTGACGAATTGAAGAATATAGTATCTCAACTGAAGAATATAGTATCTCAAGTATTGATTTGAGTTGGAATTATTGTCAACACAATGTCACAAACATGATGTTAATAGGCTGGTGTTGATAGAGCTTAAATGAAGAATAAGAGTTGAAACAGTCAGGAATTCAGAATTCCTGAAGCAGAGCATGCGGTCGACCGGGCACCCCATGCGGTCGACCGAGCAAAGAGAAACCTGCAGAAAAAGTTTGAGGCACCTCTCAGTTATTTTTGTGACACAGTGTGTCTTCGGTCGACCGGGACCCCAGGATGTCGACCGAGCGCGATAATTGACTATTTTCAGACTGTGTATGATGTCGACCGAGCACAGCAGGATGTCGACCGAGCACGGGAATCAGAGTTGCGCGAAAACAGAAGTCTTGCACGAAAATTCAGCATTCTTATCTATTACGTTTGGGACTCTTTCTAAACCAATTGTAGCCTATTTTGAACACAATTAAGGGTTAACATAACCTATATAAAGGCATGTTTGGGTCGTTTTTAGATAGACCAGAAGAGAAGAGTTTTAGAGAGAAAATTGAGAGAGTTCTTGAGAGAAAGAAGAAGCTGCTGCTGTGTGCTGTTGTGGTGCTGTTGTGGTGACGTTTTCTACAGCAATTGTGGACGAGATTGTGCTCTTGAAGATGGTGATTCGTCCATGAGTTAAGTGTCTCTCTTTATGCTTTAGATTTCAATTTGTAAGGGATTGAGAGAGAGAGAATTGTAGAGGGGAAGGGCTGTAGACAGAGTTTATCTTCTATTCTATTTTTACATCAAGTTGGTGCTTGGTGTTTGGGGTTTGGTGATCCTATCTGTGGGTGCAGATAAATTGTAAGAGGAGTAGGTGCTTCCTAGATAGTGGGTGCTATCTAAAACACAAGGGTTGGTGCTCTTTGTCGTTGGTGCGACTAAATATATTCAGACCTGTACCGGATCGGTGTTCGGACGGTTTTGATCCGTGGACGTAGCCTTTTGGTGAACCACGTTAAATCTGGTGTCATTGTGTGGTTTGACTTGTTTTGTTGTTGAATTGGACCTGTTTTTAGAAATCACTGATTCACCCCCCCCCCCTCTCAGTGATCGCGATATCCAACAATTGGTATCAGAGCGAGGCTCCCTTGATCAGTTTAATACGCTAAGGGTGATCTCTTGTCAAATCACATGGCAGCCAATACAGGGAATATGAAAGCACCTCTGTTTGATGGTTCTAATTACTCTTTTTGGAAGATTAGGATGCAAGCCTTCATCAAATCTCTTGGCTATGCTGTTTGGGAGGCTGTCAGAGTCGGTTACAATGCTGCCACCGTACCCAATGATACTGCATCGAAGAAGTTGGCAGACAACGACTCCAAGGTGCAGAATGCACTCTTTAGTGGCCTTGTGGACAGCGAGCTGGTCAAAGTAATTGCATGCAAAACAGCCAAGGAAATATGGGACAAGTTGAAAAGCATTCATGAAGGAGATGAGAAGATCAAAGAAGCGAAATTGCAAACTCATCGCTCTCAATTCGAGTCTCTTCGCATGGAGGAAAGCGAGAATGTTGAATCGTATATGCAACGAGTGAATGAAGTCACGAATGACATTCGTGGACTAGGGGAGGAGATTAAAGAGCCGGTCATCGTCAAAAAGGTTCTAAGATCTCTTCTTCCACGGTTTGATTCAAAAGTCTCAGCCATCGAAGAAGCCAAAGATCTGAATGCATTTTCCATGGATGAATTACATGGTTCTCTAACTGCCTATGAGATGCGCATAGGAAAGACGTCTTCATCTGATAAAGAAGCGGCCTTCAAAGTTCAGAAAAAGGCAAAAGAGACTGCTGGTCATGATGTTGATTCTGATAATGATGAGCTTGAGGCTCAATTTGTTAGAAAGTTGAAGAAAGGAAGCAATGGCAAGTACAAAGGGAAGCTACCCTTTAAATGCTTCAATTGTGGAGGTGTTGGTCACTTTGCTGCGAAGTGTCCGCTAAAAGAAGAAAATGATAATGACTCTTATGCTGAAAAGAGTAAAGGAAAGAGAAATTTCAGACAAAGAGGCAAAGCTAAAAACTTTCTATGTCAACAAGATGACAGCACGTATGAAATTTCAGACGATGATGAATCAACCGAAGCTCTCTTCATGGTCACTGTTGAAGAAGAAGAAGAGCTAGATCCGGAAGAGGAAGAGGAGGCTGAAGTCAATCTTGAAGAGGAACTCATAGCCGCACTTGAGGAGCTTAGCATGGAACGCAAAACAAGTAAGAAAAATCTGAAACTTCTTCATGAATCTGAAAGTTCTATTATTGCTTTGAAAACTCAAGTAGAAGAATATAAAAGAATGGTAGAAGTCCTTGAAAACCAAATAAGTATCAAAAAGGAAGAGGCTATGAAACTTGAAACTGAGATCGCTAGAGCAAAGGCTGAAAATTTGGAAAATAGCAAAAAACTCAAAGCGCTCCAAGCGATTGAAGGGACTATGAAACTCGATGAACTACTGAAAGTTCAAAGACCTGCCCACTTCAGATTTGGTCTAGGATTTGAGAAAGGTGAATCCTCTAAGATTGCACCTCCAGAAAAGAAAGAGTTTGTGAAGCAAGTCACTGCACCTTCTAACTCTATGAAGCCCACTCAACCTAGAAAGGAGTCCATTCCTGTTAGAAAGGTAATGAAGACTAACCAGCCACAAAGAAGATACAAATTCTATGGTTATTGCTTTCATTGTAATATGTTTGGACATAAATGAGACGATTGCAAATTCTATGTAAAATACAGCTCACTTGTGACTAGGAACCCTTTTTCAATCCTAAGTAGCCACAAAATTGAGTGCCATAAGTGCTATAATTATGGACACTTGGCTAGGGATTGTAGGTTGCATATTGCTAACAAATTTCAGGTTGAAAAGAAACCCAAGTTAGTCAAGGCTTGGAGAGCAAAGCAAAGTGCAGAAAGTCCCAAAGAATCTCTCATTGTGCAAATGGCATTCAATGCACAAAAGAAGGCAGCACCATGGGTCCTTGATAGTGGTTGCTCAAGCCATATGACTGGTGATAAAGAGAAATTCATCAAATTACAGCACTATGAAGGCGGTTCAGTGAAGTTTGGCAACAATGATGGTGCCAAAATCTGCGGAAAAGGTGTTATTCAGCTTATGGCAAACAAGATCAGATCGGAAGAAGTCTTATATGTGTCTGGATTGAGACACAACCTGCTTAGTGTGAGCCAAATCTGTGACAAGGGTCACGAAGTTATCTTCACAAAGAATGGGTTTGCCATCAAGAAGAGTAGCAACGGCAAAACAGTGGCAACTGGATCAAGAACTGCTGGAAATCTCTATACATTGTCAGATGGAGCTGAAAAGACCTGCTTGATGAGTCGGACAGAGGAAAGTTGGTTGTGGCACAAACGCCTTGGGCATCTAAGCTTTGATAACATGTCAAAGATTTGCAATTCAAAGGCTGTAAGAGGCATGTCTATAGTTGAAAAGCCTTCCAATCCCATTTGCGACTCTTGCCAAAAGGGAAAGCAAACGAGGGTTATGTTCAAGTCAAAGGAGCATCATTCCAAGAAACCTCTTGAGCTAGTGCACACTGATCTCTGTGGACCGATGCGAACTCAAAGCACCAATGGAGATAAGTATTTCATGTTATGCATTGATGATTATACTCGTATGACATGGGTATTGTTTCTTAAGCATAAGCATCAAGCACTTGATCGTTTTAAAGTGTTTAAAGCACAGGTTGAAAATCAATTGGAAAAACGTATCAAGATTTTAAGGTCTGATCGTGGAGGCGAGTTCACATCTGAAGAGTTCACTAAATATTGTGAACATCATGGCATTCAAAGACAGTACTCAGCCCCTAGAACTCCACAGCAAAATGGAGTTGTGGAACGGAAGAATCGCACCGTACAAGAGATGGCTCGTACGATGCTAAGTGAAAGCAAGATGGCTGACAAGTATTGGAAAGAGGCAATTCATACGGCTGTATACATTCAAAATCGATGCTTGATCAGGCCACATGAAGACAAAACTCCCTATGAGCTATGGTTTGGAAGAAAAGCAACAGTCAAGCACTTCAGAGTCTTCGGCAGCAAGTGTTACATCAAGCGGCTCGAACAAAATCCGGGCAAATTTGAAGAAAGAGCTGACGAAGGTATATTTCTGGGTTACTCCTCTACTAGCAAGGCATATAGGTGTCTTAACAAAAGAACCAGAAAAATCATAGAAAGTGCTGATGTGAGAATAGATGAGAATATTGAACCAAAGAATGCAACTCATAATGACAGTCCAGTTTATGAGGACTCGAGTGAGATTGATGATGAGATGGCTGAATCTAATGATTCTGAGAAATCAAAGGATGACTCAGAAGATACTACACCTAAGAAGCACAGCACTTGGGTAGAGCAACACCCTAAGGATCAAATCATTGGAGATCCTAAGGCAGGCGTTCAAACTAGACAAAGTGTAGTTAGCAATTACTCACTTGTGTCCACCATTGAACCCAAGACTGTGGCTGAAGCCAGTCTCGATGAAAGATGGTTGAAAGCTACGCATGAGGAGTTGGAGCAAATTGAGAAGAACTCCACATGGGAACTTGTTCCTAGACCTACTGATAAGAATGTTATTGGTACTAAATGGGTCTTTCGGAATAAGCTGAATGAAGATGGTCAAGTCATTAGACACAAAGCAAGGTTGGTTTGTAAAGGCTATGCTCAAGTTGAAGGCATAGATTTTGAAGAGACCTTTGCACCGGTGGCTCGTCTGGAAGCTATTCGTATGTTTCTTGCATTGGCAGCATACAAAACCTTCAAGGTATTTCAGATGGACGTAAAGTCAGCTTTCTTGAATGGTTTACTTGAAGAAGAGGTCTACATTGAGCAACCTGATGGTTTTCTCATCAGCAAAAATTCAGATCTAGTGTGCAAGTTGAAAAAGGCTCTTTATGGACTGAAACAAGCGCCAAGGGCATGGTATGCAAGGCTGGATCTCTATCTCCGCAAGATCGGTTTTGGAAAGGAATGGTTGATAGCAATCTGTATGTCAAAACTGAGTTAAGCAAACAGCTGGTTGTCATTGTTTATGTTGATGACATAATCTTTGGTGGCAATGATGAGGAGATGTGCAGGAATTTTGCTGAAGAGATGAAGAAAGAATTTGAAATGTCGATGCTTGGAGAACTAAAGTTCTTTCTTGGTTTACAAGTTCAGCAGCTGAAACATGGCATCTTCATATCACAAATGAAGTACATTAAGGAAATGCTGAAACGGTTCAATATGGAAGACAGCAAGCCAGTGAGCACACCAATGTCAACGAACACGAAGCTTAGCAAAGATGATAAGGCCTCATCCGTTGATCATACCACCTATCGCTCTATGATAGGAAGCTTGCTCTACTTGACTGCTACAAGACCAGATCTTCTACAAGCAGTATGTATGGTTGCACGTTTTCAAGCAGCACCAACTGAAACGCACCTTACAGCAGTGAAAAGAATCTTTCGATATCTGAAAGGTACTATGGAGCTTGGTATCTGGTATCCCAAAGGCAAATCTTTCACTCTTGTTGCATATTCTGATGCCGATTGGGCTGGATGCGTAGATGATCGCAAGAGTACTAGCGGCGGCGCATTTTATCTTGGAGAAAGATTAGTTGCTTGGCATAGTAAGAAGCAAGACTCAGTATCCCTTTCGATAGCGGAAGCGGAATATATTGCAGCGGCAACTTGTTGTACGCAAGTGTTATGGATGCGGCAAATGCTCTCTGATCTAGGAGTTCCTACAACGGATCCTACGCCAATCCTATGTGACAACACGAGTGCAATTCATATATCTAAGAATCCTGTTCAGCACTCTCGAACAAAGCATGTAGCAATTCGTTATCATTTTCTTAAAGATAAAGTTGCTGATGGAGAGGTCAAGTTGGAATATGTTCCAACAACTGAGCAAGTGGCTGATATTTTCACGAAACCTCTGCCAAAGGAAGTCTTCGAGTATCTCCGGAAAAAGTAAGGAGTTACTCACTCTTCTAAACCGTAGGAGTTGTGCTTGAAAGGGGGAGCAACGCATTCATTGAATATCCTATTCGCTCCTCGGTTTGGTCCCTTTGGACTTGTTGTCAAAGGGGGAGAGATGTTATGCTATGATAGCAAGGAGAGATGTTATGCTATGATAGCAAGGAGAGATGTTATGCTATGAAAGCTAGGGGAGATTGTTGACAGTGCATGGTTGTTATTTCAGAATTTCAGAATTGGTTCCAAGTGAGTGTTGAAGTTCCAATAGTGTTGCCAACAATTCCAAAGGGGGAGATTGTTGGTATTTGAGATGACTTGAAAGTCTTTTGACGAATTGAAGAATATAGTATCTCAATTGAAGAATATAGTATCTCAAGTATTGATTTGAGTTGGAATTATTGTCAACACATTGTCACAAGCATGGTGATAATAGGCTGGTGTTGATAGAGCTTAAAAGAAGAAATAAGAGTTGAAACAGTCAGGAATTCAGAATTCCTGAAGCAGAGCATGCGGTCGACCGGGCACCCCATGCGGTCGACCGAGCAAAGAGAAACCTGCAGAAAAAGTTTGAGGCACCTCTCAGTTATTCTCGTGACACAGTGTGTCTTCGGTCGACCGAGACCCCAGGATGTCGACCGAGCGCGATAATTGACTGTTTTCAGACTGTGTATGATGTCGACCGAGCACAACAGGATGTCGACCGAGCACGGGAATCAGAGTTGCGCAGAAACAGAAGTCTTGCACGAAAATTCAGCATTCTTATCTATTACGTTTGGGACTCTTTCTAAACCAATTGTAGCCTATTTTGAACACAATTAAGGGTTAACATAACCTATATAAAGGCATGTTTGGGTCGTTTTTAGATAGACCAGAAGAGAAGAGTTTTAGAGAGAAAATTGAGAGAGTTCTTGAGAGAAAGAAGAAGCTGCTGCTGTGTGCTGTTGTGGTGCTGTTGTGGTGACGTTTTCTACAGCAATTGTGGACGAGATTGTGCTCTTGAAGATGGTGATTCGTCCATGAGTTAAGTGTCTCTCTTTATGCTTTAGATTTCAATTTGTAAGGGATTGAGAGAGAGAGAATTGTAGAGGGGAAGGGCTGTAGACAGAGTTTATCTTCTATTCTATTTTTACATCAAGTTGGTGCTTGGTGTTTGGGGTTTGGTGATCCTATCTGTGGGTGCAGATAAATTGTAAGAGGAGTAGGTGCTTCCTAGATAGTGGGTGCTATCTAAAACACAAGGGTTGGTGCTCTTTGTCGTTGGTGCGACTAAATATATTCAGACCTGTACCGGATCGGTGTTCGGACGGTTTTGATCCGTGGACGTAGCCTTTTGGTGAACCACGTTAAATCTTGTGTCATTGTGTGGTTTGACTTGTTTTGTTGTTGAATTGGACCTGTTTTTAGAAATCACTGATTCACCCCCCCCTCTCAGTGATCGCGATATCCAACATATATCGCCTTTCTTCGTGAGTTCGTTGATTGCTTTGCATGGTCTTACGTTGAAATGACTAGCTTAGACCCCAAAACAGTAGTCCACAAACTCAATCTTCAAGAAGACATCAAGCCTGTCAAACATGGCCAAAGAAGATTCCGTCCAGATGTGTTGGATAAAATTGAACAAAAAGTTCAAAAACTCAAAAGCATCGGCTTCATCCATGAGGAACAACATCCTGAATGGTTGGCCAACATTGTCCCTGTGAGAAAAGAAAAAACGGGCAGATCAGGGTCTGTATTGACTATAGAGACCTGAATGGCGCATGCAATAAAGATGAATTTCCGCTCCCCATACCAGAGGTAATGATTGACAATACATGTGGATTTGAGTGAATGACATTCATGGATGGTTTCTCTGGCTACAATCAAATAAAGATGCATCCTAAAAATGAAAAACATACATCCTTTCGGACCCCATTTGGCATGTATTGCTACACTGTCATGCCATTTGGTCTGACAAATGCTGGTGCCACATATCAGAGGGTTATAATGAAGATATTCCAAGATATGCAGCACAAGACGGTCGAATGTTACGTTCATGACCTCGCCGTCAAAAGAAAAAGAAAAGAAAGTCATCTCGAGGACCTTCAAGGAGTCTTCCTCCGGCTTCGCAAATACAAACTGCGAATGAATCCTCGGAAATGCTTCTTCAGCGTCTCGTCGGGTAAGTTCCTCGGATTCTTAGTTCAGAAAGCTGGAATAGAGCTTGACCCCATAAAAGTCAAAGCCATTCTAGAAATGCCCTCTCCAAAAACCTTGAGGGAACTCAAAGGGCTTCAAGGGAGATTGGCCTACATCAGACGGTTCATCTCCAATCTTTTGGGGAAATGCTGTCCATTCTCCCGGTTAATGAAAAAAGGTGTAAACTTTGTCTAGGATGCTGATTGTGAAGCTGCATTCCAAGATATCAAGTCATACCTGACCAAACCTCCAGTGTTAGCTGCTCCTACCACTGGAAAACCATTCATCTTGTACACAAGAGCCCTTGATCACTCTTTGGGCGCTCTGCTTGCACAAGAAAATGATGAAAGAAAAGAAGCTGCTCTATACTACCTCAGCCGCATGCTAGTAGGTACAGAGCATCGCTACTCTCCAGTCGAAACGGAATGCCTCCAGTGATGTTCGCCGTACAAAAGTTGCGTCACTACTTGTTTTCCAACACAGTCTACCTGGTCTCGAGGATCAACCTCTTCAAGGTCCTTGTCACAAAAGCAGGTTCTCTCAAGGCCCGACTGGCAAAATGGTCCATCCTTCAGTCATAATTTGATGTTAGGTATGTATCAGAAAAGGCAATCAAAGGGCAAGCTCTAGCGGACTTTCTCGCAGAGCATCCATTGCCTAAAGATTCTCCACTCAGAGATGATCTTCCAGACGAACCAGTCTACAATGTGGAGACTTTCTCACAAAATGCTTCCTGAGACATGTACTTTGACGGTGCAACCAGGACAAATGAAAAAAGATAGCTGATCTCGGGAGTTGGCATCCTCTTTGTTAGCCCCGATAAATACATGATTCCACACGCTTTCTCGCTACTGGAACCAGGCACAAACAATGCAGCTGAATATCAAGCTCTGATCCTAGGATTAGAACTCGCCATCGAATCTGGTATCACCATGCTGAAAATCTTTGGAGACTCTCACCTGATCGTCAACCAGATGAATCAGAAATTTGAAGTCAGGAAGCCTAATTTACTGCCTTACTACAACAAGGCACAATCGCTTCTGCAAAAGTTTGACATCTGTCACATCACCTACATTCGTAGAGGTGAAGACATACGTGCAGATGCCCTGGCTGGACTTGCCGCATCTATGGCAATCCAAGAAGGGAAAAACATGCAAATCACAGTGTGTGAAAGAAGAATCTTTCCTCCTCTTAACACACATCAAGCAGTTACTGAATGCCACCAAGTGGTTGGAAGTCGGATTTCAATCCTTCAACCTTCAATCGGCGACAGGAGGGATCCGTTCATTGATTACACTATGTTCGGAATCCTACCTGAAGATCCAAAAGAACGGGTAAGCATCCAAAGGCGAACCCTTAACTTTCATTTGGATATTCCATCAAAAATCCTTTACAGGAAATCCTTCGACGGAGTACTTTTACGCTGCTTGTCACAACAAGAGGCTGAAGAAACACTCAAAGAAGTTCATGCTGGTCTTTGCGGAGCTCATCAGGCTGGTCCCAAGCTCTATGATCAGATAAAAAGGTTAGGTTATTACTGGCCTACCATGGTAGCTGACGCAATGCAATTTGCTAAACGCTGCCAATGATGCCAAGTTCATGGAGATTACATTCACATGCCTCCAGAATGGCTACATCCTACAGCGATTTCATGGCCTTTCGAAGCCTGGGGTATGGACATCATAGGTCCTATTTCTCCCACTTCAAGCAAAGGTCATCGCCTCATCTTCACCGCTACGGATTATTTCTCCAAGTGGTCAGAAGCATTTGCGCTCAACGAAATGAAGACCTCATCAGTCCTTCAATTCCTACGCACCAACATCATTTGTTGTTTCGGCATACCTAAAAGATTCGTCCATGATAACGGACCACAATTCCGGGATCATCGATTCTACAGGTTCTGCGACAAATACAAAATCCAAAGCTGTCCTTCGATTCCATACAATTCGGCAGCAAACGGATTAGCAGAAGCTTTCAACAAGACACTCTGTAAAATCCTCAAGAAAATTGTCTCTAGTCACAAAAGAGACTGGAGTGACAAACTGTCTGAACCTTTGTGGGCCTATCGAACCATCGTTCGACGACCAACCCATAGCACACCATTCTCCTTGGTCTATGGATGCGAAGCTGTCATACCCTTGGAAGTACAAATTCCTTCCTTGAGGGTATCCTTGCAAAATGACATGACTCAAGAAAGCAATGTCAAATTGCAACTCCATGAGCTGGGCAATCTCGATGAGAGATGGCTCGAAGCTCGACAAAGCATTGAACTTTACCAAGCACGAATGGCAGGATCTTTCGACAAAAAGGTCAGGCAACACGCCTACAAAAAGATTGACTTGGTTCTTGCGGTAAAAAGACCAATGGTCTTCGCTCACAAGTCCAAAGGCAAGTTTGAGCCAAAATGGGAGGGACCTATGTCATCGACAAGGTTTTCTCCAACGGGGCATACGCACTCCTAAACATGAAGGGTGACAGATGTATGCTGCCCATCAACGGCAAGTTCTTAAAGCGGTACTACCCTTGAAGACTTACCCAACTGGGTAAGAGCAATGCCTGTACGGCCAAAACCAGTTTCCAGGTACTCGCTCGCTAAACCCACTCCTTTTAGAATTTTCATATCAAATGTTGACATTTCTAGAAATTTAAACAATGCTTACTTTCATCGTTTCATTGTTCAAAAATCCAAGTTTAGGAGCCTTTCCCTAACTTGACCAAAAATTTCAACCATTGAACCCAAAATTCATGGTTTGAAACAAAATCTGGATTCAGGGATTTTCACCATAGTCCACCCTGCCTTTTACCGCCAAAATGTTTTTAGGTCAAAACTTATGACCCTCGTGTCTTTAAACAAAAAATGGTTTTTTCAAAAAACCACGGGGAAGCGACGCTTAGTCGATACTCGCACAAATCAGAAGCATGTGAACCACGTTCGACACTTTGTCGATACTTGCAAAATCCAAAACTGTAGAGATGCAACATTTCAGTTGATATCCACAAACCAAATTTCAAAGGATCGAAAAAACCAAGAAACCGTGGAGATGCAACATTTCAGTTGATATCAACAACCCAAATTTCAAAGGTTCGAAAAAACCTAAAAACCATGGAGACGCAACATTTTAGTTGATATCCATAACCCAAAGGTTCGAGAAAACCACAAATTTCAAAAATAGTGGGGAAATGACATCAAGTCAGTACCCGCAAAACCAAAATTTTTGAAAAGCAAGGATGCGACATTCCATCGATACTTGCACCCAAATCCGCGACGATGCGACATTCCATCGATACTCGCAACCGAATGAGCAAGGATGCGACATTCCATCGATACTTGCAAGACCATTCAGCAGGGAGGCGACTTTTAGTCGATACTTGCATTTTCGAAAACCAAAAAGCCGGCTATCAACGCCACCAAACCGGCTATAAATGCCCCTAAAATAGGCTATAAATGCCACAAACTGGCTATAAATGCCACCAAAATAGGCTATAAATGCCACCAAACCGGCTATCAATGCCACAAAACAAAAACTTAACTTTCAAAAAAAAACTCGGCTATTAATACTGTCACACCACGAAACCGGGCCCTGCAGTGATCCGATCTCGGGATGCGAAATTTTGGGATTAATTAAAATTTTCGTTGTATTTCCCAAGATCCGCGTGAATGAGGATGATAAAATTCCATCACGATCAGAATATATTTTCGCGGAAGCTTATTATGGCGTTGCGACCCGGAGTCCGTGGCCATCGGATTCCGTGTCGCACTCAACCAATATCATAAAGCCATCACATAAGCAGACTGGCACAAATCATGATCCAAAGAACACTGAGCTGGTAGTAACAAGACTATTTATTTCCCACATGTTCAAATTACAATTAACAAGTGTCTTAATTACAAACCCAATGAAAAAGGCTAACAAAGCCATACAAATAAACCACTAAGTGACATACTACGCCAAGTGATATTACGAGCTCCGGTGCCAAACTTGACATCTAGATGATATCAATGGGCAGCCTCTCACGTCAGACCGGCGGTCCTACCGCCTCCTCCGATCAAACACCTAAAAACAGAAAGAGAGGAATCTGGCACCAAACAAACAGGGTCAGACACGACGGTCTGGCAAGCAAATAAACAAGTAATATATAACATGGGCATTTATAAAACCTTATGGAATCATTGTAAATCCATTTAAAGAGTCTAAATAGTAATAGAAATAAATCACGATAAAACGATCGAAAGACCGAACATAAATATCAAAGCAAATAAATTAACAGTCTCTGAAGTATAAATATCTCGAAAAGATAACAGCCTACATAAAACATTTCATAATTGGAAATACATTTAAAATCCTGAATAATAGAGACAATACGATAAAAGATCGATATCATAATTATTAACAAATTCCAAGAATATAATGAGTATAAACAAATAAGAATCATAAAACAAAATGATAAAAAGATAAAACGTTGGCAACCACACATAGCTATATTCTCCTACTACTGAAGTAACAAGAGCAGACAGAACCGTAGCCACTACACGTGGGACTAGAAACAAAATCAGAACCGTAGCCACTACATGTGGGACCGGCAGATAAAAACCGTTGCCATGGTCGGTACAGACAGAATCCAAACTGCAGCTGGCGGACAAATTAAAGATCCCAAGCCGGGTGATCAACCCGACAAGGTGACCTAAGCCTAGTGGTGCCTTTAGTTTTCAAAACTCGAGCCGATACAAATCAAACCATAATAATAATCCCTTTGGCTCATGGGCTCACACTACAAAGCTCTGGCCCCATCTTGCCTCGAGGTTTTTATTTTTGAAATAATAGTCTCTTTGGCTCATGGACTTGCACTACGAAGCTCTGGCCCCATTTTTCCTCGAGGTTTTATTTTTAAAATACTAATCTTATCGACGAAATCCCGAATGTGACGAACACTCCAATCTCCTTCCAAATCGATTCGGAGAAAACATATGAATTTCCATGGTAAACCGCTCAAATACACATCAAAGTAATTTGTATAAAATCACGCGATCAATCCTTTCGAACGTGGAAAACCACATGATTTTATAACAAATCACCGATGCTATTCAAATTAGTTTACCAAATACATTCTCTGACTTGAAATGGAATAGATAGTGGAGAATGACTTAATGACTTACCAAGGAACCATCTCAATACACATTTAACCTTTAAACATTGATTAATAATGAATATGTTTGATGCCAATGAAAATCCACAACATTTAAATGATAAAGTGCGTATTGAGACTTGAAAGGCTCCCTTGTAATTTCACATATGCTCATTCTCACCTTGATCCCATTCCCATTTCACAATTTTCCGAGTATCAAAATTTACCCAAAACGTTCATGGGCTCTTAAGCATAAAAAGGGGATTAACGGACCACCAATCAAGGAGGAGAAACGGGCTGAAATGGGCCTGAAACAGGCTTGAAAAGGTACCCGAAACAGTCCGCGAAACAGCCCAACAGAATGGGCCCAGACAAACCTGGGCTCGCTCTAGTGACCCAGGGTCCGCTCGAGCCAAGCCCAGGCAGAACCTGGTCCGCTCGAGCGGCCCACTGGGTCGCTCGAGCGGACTGGACTCTGTCCCAGTCCGGGCCGAGTGCAGAAATGCACTCTTTTGTGCATTTTTTTGATTTCTTTTCCCCCTCTTTCTTCCATACTTATTTTCACAATAATTTGGACCCTTCCTTGACCTCCCAAACTCATCAAATCACCATTCATTAGCAATCCAATTAACCAAACAAACACTTTTAAATCAAAGACTTTTTCTCCCTTTCTTTGAACACCAACCTTTAATACAAAGGAAGCAAATTTTCAAAATGACTAAAGTGAAACCAAACTTCCAATACATTATAAGACAATAGCATAAGTGGAAATCAACATAATATGGCTTCATTCATTCAAAGTAAATCCATAAACCATGAGGAGATGAGAACTTAACAATGAAATACCATGAAACAAAACAAGAGAAATGAAACCATCATATTAATTGAAAATCCCACTTGCCTCAAGTCAAGATGAGAGAAATAACACCCCTCAAACAAAGCTCTAGGGTGTCAAGCTCCCAATCTACAAAAACCCCGAAATTTCCAAAGAGAACCCTAAAAATCAATCTTTCCCAAATCTCCATGAAAACCCTTTGCATAAATGAGGAAAATACTCCAAATGGTTTGAAAAACAAGGATCTCAAGCAAGAAATGCCATTGCTAACCTTTGGGTGTTCCAAACAAGAAGGAGGGATTGAAGGAGGGATCTTCTCTAGCTCAAATCTCTTGAAAACTACATCTTTGAAAAGCTTGAGTGAAGAGGAAGAACCTTAGGAGAACAGTCCTCCATGAAATCTCCAAGAATTAAGTGTTTCAGATGAGAGAGAAAGTGGCTGGAAGAGAGGGAAAAACCCTTGCTCCAAAACGTGGAGGAGAAGATAGAATGAAGGAGAAGAAGAGAGTCTTCTCTTATAAGATGGGTTTTGTGGGCCCCTATCTTCACAAGGCTGAAAGTGGCATTTGCGGGCCCCGAATGACAATGACGAAGAAGACAAAAATGATCAGCGAAATTTCTACTTTCCAAAAAGTATACTTTCCCCAATTTCTGAAATTTTTGAAATTCATGGACAGATTTAGTGTGAAAAGTCAATTTTGCCCTTTTTTCTCGAAAAACGCGATTTCAGAGCATCAAATCAAAATGGTCAAAAACATGTAAGTTATTAAACTCAATAAAATGAGTCAAAAGGAGCAAAATTTGTAATTTTTCCAAAATAAGAATAATTTCTCACAAAAATACATTTTACAAAGACCGGGTCAAACTAAAGTCAACGGTCTTCAAAATCTCCAAGGCTATGAAAAATCTAGTCAAACTCCAAAAACAAGGTCAAACCAACTCTAATCTCATTTAAGAAGCTAAACCACGATTAAAATAATACTAAACAAAAGAACTGGGGGTCGGGGTCTTACAAATACCACAAAAACGGCTTCCATGCCACAAACAAAATCTGGCTCCCATGCCAAAACAATCATTTGACAAAAGATTTTCACAAAATGACAAGCTTTTGATCAAATCCTATTTAGCAATTGCTTTCATCATAAAAAGATTTAAGTGATTGTAGGGAAAACAAAAAAAATCCCATTTAGCAATTGCTTTCATCACAAAAAGATTTAAGTGAGTGTAGGGAAAACAAAAAAAATCCCATTTAGCAATTACTTTCATCACAAAAAGATTTAAGTGAGCGTAGGGAAAACAAAAAAAAAGTACTAAGAAAATACATGTGGTACCAAAAAAAAAAGAAGGAAGGATAGTTTATGATACAAAAAATCAGGAGCTCAACCAAAAATGGTTCCCAGCCAAAATTTGAGCTACTCGAGCAAGCTTTTGGCCTCAGCCGTCAGGGGTTCCAGGGCACGCTTCTTCAGAAACTTGTCATGAGATGCTGGAGAAGGCTGTAACCCTTCTTTCACACCAGGAAGCTTATCCCGAGCAGTTTGCCATAGTTTGTCTTCTTCAAACTTCCTTTCAAGAACTCGATCAGCATCTGCAACCCGGCGAATCGGAGCACTCTCCCTATCGCGAGCCTCTATTATAGCAGCCCACTTGGCAGCGACTTGTGCCTCCAAATGCTCAAGACATTTCCTGGCCTCATTAACCTCCCTATCAAGGATGTTAAGGTCGTGTGTCAGCCCAATGATGGCTAGCTCTTCCAAGTTCTTCTCCCGAACTAGCTGCTTCCTGCTTTGTGTAGCCTCATTTAGGTCAGACTTAGCCTTAGCAGCAGAGTCCAGGAACTTCTCCTTGAAGAACTGGTCGTCAGCAAATCCCATGGTCTCAAACCACTTGTCACCCAGTGTAATGATCCTATCAACGATCGCCCTGGCACCTGTGACATCCAGACCAGCCTCTTCGGCATTACCAAGAATCTCCTGCACATGCTGGATCATGCCAAATCCGGCATCCAAGTGTCCAGCAAGGAGAGTCTCAATCCAAGAGCTCAGAACTCGTACCACCACCTTCTTTGCAAAAAGAAGAGATGGCCCAGCTGAAGATTCGCCCCGCTCCGTCGGTCGGCTTCTCATGTCATGCCCCTTTGGAAGAGGAACAAAAGAACTCATTCCAGTCGGAGCTGCTTGGGAAGGAATCTCTGCACGAGATACCACCTCCACCGTGTCAGAATTGGTTACAGGAGTCTCTACCTCCAGATCAACCTCTGGCATCCCTTGTTCTGGTTATGAAGGAAGCAATGGACTCTCCTCTATCGCTTCAAAACCGTGCCAAAGAAACACAAAAAGGTATGAACATGATCCTATTTAAAAAAAATCATTATCAGGGTTATTAATATAAAATACCTTCTTCAACGACTAGCGGAACACTCTCTTCCTCCTTGAACTCATCGGAAGCATCGTCAACATTTGCATCCATCGATGGTTCAAAGTCATCGGAATCCTGTGGCAAATTAGCTGACAAGAAAAATGTTAGTAAACTAAGTCACAGATAAAAGAAAAAGAAGCAAAAGAAGTTATACCAATTGGAGATTCTGGAATCACTCCAGAGTCCCTCGGTTCTTCTTCTGGTGCCGCAACCGGATCCGTCACCGCCTCATCGGCAGGAACCTCAGGCGTCGCCAAGTCTTCATCCTTTGCTAAAAAAAAAAGAACAGCAGAGGGAGAAAGCAAATTAGAACATGGAAAAATCCCATGAAAAGAAATGGAAAGAGAAAAAAAAAAGAATCATACCTTCATCGACGGTCTCTTATTCTCGGCTTCTCTTTTCTGGAGGTTCATCAGCATTCCCTGGCACCTCCTCATTGATAGTAAGAGGAACTTCCAAATCAGGAAAACCTTCATGGTGCCCCTTGCTGCGATGATGACTCCTCTTCCTCTTACTTCTGCGGGTTCGCTTCTTAGAAGAACCTGCCCCGTTGTCAGAGTCAGGTTTCCCACTTGACTCCTCACTGGATGGTCTACTCTTGCCAATAGTCTCCACGGAAGTTTGCCTCTATGCCGCTTGCATCCAAGCATCAAGCTCAGCTTCCTCCTGTTCTAGCTGCTCTAAAGCCTCATCAGGTATTTCTCGAACAGCTTCAGAACCAATGACACCCTGGTCACCGAGAAAGCCTATCTTGTGCTTCCCTCCAAAAAGGAAGGCCCAAACCTCCTCTCGCCGAATGCCATCCGACTTTCCAAGGCCTTTTCCAGATGACAGCTTCACATCAAGCTCCCTCTTGGAAAGCCCTTGATATGCCGAAAAGCTCTCCACGAACCACTTTGTGAAGCCGGCAGTCCGGGAAGTCGACAACACAGGATAAGAAATCATGGCAGTAGTTTCTTCAGCACTATAGGAAGCCCATGCGTTTCTCCCGTCCTGTAAACCTCCAATGTGCTTCACCATGCTTGAAGGCGCTCCAACAACGCCTTGAGAAAAGCCCAACTACAGAGCAAAGCGAGAAGGTACATATGGCTAGATGTTGACAAAAAGATGTCTGCGGTACACCATCGTGCCAACACGTATGCCGAAAAGCCACTCCTTCTCTGCATTTGTCAAGGAGTAATGCCTTCCGACCCTGCCCTGGTAGAGTCGCGGGAGGCACCAAAATCAAAAGCCTTCTTCCGTAACTCCGGAGAAAGCTTCATTGAAGACTGCCCCATCTCGACGTCCCTGAACTATCGGATCCTCATGTGGGCAAACAAAAGTGATTCGGACACGGCTTTGCCCTTAGCCAGTCGAATCATCAGAGGATCATCTGTCACGCCCCCGGACCGAGGTCTCGTTAAACAAGACCTTAATCCGGGGTCGTGGCGCGATGAGCCGGAAAATTCCGCCGGTACATGCTAGTTTGTATGATGAGAACGCTCAAGACTAGTATCAAAAAGAGAAACATTCCATAGATAGGCCCCAAAGTTAGTTTCAAGTTTAATACAAAAGTCAAGTTAGCCAATAATTACAATTTCCCAAAAATAAGCCAACAATGGCTACAATCAAGTTCCCAAAATAGAATTTATCCCAAAAGGTGATCGAAGCTCTGAAATCAACCCGATGTCTAAGCGACATCATCAGGCTGCCACTCGCGTTCCACAAGAACTACCGGATCTGCCTCAAAGTGCGCCTCAAGGGCAAGGGGCTCGACATCTGGCACCTAACAAAAAGGGTCAGACACGATGGTCTGGCAAGAAAATATAACATATAATAAGATGGTATAAAGAGTAAAACATTGAATAAATAAGAACTACGATTAAAATCCTAAATAAAAGAAATGACAAGATAAAAGATCGACATATTAAATATTAACGAATCCAAGACTATGATAAGTGAAATAAACAAGAACCATAAAATAAAACATCAAACGTATAAAACATTGGCAAACCACGTATAGCTAAATTCTCCTGTTACTGAAGTAACAAGAGCAGACAGAAATCGTAGCCACTAATCGTGGACCGGAACACTCAAGGTCGTTATCAAACAGAACCGTAGCCACTACACATGGGACCGGATACAAAACCGTTGCCATGGTCGGTACAGACAGAATCCAAGCTGCAGCTGGCAGATAATTTAAAGATTCAAAGCCGGATGATCAGTCCGACAAGGTAACCTAAGCTTAGTGGTGCCATTAGAGTAAAAGTTCGAAACCTTGAAGTAATACAAATCCGTTCATAAAGATATATTTCCAAAATCGATAAGAAAACTACTCCGAACAAATACATATCTCACATACTGACAAATCCGAGCAAAATAAGATGAGTAGTCTTATCAATGTCCATAATTGTGGTAAACCACCCCAAAGCATTCAAATAGACTTATAAATGGATTCAGACAAAACCTTTTAACATGGAATGAATTTAGTGTATGATGATTCAATGATTTACCACGGTTTGTCTTAACGTGTACTTAGTCCCCTAACATCTTTTATTAATAGAAGTTTTTGGTGCCACTGAATATCTTAGATGATTAAGGGGGTAAAGTATACATTGAGACCTAAAAGATTCCCCAATTGATTTCTATTCATAGTTCAAACTAATCCCCATAATGATCTCATTATTTTAAAAGAGCTGAATGGGCTTCAAATATAGAAGAGGGATTGGGCTGAATTGGACTTGAATATAGGCTTGAAATGGACCTGGAAAACAGTCCAGCAATTCCCCTTAAAAACTGATTTGAGACTTCTTTGAAATAGACCCAAATCTGACCTTAAACCAAGCCCAAAATAGACCTTGAACCAGGCCCAAAATAGTTCTCAAATGGGCCCAGAATAGACCCTGAAATTGGCCCCTCTGCTGGACTGGGCTCTCTCGAGCGACCCAGGGTCCGCTCAAGCGAAGCCCATCTAGAAGCTGGGTCACTCAAGCGAACCATACTCTGTTTCGCTCGAACCAGGCAGAACTTGGTCCGCTCAAGCGGCCCACTAGGTCGCTCGAGCGAACCAGAGTCTGGTTTGCTCGGACCAGGCAGAACCTGGTCCGCTTGAGCGGCCCACTGGGTCGCTGGAGCGGACTGGGCTCTGTCCAGTCCGTCTCTGCTGTGGTTCTTCCCCCTTTTGCAACCTTTTTCACTTTTTCTTGATTTTTTCTTTCCCTCCATTCTTCCATATGAATTTTATACAACTTGGGCCTCTCATAGCTTCATTCAACTCCATTGAGCCATCACATTAAATTCATTCAAACCCTCAAACAAATCAAATTTAAACAAAGCATTAAACATCATTTAGGTAAACATATTTGATCTATAGTCTTAAATTGTTGAAAACAACAACTTAAGGTAGATAAATAAGACTATTTCATGAACATATCAAAGTAATCCATCTAATGATCAAAGAGGGGAAATAGAAATGAAGAGAGATGCATAGAAAAACCCAACATTCACAATATAAAAGATCAATCAATCCTAATATATGAAAATTTACTTGCCTCAAGCCAAGAGGAGAGATAAATTACTCCTCAAACAAGTCTCTAAGGCCTCAAGCTCCAAATCTACAAAAACCCCCCAAAAGTTTCCCAAGAAGAACCCTAAAATCAATCCTCTGTAAATCTCAAGGGAAAACTCTTGCATGTGTGATGAAAACACTCTAAATGAGGAGGAAAAGAAAGATTTCAAGATTGGAAAACCATTGCTAACCTTGAAGAGCTCAAACAATGAAGAGAAGCTTGAAAGAAAGCTTTGCCCTAGCTCAAATCCTTTGAAAAGTACATCTTTGGAAAGCTTAGAGAAGGAGGAAGAAGCCTAGGAGATCAATCCTCCTCTTTGTCTTCAAGGAAGGAGGGTTCAAGAGGAGAGAGAAAGTGCAAGGAGAGGGGAAAACCATTGGCTCAAATCGTTGCAGGAAGAGGATAGAATGAAAGGGAGAAGAGAACTATTCTCTTATAAGATGGGTTTGTGGGTCCCAATCTTCATAAGGCTGAAAATGGTATTTACGGGCCCCGAATGGAAACGACAAAGAAGAAAAAAATGATCAACAAAATTTCTATTCTCTAAAAAGTATATTTTTGTCAATTTCTGAAATTTTTGAAATTTGGGTACATATTTTGTGTGAAAGGTCAATTTTGCCCTTTTGCTCGAAAAACGCGATTTTTGGTCATTAAATCCAAATGGTCAAAACATAAAAGTTGATAATCTAAGTGAAATGAGTCAAAATAAATTAAAAGTTGGGATTTTACAAAAATCAAGGTTAAACCCCCCAAGTTTCACACACAACACACGGGCGCCCCGGCCTGCGTCAAGCCTAAGTCAACGACTCTCGAAATTTCCCAAAGCTATTCAAACATTCTAATCTAGCTTAAAAAAAATAAGCTAATCATCCACTAACCCCACTTATCAACTAATCATGATTAAAATATAATTAAATATTCCAAACCTGGGTCGGGGACTGACATCATCATCTTGTGCAGCACCCAGCGGATGGAAGCCAGGACAGTGGTATACATACCATGAATAAAAGATATGGGCTAAAAATACCCTATTCATAGGGAGCCCAAGCCGAACCAAAAAAGCAGCAGCCTGCAGTTTGGTACACAAGTAGGAGTAAAGAGCTGGCACCAAAGCAAGCTGCTCTCCAAATGCCATCTGACAAGCTGGAAAAATACAATGCGGCCTGATGTGCATTCCATCTCTTCCAGCAAAAACGCCCCCCCCCAAGCCAATAAGTGAGGTAAACCGCGAGATCTCTCCGAAGTGCAATGTCAGGACATATGGCGTTTGTACTCGCATAGAAACCTCTCAACTCTTCTTGCATAGCCAAAATCTTCTTCGAACCCGGATCCTTAGCCCTGTCTTCCCGGGTCATGCTATCAGAAGGCTCCCCACTTTCAAAGAAGTTAGGAGACGAAGAGTTAAAACTCTTCCAACTGCTGGATCTAACTTTCAAGCCTTCCTTCTCCTTTAAAAAATCATAGAAGGTAATGAGCTAAAAGTACAGAAGCCTAAACTCCTGCGACTGCTCCTCAAGGACGCTCTCGATCGGCATAAACTCCTCAAAGAGTTTGCCAAGGATAGGTAATCTAGTAATGGCGCTCAGCTCCTTCAAAGAAAAACCAATCTCACCATTCGTCACAATGAAGGTATTGGTTTGTAGAAGGAATGACTCCAACATAGCCATGAAGGCCTCATTGGAAAATATCACGGTCTCCCTAAAGGCGCGGATCGCATCAAAGGTCCCGGCTTCCTTCAAAACGGTGCCACCAATCAGCAGGACGCGATCAGTCCACGACTTCCACTTGGAGTCAGCACTGAAATGGCCATGAAGTCGAAAAGGCTTCACCTAATTGCTACCGTCACCGCTGAAAATGCCAAGGCCCACCGGTCCCAAATCGACCGATGGATAATCAGAGCCCTGGTCGCCGCTGGCCGGCATCAACATGTCCATGTCAGCAGGCGACTTCTCTGCATATCCAGGAGAACTGCCAACAAAAACCCCGGTATTGATTACATTTGTCCTTCTCACCCAGCTTAGAGGATCTTCCCTCTTAAAACACGTGGGGGCAAGGCTCATGATCGAGACGGTGCGATCAAACGTCGATCGGGTAGCAACAGTCTTCTTCTCACCATCTGCTGTGAAAGAGAACTGAAAATATCTTCTCTAGTATGTCATCTCATCAGGGACTGCATCACCAAAGAAGAAGGTAGGCTTGGGCAAAACCCTCTGATCGTCCATCACCCATGGAGGACTGTTTACCATGATCTTATAAAATTCCTCTCCCTTGAGAGCGATCAGTCGCTGCCTCATCTCATCTTTGTTGAGAGAGTCACACTCTTCCAGGTTTCTCTCAACATACTGGACCTTCTCCCAGGTGTAAGGTCCGTGACCTTACTGGGTCAGTTGGGCCCAAAACCCGGCCCGTTGACCCCGTTTAATTTGTTATTATTTTATTTAATTGTATTTTAGATATTTAAGTGGGTTTAGATCATGAGCGAGTTTCTTTTAGTATTAGAATAGTATCTGCGAAGTTTCGTTTGATTCCGAGTTCGTTTGATCATAGCAGGGGGGTAGTTTGCAATTTAGGGAAATTGAGTGTTTTTCCGAAATATTTCAAACGCCGTGATTTTTGGGTTCGTTGGAAAGGTCTTATCATTCTGATGAATTTTGTCTCTTGATTCATCGCGATCCGGCGATCAGAAACCTTTCAAGTGGTCCATTCTTTCACCGGACCCACTTAAATGGCGATTCGGTCTTTTCCCCCTTAATCTTCTTCTTAAACTAAACTCTAACCCTAATTCCACTTTTCCTCTGCAACGAACGAAAGAACAGCCTCCCATCTTTTCTTCCTCTTCCTTTCTCAAGTCCGGAACTCAGCCCTAGAAGATCCCGTTCGAAGATCCGATCCGCTAGAAGTCATCCTCGCGTTTCCCTCTTGCTTCCGGTACCATTTTGGTAAGACTCCTCACAATCTTTTATTTTCACTTTATCAGTTCTTTAGTTATATTAGGTCCGATCTTAATTCTTTTCCTTCCTATCTTCTTCTTGGCCTCCTAGTTTGAGTTCTATCGGGTTAGATCGTCGTTTACGGGGTAGAAAGGCTTCTCCTCGAATTTCACCCAATTCCAATCTTCATCTTTGTTGAGGCAAGTAGATCTACAATTCATATATATGCATGTATGTTGTTTTCATTTGATTGGTTATGTTTTCTTGTAGATTCCCCTTAATTCCAAGCATGTTCTTGTTGATTTGGGATTTTTATGTTAGGTTAGATATTTGGGTAATTGGAATAAAATGGATAATTATATGATCATAGGTTGTTTAGAATTAATTATTGATTCAATGGAATGGAATGGAATGGATGGTTGGGGAGAGCAGGAGGCTCTATTTATGCAGGTTGAAGCCTCTGGAAAGGTTTAGAAATGGAGGAAATTGAAATGGGAAAGAAAGAACTCAGAAATGGCTGAACCTGTACGAGTTCCGTAATGTCGGTTCACTCGTCGGTTCAGTGTCGGTCAACCGACAGATTGGTGTGGGTCAGCCGAGAGCCACGTCGGTTCCAAAAACAGAGAGCCATATTTGACTTATTGAACTGTCGGTTCACTCGTCGGTTCCTGTCGGTCAGCCTACAGCTTGACGTCGGTCAACCGACACTGTTCTCGGTTCCAAAAACAGAGAGCAAAATTTGTACTGTCGGTTCACCCGTCGGTTCGGGTCGGTCAACCGACACCAGCATGAAGGTCAGCCGAAATTACCATTTTGAAATGACCATAACTTTTAATCCGCCCGTTGGAATTCTACGTATAATATATCGTTGGAAAGCTCTTGAAACGTAGAATCCAATGGTTCTGGTTTCATCACAATCAGAGGTCGGGAAGTGATGTAAATACTTGTATTATTAATTCAGCTCATGTTTTATTGGAAATGAGACTTGTAACCTAGGATTTGGGACTTAGATGCTGGAAACCACTAACCTTCTATCACATGACCATAAATGGGATTGAAGTCGAATCACGTAGCTTGGTGTGAATTCGATGGGTTGTCTAGGTATTCGTGTATTATACGTAGTGTAACCGAATGCACATGGAGTTGAAATTAATGATGCTCACATGATTGTACACTAAGGAATTATCCTAAAAGTATCATTGATCCAATTTCCACATGTACTCTGTTAGAATACATGAAATACAGGGATGACACCACTTACCTAGGATTGGATAGTAAATTCTCTTTGACTTGTAAATTGTATCCGTTGTTATCATTCTCCTTGTACACTCTCTTGACATAAAACACGTAATTAATTATGAAACATAAATTCTTATAGAATATAGGACTTGGACCTGACTTAGAGTGTACCATAGGAACCTGTGTCTTGTATTGATGAACTTGACTGGCTGGTATGAAGGGGATTATCACGTGGCTTGTTTTGTATTGATATCTTGAATAAGATAATCCCTCGAATCTTGTCTTGTACATTGAACTAGCCAGACTTGCTTGTCTTGTCTGTCCTTGAGTCAGAACCACTTTATTATTATTGTTGCATATCATGGCCATCTGCAGTTTGGGATTTAATGACGAATCGGTTACTCCGGTTGTCGGGGGTGGCAGTCGGCGTAGGACGGCGTCCATGGCGTTGAATTGCTGGGAGCGGGCTAGGACCGTGCTGCTATTCCCAGGACAGGGAGCTAGGATCCCACTGGAGCCGGACTATGGTATCAGTAGTCCAAGGGGATTGTTACTGGTACCCCGAGAGGTGGCATAGGACATCCTCGGAGTCTCCCTCTTGCTTGTCTTGTTAGCATTTGCATGATAGTGGTTATTGTTAGATTGCTAGGATTCCTGTTATTGTTTTCACAAATTAATCTCGCTTTATGCCTAGCTTCATGTTCTTGCATTCATATGATCTTATACTTGTTATTATTCTACACTTGATGCATGTCGTGTTTATTATGTTTTGTATATCTATTGCTCAACATGTTGTTGACTTTGTTCCTTGATGTACAGACACATCAGGTGAGTTCTTCTACGAGGAGCAGGCAGGTGAGGAGATCCCAGAGGATCTCCAACCAGCAGAGGAGGCACGAGAGTGGCGTGCCGATGACGTAGAGTAGCGTCATCACTTCCGGCACGAGAGAGATACATTGGGTTTCATATCGATTATATTCTTTTATTGATTCTCTCGTTGGACCTTTTGTTACTTTCATTGACTTGTTCTTTATTGGCCTTATTTCTGGGATGGCCAATGTAATAAATAACTTAACTTCTAGTTTGTTTACTTTTCTTGCAAACTTTAAATTAATGAGAGATTATTAATCATTGCTTGAGATTCTATATGTCTAGAGTTGTTTGGACTCTATTTGTATTATACATTTATACTACATGAGGTTTGAGGTTTGAAATATTAAATCCTCACCGCGGACTACGATCCGTGGGCCCAAAGGACAAAATTTTTAAATAGTCCAAAAATTCACTCTCCGGATCCGGTTATTTCTTTAATCGGGTTCGGGGGACGTGACAGATTGGTATCAGAGCAGTGGTTGGTTTCTCAGGGCAAAAATTGTAGAAACCATAGGACGCGTGTGAGGATTTCGTTAGTCAGTAGGTTGATCTTTTAGTTTTGTTTCTAGCATTTTGATGTTAGCTTGGGGCATATTGGAACTAACCTTGAATGTTTTACAGGATTATGGCTGGTAGGCACAATACCCGAGGTGAGGGTAGTTCGTCTCAGAATGGTGCCGAGAATCAATTCCACCAGTTCATGGCAGCCTTCATCCAGTCCCAAAAGGATATGGCTGAGCAAAGCCAGAAAAAAAATGAGGACCGGGCTGTATTCCAAGCACAGATGCTTGAGGTAGTACAAAAGGTGGGCCAGCCACAGGCAAAGGAGTATGACCTGAATGAGTTGGTTGAGAAGTTCAGGAAGAGGTTCCCACCTGAGTTCCATGGCATTGAGGACCCCGCCGTTGCAGATGAGTGGGTTGTTCAGATGGAGAAGATATACGAGGTGTTTCGATGCACTGGCATTCAGCAGGTGCAGCTTGCAACCCACATGTTTCGTGGAGCAGCTGAGAGATGGTGGAAGACCGTCAAACACCCGTATGAGGAGATTGCCGAGGAAGTAGCCTGGAGAACTTTTACAGAGCAGTTCCAAAAGAAGTTTATTCCAGAGCACTACCGTGATCAGAAGATGGAGGAGTTTGAGAGGCTGGTACAGGGTGACTTGACTGTACAGGATTATGAGATTGCATTCACCCATCTATCTCGATTTGCTGAGAGTCTGATTCAGCCAGAGTCAGAGAGAGTCCGGAGATTTATCAAGAGACTGCGAGCAGATATAAAGATGCAAGTACAGCGTAGCAGGCTGACCAACTACGATGATGTGGTCAAGGAAGCTTATTGGGCAGAGGAGTCCCTGAAGGAGGTAATTGCTTTGGAGCAGCAGAGGATCTTGGCATTGATCCCTCCACCCAGGACACAGGGATCTTCGTCTCTGTCATATCAGCAGAGACCCCCAGCACCCAGATTCCAGGGGCGTGGTCAGAGACCACCGCAGCAGTATCATCAGCAGCGTCCCCAGCAGGCAGGGAGAGCTTATGCTCTGACGCATGAGGAAGCAAAGGCTGCAGGAAATGTCATAGAAGGTACACTTTTAGTTTGGGGATTTGATGCTAAAGTTCTATTTGATCCTGGATCCACACACTCGTTTGTTGCACCAGCATTTGCACTGCATTTGGGGGAGGATAAGGAGATACTACCTTATGATTTGATAGTAGCTACCCCTGTAGGTAGACATGTAGCTTGTAATGTCATCTACCCTAGGTGTAGTATTCAGATTGGGGAAGTTAAGCTGACCGTCAGTTTGATTATCTTACCGATGGCGGAGTTTGATGTGATACTTGGTATGGATTGGTTAGCCAAGAACCGAGCAGTGTTAGATTGTTTTAACAAGACTGTGAAGTTGCATAGTGCAGATCGTAGTGTTGAGTTTATTGGAGCTGAAAAGCCCATCTCCACTCGGATGATTTCTGCATTAAAGGCAGAGCGATTGATGAGGAGCGGTTGCGAAGGTTTTATCGCATTTATTGCGGAAGATAAGGAGTCCAAGTCGGTTGATGAGATTCCAGTGGTGCGAGAATTCCCGGATGTGTTTCCGGAGGAGATTCCTGGATTGCCACCTGTTCGTGAGTTGGATTTCACGATTGAATTGCAGCCAGGGACAGCACCTATTTCAAAGGCCCCTTATAGGATGGCACCAGCAGAATTGAAAGAGTTAAAAACTCAGATTGGAGATCTGTTGGATAAGGGTTTTATCAGGCCCAGTGTTTCACCGTGGGGAGCTCCGGTGATTTTCGTGAAGAAGAAGGACGGGACTATGAGGATGTGTATAGATTACAGACAGTTGAATCAGATGACTGTTAAGAACAAGTACCCGTTACCGAGGATCGATGAGCTCTTCGATCAATTACAGGGAGCTCAATTCTTTTCAAAGATAGATCTGCGTTCCGGTTATCATCAGTTGCGAGTCAGAAAGGAAGATGTTCCTAAGACTGCATTCCGGACGAGATATGGACATTTTGAGTTTCTTGTGATGCCTTTTGGATTGACGAATGCTCCAGCAGTTTTTTATGGCATTGATGAATAAGGCATTTGCTCCTTTCTTGGATCAATTTGTAGTTGTCTTTATTGATGATGTTTTGGTGTACTCAAAGACTAAGGAGGAGCATGAGCATCAGTTGAGAACTTCTTTGCAACTTTTGAGGGATAACCAACTGTATGCTAAGTTGAGTAAATGTGAGTTTTGGTTGGAGCAAGTGGCATTTTTGGGCCACATTATCTCTAAGGAAGGATTAACAGTGGATCCCAAGAAGATTTCAGCAGTTGTCAATTGGAGTAGCCCGAGAAATGTAGCGGAGATTCGTAGTTTCCTTGGACTTGCAGGTTACTACAGAAGGTTTGTGAAAGGGTTCGCTACTATAGCATCTCCGTTGACTAAGTTGACGAGGAAGGATATTCCATTTGTATGGACGGAGGGGTGTGAAAAGAGTTTCCAAGAGCTAAAGACCAGATTGACTACAGCACCTATACTTGCTTTACCTGCTGGAAGTGGAGGATTTGTGATTTTCACAGATGCATCAGGAGTAGGATTGGGATGTGTTCTCATGCAGCATGACAAGGTGATATCCTATGGATCGAGGCAATTGAAAGATCATGAGAAGAAATATGCCACACATGATTTGGAGCTAGCAGCAGTGGTGTTTGCATTGAAACTGTGGCGGCATTATTTATATGGAGAGAGATTTGAGGTGCATACAGATCATAAGAGTCTGCAATACCTATTTACACAAGGTGATCTGAATAACAGGCAGAGGAGATGGATGGAGTACATAAAGGATTATGATTTTCCAATTAAGTACCATCCTGGAAGAGTGAATGTTGTAGCAGATGCTCTCAGTAGAAAGGCAGCATTCAGTGGATGTATAATGCCTGAATGGAGATGGATGGAGCAATTCAGAGACATGGATGTGGAAGTCTGGCCAGTCAATGAGAAGGTCCTAGTTGCTACTATGGGAGTTTGGGAGCCAGAAATAGTTAACAGGATCAAGGAATGCCAGAAGGATGATCCAGAGTTGCAGAGAATCATTGAACATGTGGATGACAAGCCAGAGTTCAGATTGCTAGAGGGAGTTTTGTACTGTAAGGATAGGTTGTGTGTGCCAGATGTTCAAGACATCAAGTCAGAATTGATGACAGATGCGCACCACACCAGATACTCTATTCACCCAGGAAGCACCAAAATGTATCATAATTTGAAGAATCACTATTGGTGGGTGAAAATGAAGAAAGAGATTGCAGAATTTGTCTCCAGATGTATGACTTGTCAACAGATTAAGGCAGAGCACAAGAAGCCTCCTGGTTTACTTCACCCGTTGGAGATTCCACAGTGGAAATGGGAGAATATCACCATGGATTTCGTGTCGGGATTGCCGAATACCAAGAAAGGCAATGATGCTATTTGGGTGATTGTGGATAGATTGACTAAATCAGCCCATTTCTTGCCATTCAAGACTGGACAGTTTATGGACAAGATGACTAAGATGTACAGGGACAATATAGTCAAGTTGCATGGAGTGCCTAAGTCCATAGTGTCCGATCGAGACACTAAGTTTGTCTCTCGGTTTTGGTCTACTTTCCAGTCATCTATGGGTACTCAGTTGAAGTTCAGCACAGCTTACCACCCTCAGACAGATGGACAGTCAGAACGTACAATCCAGACATTGGAAGATCTCCTCCGAGCATGTGTTTTGGATTTCAAGGAGAGTTGGGATGAGAGTTTGCCTCTATGTGAGTTTGCCTACAATAACAGTTATCATTCAAGTATTGGTATGGCACCATTTGAGCCATTGTATGGAAGGAGATGCAGAACCCCAGTATGTTGGGAGGAAGTTGGAGTTCGAAGTTTTCATGGCCCATCAGAGATTGCTGATTCCAGTGAGAAGGTCAGAGTTGTCCAGATGAGAATGAAGGAGTCACGAGATCGTCAGAAGAGCTATGCAGACAAGAGGCGGAGACCTTTAGAATTCCAGGTTGGAGATATGGTTTTCCTGAAAGTGTCTCCGATGAGAGGTGTTGTCAGATTTGGACAGAAAGGAAAGCTTGCCAAGAGGTTTGTGGGACCATTTGAGATCAAGAGCAAGATTGGAGACGTGGCTTATCGTTTGGTGCTACCGCCAGAGTTAGCGGGTGTGCACGATGTATTCCATGTTTCAATGCTTCGGAAGTATATTCCCGATCCCACCCACGTGTTGCAGCATGAGCCACTTCAGCTTCAGGCGGATGTCACCTACGTGGAGCGTCCAGCGCAGATCATCGACACAAAGGAGGTAGTGTTGCGTACCAAGACCATTCAATGGGTTAAAGTACAGTGGGAGAACCACAGTCCGGAGGAAGCTACGTGGGAGCTGAAAGGAGCAGATTCAGAAAGCGTACCCCTATCTATTTCCAGATGAGGTATGTTTAGGCATTTGGGGGACCAAATGTTCTTTTTATTTGTGAGAGTTGTAAGGTCCGTGACCTTACTGGGTCAATTGGGCCCAAAACCCGGCCCGTTGACCCCGTTTAATTTGTTATTATTTTATTTAATTGTATTTTAGATATTTAAGTGGGTTTAGATCATGAGCGAGTTTCTTTTAGTATTAGAATAGTATCTGCGAAGTTTCGTTTGATTCCGAGTTCGTTTGATCATAGCAGGGGGTAGTTCGCAATTTAGGGAAATTGAGTGTTTTTCCGAAATATTCCAAACGCCGTGATTTTTGGGTTCGTTGGAAAGGTCTTATCATTCTGATGAATTTTGTCTCTTGATTCATCGCGATCCGGCGATCAGAAACCTTTCAAGTGGTCCATTCTTTCACCGGACCCACTTAAATGGCGATTCGGTCTTTTCCCCCTTAATCTTCTTCTTAAACTAAACTCTAACCCTAATTCCACTTTTCCTCTGCAACGAACGAAAGAACAGCCTCCCATCTTTTCTTCCTCTTCCTTTCTCAAGTCCGGAACTCAGCCCTAGAAGATCCCGTTCGAAGATCCGATCCGCTAGAAGTCATCCTCGCGTTTCCCTCTTGCTTCCGGTACCATTTTGGTAAGACTCCTCACAATCTTTTATTTTCACTTTATCAGTTCTTTAGTTATATTAGGTCCGATCTTAATTCTTTTCCTTCCTATCTTCTTCTTGGCCTCCTAGTTTGAGTTCTATCGGGTTAGATCGTCGTTTACGGGGTAGAAAGGCTTCTCCTCGAATTTCACCCAATTCCAATCTTCATCTTTGGTTGAGGCAAGTAGATCTACAATTCATATATATGCATGTATGTTGTTTTCATTTGATTGGTTATGTTTTCTTGTAGATTCCCCTTAATTCCAAGCATGTTCTTGTTGATTTGGGATTTTTATGTTAGGTTAGATATTTGGGTAATTGGAATAAAATGGATAATTATATGATCATAGGTTGTTTAGAATTAATTATTGATTCAATGGAATGGAATGGAATGGATGGTTGGGGAGAGCAGGAGGCTCTATTTATGCAGGTTGAAGCCTCTGGAAAGGTTTAGAAATGGAGGAAATTGAAATGGGAAAGAAAGAGCTCAGAAATGGCTGAACCTGTACGAGTTCCGTAATGTCGGTTCACTCGTCGGTTCAGTGTCGGTCAACCGACAGATTGGTGTGGGTCAGCCGAGAGCCACGTCGGTTCCAAAAACAGAGAGCCATATTTGACTTATTGAACTGTCGGTTCACTCGTCGGTTCCTGTCGGTCAGCCTACAGCTTGACGTCGGTCAACCGACACTGTTCTCGGTTCCAAAAACAGAGAGCAAAATTTGTACTGTCGGTTCACCCGTCGGTTCGGGTCGGTCAACCGACACCAGCATGAAGGTCAGCCGAAATTACCATTTTGAAATGACCATAACTTTTAATCCGCCCGTTGGAATTCTACGTATAATATATCGTTGGAAAGCTCTTGAAACGTAGAATCCAATGGTTCTAGTTTCATCACAATCAGAGGTCGGGAAGTGATGTAAATACTTGTATTATTAATTCAGCTCATGTTTTATTGGAAATGAGACTTGTAACCTAGGATTTGGGACTTAGATGCTGGAAACCACTAACCTTCTATCACATGACCATAAATGGGATTGAAGTCGAATCACGTAGCTTGGTGTGAATTCGATGGGTTGTCTAGGTATTCGTGTATTATACGTAGTGTAACCGAATGCACATGGAGTTGAAATTAATGATGCTCACATGATTGTACACTAAGGAATTATCCTAAAAGTATCATTGATCCAATTTCCACATGTACTCTGTTAGAATACATGAAATACAGGGATGACACCACTTACCTAGGATTGGATAGTAAATTCTCTTTGACTTGTAAATTGTATCCGTTGTTATCATTCTCCTTGTACACTCTCTTGACATAAAACACGTAATTAATTATGAAACATAAATTCTTATAGAATATAGGACTTGGACCTGACTTAGAGTGTACCATAGGAACCTGTGTCTTGTATTGATGAACTTGACTGGCTGGTATGAAGGGGATTATCACGTGGCTTGTTTTGTATTGATATCTTGAATAAGATAATCCCTCGAATCTTGTCTTGTACATTGAACTAGCCAGACTTGCTTGTCTTGTCTGTCCTTGAGTCAGAACCACTTTATTATTATTGTTGCATATCATGGCCATCTGCAGTTTGGGATTTAATGACGAATCGGTTACTCCGGTTGTCGGGGTGGGCAGTCGGCGTAGGACGGCGTCCATGGCGTTGAATAGCTTGGAGCGGGCTAGGACCGTGCTGCTATTCCCAGGACAGGGAGCTAGGATCCCACTGGAGCCGGACTATGGTATCAGTAGTCCAAGGGGATTGTTACTGGTACCCCGAGAGGTGGCATAGGACATCCTCGGAGTCTCCCTCTTGCTTGTCTTGTTAGCATTTGCATGATAGTGGTTATTGTTAGATTGCTAGGATTCCTGTTATTGTTTTCACAAATTAATCTCGCTTTATGCCTAGCTTCATGTTCTTGCATTCATATGATCTTATACTTGTTATTATTCTACACTTGATGCATGTCGTGTTTATTATGTTTTGTATATCTATTGCTCAACATGTTGTTGACTTTGTTCCTTGATGTACAGACACATCAGGTGAGTTCTTCTACGAGGAGCAGGCAGGTGAGGAGATCCCAGAGGATCTCCAACCAGCAGAGGAGGCACGAGAGTGGCGTGCCGATGACGTAGAGTAGCGTCATCACTTCCGGGCACGAGAGAGATACATTGGGTTTCATATCGATTATATTCTTTTATTGATTCTCTCGTTGGACCTTTTGTTACTTTCATTGACTTGTTCTTTATTGGCCTTATTTCTGGGATGGCCAATGTAATAAATAACTTAACTTCTAGTTTGTTTACTTTTCTTGCAAACTTTAAATTAATGAGAGATTATTAATCATTGCTTGAGATTCTATATGTCTAGAGTTGTTTGGACTCTATTTGTATTATACATTTATACTACATGAGGTTTGAGGTTTGAAATATTAAATCCTCACCGCGGACTACGATCCGTGGGCCCAAAGGACAAAATTTTTAAATAGTCCAAAAATTCACTCTCCGGATCCGGTTATTTCTTTAATCGGGTTCGGGGGACGTGACACCAGGCCTGCTGAACGGACGGATTAGAAGATCTAGCAGATCGACGAGGTACACTGGTAGTAGGCTCTTTACCCTTGTTCGTTCTGGAAGAACCACCTGCAAAGGATGGAAAAGAAAAAGATCAATCATCAAAATGACAGGATTTCGCTAAAGGAAAATCTGGCGAAATTTTGACATGATTCCGGGCAATTCTGAAGAAAAGGAACAACTCCAAAAGAAATAGAAAGCTCGAAGATAGGCTCAACATTGCTATGAGCTCCGAACCTCCAAACTTTCGAAACCTCAAAGTCTCCACAAAATCAGGAAGGGCTCAACATCGCTGCGAGCTCCAAATTCCCAAATTTGCAAAAACTTTCAGGTATGCTATCACATCATGCTACAATTCAATTTACAAAAAAATATATACATGCAGGAACATCTTGGTTTGCCAAAAAATGCATTATCATGATGAGAAAAAAAAATGAAACTTTCTCAAAAAAAAAGAAAAAAAAGAGAGAAAGAAAACAAAAAAAAGGGGGCTGGCTCACAGGCCACGTGGCCGTACGGCCAAATCCTAAAAACATGCAAAAAAAAAAGAGGAAAAAAACGTGTAAAAAAAAAGAGAAGAGAACACGTGAAAAAAAAAAGAAAGAAACAAAAAAAAAGAACTTTTTTTAGCATCCTATTTCCTACAATGGAGTTTTCTTGAAAAAGAGAACTTACTTGAAGCCGTTGATGGAGAAGAAGAAGACAGTCTTGAAGATCTTGAAGAAGAAGAACTCTTGGTCTTGAAGCCCTCTTGGGATTGTTGCAAAAGAAAGCAATAAGAGAAAGAGATCCAACCTCCTCCTTGCTTTTATAGAATAGAGCAAACCAAAGAAGGAAATAAGAAAGAGGTAAGTGTTACTAATTAGTAACCTTACCAAAAGAAAGAAATTAGAAAGATTCTTTCCCAAGAAAGATATCTTGAGGGATTCTCTCCCAAAAAAAAATCAATGAGAGATTTTCTCCCAAAATATAGGAGATTTGAGATATTCTCTCCCAAAGAAAGATATCTTGATATATTCTCTCCCAAAATAAAGGGAACATGAGAGATTCTCTCCAAATAAATATATTCTTAGATATTCTCTATCCAAAGGAGATATTTTTAGATATTCTTTACAAAAATGACGCCATACGAGATCTAAGTCATTTCAAAAGCTTAAGGTCCCATGGGTTAGCCCATATGAGCCAGGTTTGACCACCTAGGCACTTAAAAAAAAAATTTGGGCTTTTAGTCAAATAGAAATCCCTCTTACCAAGACTTTACAAAAATGGTTCAATGCCTCTTTTGAGTTGATTGGACCATACAAAAAGAGTTCCAAGCCCAATGAGCTTCCAAAAATCAAACCATCCAGCCTCATATACCAAATTGAGCCAAAAGCTTGAAATTGACATTCCACAAAAATCCAAACCAAATCATCGGCCCCTAACTTGCCACATACAGCTTGTTAGGTCATAAGACCAAAACCAAAAACCAAAACCTGATCCCCTAACTTGCCACATACAGCCTGTTAGGTCACAAGATCAAAATCAAAATCGACCCCCCAACATTCCACATACAGCTTGTTGGGTCACACGGTCAAAACCAAACCTTGTTGACACCAAAAATGTCACTTTGCCTCATCAAGATCCAAAGAGCTATATGAAGTCGCAACCTGCCATAAATAGGCAATGCTGCTTCCAAAAATCAAATCTTGTCAGAATCAAACAAAAACTACAAGATTCTTCCAGACAGCCAAAAGAGGAGTACACAAGAAGTTTCGGGCCATTTCAAAATCATTTGGCCTAACTTCGCTTCTCCGACAGCCGAAAAGGAGCTCTCGGCGACAAAAGCTCTCCGGGACCATGGTTTCCAAGACAGAGCCTATGGATCATCTTAAAATGACTCCAATAGGTTCCCTGTCAAATTTCAAGTCAATCGGACATTGATTGACCGCACATCAAACCGCGACATCTTCATCGCGATAAAAAGCAAGTCTACAGGTGATAGGACCCCAAACGGCTTCGAAACTCAAACAAAAGCCTATGGTTGGTCTTATTTATTACTCAGGAGGCTTCACACCAAATTTTAGGTCATTCCGACATCGTTTGACCCAGTTTCAGCTTCTGACGGGAAATCGGCAGCTCTGCGCGACAAAGTCTTCGGCTTTCTCAGGAAATTAGAAACTTTGCAAACCAAAATGCAAGGATTCTCATCAGGTTTCCTGCAGGAAATCAAGCCAATAAATGGTCAAAATGTCAAGGAAAATACAGAAGAAAAAAGAATCGAAAACCAGCAAAAACGGACACAACACGGGCCAAAACGGGGGGAAAACCACAGGGTCGCCGGCGACCTTGGAGCCTGGGGTCGCCGGGAAGGCCCCGGAAACCCCGGTTTTCGCCGTTTTTTCGCGATTCGAAGAGCCCAGCCTCTGGTACTTTCCAAAATTCATGCTTTTGAGACACCAAGTCCTCTGACATCCATCCAAAACACGGGTCAATCATCAAGAGTATCGAAAACAATATTGATCGCCACCCGGTCAACCAAAAAAAAGTGTGCTTTCTACCCGACCGATCGAGAAATCGACAGGACAGATGGCACCGACCTGCTGTTGGCAACAAACACCTGAAATTACATGGTCATCCGATGTCGATCTACATGAAGATCCATCGATGATCATCACCAGAAGAATCCTAAAAGACGCGGCACGGTCCGCGACTCTTCAGATGCTCGGCGACCACTTAATGTGATTAATTGACTAACTTTATTACAGTCATTAATCCATTTCTTTGGACGGACCAATCAGAAGCAAGCATACGGGAGTTACAAGTCAAGAGATTCATGGCATTTAACTCATGAAACTCCTCCCATCATGGCGATTAAAGGCGATTAAATGCCCTCAATCTCCTCCGGCCAATCAGAAGCCAAGAAAAAGGAGTTACAAAATAAACAATTCAATTTTGTAACTCCTCCCATTATGCGGCTTAATGACAATAAAAGCCCATAAACCCACCTAAAAGGCTACCTAAAAGCCTATAAATAGGAGGGCTCTCCAAGAAGAAAAAAAACAACGAACATCAACAGACAGCAGACAGAAATCCAGAGAAAGGAAAAAGAGAGAAAACTCTGCGGAAGTTCTACACCGGCCACCGCAACAAGGTGACAAAAGTCCCTTGGGGGGTACCCCCCCCCCCAAGGTCCTTGCCTTCTCCTCCTGCCTCCAATGGCTAAGATGTGGCTTTTCAGCCCGTCTACTCAGCTTTTCAGCCCGTCTACTCGGCTTTTTATTGGACATAGGACCTTCCTTTGGTCTTTGTCCTCTAAAAACCCGAGGTTATAGCCAAGCCAAGCGAATCAATAGCATCCTCTGTTCTCATCTGCATGGATGATGGCGAAGCCCACATATGGCTTGCGACCGTCAATCTAAACGAGTCCCCCACAATCTCCTGAGAAGTTAGATCCTCCTTTTCTTGCTTTTCATTGTAGTTTGTATTTTTTTAAAAGAGACAAAAATCACAATTCTTGTCTTTCATTGTTGATAAGGATTGTAAATCGGCTATAAATGCCAAAATCGGCTATAAACGCCAAAAATCGGCTATAAACGCCAAAAATCGGCTATAAACGCCAAAATCGGCTATAAATGCCAAAAAAAATCGCCTTTCACGGCAAATCAAGAAAATATCTCTTTTCTTAAATATATGTGCAATGGAAAACTTGAAAGAAGTTGATTTCCCTTTTACTTGCGAAGGTTGATCTCCGGATCACCACTTGCAATTCCAAGTAAAAGTAGAAAATCTGGCACACCCACAAAAAAAGAAATGTTGATGCACGCCCCCCTTGCCCCCCGGTTACGAAAGGGTCGGAACCAAACGGACTCCCACGTCCGCCGACCTCGGTAGGAACCCGGGCATCCGGGAGCGCGGTCCATCAAGCTGGCATCACCCGGTGGGACTCGTTTATTTGAGAACACGATGCTAGAAATGAAATATTTGCATATCATATATTTTGCTCTATGCTTATATTTCTTTTCTCGATTCCTTGGCTACTTTATAATTGGTGGCCTATGTTGAATTCCGCATCTAAAAAAAATGAGATGAGATTTTTTGTTTGGAAATTTCTAATTCTTTGAATTTATTTCCACTCTTTCTCTTTTCAAAAAAAAAAAAAATCAGATTTTTCATTTTTGGATTCAAAATTGAGAAACTTTGATCATTTCCCTTCTGGGCACTGGCGCTCGCGGAAATCGCTGAGACCGTGTTCGGATCGGGGGTTGGGCCATTGTTTCTCTTCGATGAGTTCATTAAAAATCTAAAAAATATATATATATATATATATGTATATATATATATATGTATATATATATATGTATATATATATATGTATATATATATAAAAAAGTATAAAAATTTTTAGATTTCTCAATTTGGATTCAAAATTGAGAAACCTTGATCCTTTCCCTTCTGGGCACTGGCGCTCGCGGAAATCGCCGAGACCGTGTTCGGATCGGGGGTTGGGTCATTGTTTCTCTTCGATGAGTTCATTAAAAAAAAAATCTAAAAAAAATATATATATATATATAAAAGTATAAAAAAAATTTAGATTTCTCAATTTGGATTCAAAATTGAGAAACCTTGATCCTTTCCCTTCTGGGCACTGGCGCTCGCGGAAATCGCCGAGACCGTGTTCGGATCGGGGGTTGGGTCATTGTTTCTCTTCGATGAGTTCATTAAAAAAAAAATCTAAAAAAATATATATATATATATAAAGTATAAAAAAATTTTAGATTTCTCAATTTGGATTCAAAATTGAGAAACCTTGATCCGTTCCTATCGTTCATCGCGCTTGCAGAAATGTTGAGCCTGTTCGACTAAGGTTTTGGGCCATTGTTTCTCTTCGATGAATTCATAAACATAAAAATAAAAAAAATATATATATATAAAAAAAAGACATAGACCACTAAGGTTAAACCAACTGTGTTCTTTGATCATGGTTGATTCAAAGAAAAGCCTTGTCCAGAGTGTGGAGACAGCTTGACTGTTCTAGGCAAGGGTCCTCCAAACGGGTTCATTAAGTAATCCTACCCTTACCTGGGGGCAATTCTATCAATCAAGATTTCATAAGACCGGGTTAGGAGGCCTATGTGTACTCTCTCGTCTTTTAAATAAATTTTTTTTTTTCAAAAATAAAATTTTTAAAAATAAAAATTTAAAATAAAAAATAAAAAAAAAAAAATTTTTTCAAAAAAAAATCTTAAAAAAAAATAATAAAAAATAAATAAAAAAAATAAAATAAAAAAAAGATTTAAAAAAAAAAAAAAAATCTTCAAAATCTTCAAAAAAAAAAAAAAACTTCCGTCATTTTGGGTTTAGATTAGAGAAATCTTGGTCTTCTCCTTTCTGAGCACTGGCGCTCGCGGAAATCGCTGAGCCCGTGTTCAGATTGGAGTGCCTTTTGCTCTCTTTGATGAACCCGATATTGGCCTTTCAAAAAAAAAAACTCGTCATTTTTAGATTCAGATCCGAGAAATCATGGTTCATTTCTTTCTGAGCACTGGCGCTCGCGGAAATCGCTGAGCCCGTGTTCAGATTGGAATACCATCTGCTCTCTTTGATGAATCCAATCTTGACCTTTCAAAACAGAGAATCTCATCTCATTGATGCGGTCTCAAAACATTTGTGTCTAGCGGTACTAGTACGTGCTTTCAGGGTCTACTGTATTGCGACCGGCACATCTGTAACTCCAACTTTATATTCTTCTTACCTCGAGCAAGCTCTGCTTCTCGATAAGTCGAATTTAAGTTCACAATTGCTTCTAGCAGTCACTGGGATGCCCATTCCGGGCTTACCATACCTGCGATCAGAACAATTGTACCCTCTATGGCATTTTGCCTTCCTCATATTGCTTGGGTCATCTACCTCGAGCAATTTGAAAAGACGAAACCATAGAACTTCCCATTTATGATCATTATATTCTTGTGATTAGTAATGGATGTGGCCTTGTTTCAGAAATTTTCGAAAAAACTAACAATGGCAGCTTCACTAACCATTACTTTCGACGAAAACAAGCACCAACTCATGCTTCAACAGAAGCAAACCACGCGCACCTACAAGCGCCCCATCAGCTGCCGAAGTGTCAACTCCCTCGGCAACTCTCTGAACTCCGGGTCGACCTTGACTCCCCGGACTATCGTCTTTGGGACGCTGGGACCATTCCCACTTCCCGAGGAACAAACTGCTCCCTCCAAAAAGCAGAAACTTGCCTCTCAACGTGTCACTACCATGACACCAAAGGCGAGCATCAGAAGGCCTGAAGCCCGTGGCAGCCCCACGAAGCCTCAACCTGCAAACAACCAGGTCTACTCCAAGACTTGGTCCCCAAGACCTTCACCAAAACAGAGAAGGTCCCAAACATCCACTAAGCCAGCATACCTGGCCCCACTCAAGGAGAACCAGTTCTATCCTCTTGCCTACATGAAATAGGAGAGACCCATCTCCAACTCGACTTCCAAGTCATCCCAGCATGAGCCGGCTTGTTCCTACAAGCCCAAAATCAAGTCATGCATCACAAGGCCTCTACAAGCACCTGCTAAGGCCTACAAACCTGCAGTTCGACCCTTCATCTCTACAGTGGCCGAACTTCAAAAATTCAAAGCTTCGCTGCAACAGGCGAAGGACAGGGTTCGCATCCTGTCCTTGTCCACCTACAGAGAAGACAGGCTCGGCTGCTGCGCCCGAGGGAGCACATCCTTCATCGTCAAAGCCCAGTCAGAGCTGACCGAAGCTCAAATTGCTCGTCGTATACGCCGCCGCGTGTCGTACCGACAAAAGAGACTAGAGAAGCAAAGGACCCAGCCTCCCACACTTCAAGTCTCTCCCAAATGGGTCGAAAAAGAAAGACCCAACCAAGTTGCTGCCGTCCATATGGTTGGAAAAACCAGAAGGCGCCAAAAATCAGCAACAAAAATCCATGTCCGACGTCCAATGACCCGCAGCGTCTCCAGGACAAGAAGACATTCAGAAGAATCCCCTGCTCCTTCAAGCAAAGGATAGCAGAGTGATCCTTCCTCAAGCTCCTCTTCAAAAAGAATGAGCCCCAGCTCAGTCACCGGACAGTTTCTTCGTTCGAATCACGAAGGATGAATGTCTTGGCTACAAATTCTGAGCCACCACCCCGCAATCCACCTCCAGAAGATGCGATCACCCGCATCCAGCAGTTGGAACAGGGCCAGTAGAGGATTGAAACTCTGATGGAAAACCTTCTCCTCGCCTTCCAAAATCAGGCGAACAATGAACCTCCTCCGAATCATCAAGACGACGAGGTAAATAGAGAAGAAAATGAGTCACGCGCCCTTACCAAAAAGGACGTAGATGGTATCCTCGCCAAAGCAAAAGAAGTGGATATACTCAAAGAGCATGGGATCAAGCCACCATATCCCTTATGGATGGACTCGGTCCCGTTCCCCACCAAATTCAAGCATCCTACTCTCCAAACATATACGGGGAAAGGATCAGCCAGACAACACGTCATCCACTTCAAGATCCTGACGGGAGCTATCGCGGATCAAGATGCACTCAAAATCCGCCTCTTTGCAAGTACCCTAAAAGGTACGGCCTTTGATTGGTACTCCACTCTGCCGGAGGACTCAATCCAAAACTGGGCCATGCTAGAGACACGCTTCCTGACTCACTTCAAAGGTGAAGATCATCCCGCTACTATGGCTCAGCTGTGCAGCCTAAAACAGGGGGAGAATGAATCAACATATGACTTCATTCACAAGTGGAAAGCAATGGCATACAAATGCTCTGATGTATTGCCACAGGCGTCGCTAGTCGACATCTGCCGAAACAACATGAGAGCCAGAATCCGCTCCATGATCATCGGCAACAAATCAAAAAACCTGGGAGAACTCCTAGAAGCTTCCATGGAAGCTGAAACGGTGATTAAAGACCTCAACAGTCAGAAATCATCAAGAAAAGAGCCAACCGCCATTGCAACCTCTAAACCAAAGAAGAAAGAGGTCCTCAATGTGCAGACCAAGTCAGCTCCTCAGCCACCAAAGAAAGCTGAAAACAAAGCTGTGGGTAAGAGACCTGAACTCTCTGATGCCTTCAAAGAACGAGTAGAGAAGAAATACCCGTTTGATGAAGATGTTGATGAAATCTTCGGGGCTCTTGTGGCAAACGGCAAGCTCACCTTGCCTGAACCAAAAAGACCGGGTGATGTTGGCAAAACCAACGATCCTCGGTACTGTCCATACCACCAGATGATCTCGCATCCTCTCAATCAATGCTTCGTTGTGAGAGAGAAAATAAATGAGATGTGGAAAAACGGAGTCATCACCTTTGACAAAAACTATGCATCTGCCTCCGTCAACATGGTGACATGTGGACAAACATCAAGATCACCGAAGAAGAAGATCACTACTTCCTTCAAGGTGATAAACTCAATCGAAGCGTCCGAGGAACCGGTTCCTTACCCGACACCAGACGGACAACCGATATGGGTACATCCCGATCTCCTGGAAGATGAAAATTGGGAGGTCGTGAAAATAAAGCCTACAGCTCAACAGCGAAGGCAGGCTAGGAAACATCTCCTCAAGCTCAAACGGCAAGAGAAGACCCAGCCAAAACTAGAGGTCAAAGAAAAGGCAGAGGCTTCCTCTACCGCCTCACTGGAGGTAACAAAAACATCCCTTCCAGAGACTTCAAAGGGGGTAAGGAAATTCACTCTCAGTGATTTCATGCCACCTCAATTCAAAGAAGCCATGCAGGAGGCATCATACTCTTGCAATTCGGTAGTTGGATTCTCCATTGATGGATACGAGTCCAGCGACACCGATGATGGATTCGAATCCAACTACACAGATGAGTGGGAAGAGTCCCTTGAAACAGGAGAATATCTCTCCGATGAAGAATGGGTTCCTGAGTCTCATCTTATGCCAGTAATCTGGTATAACCCCCTACAGCCACAAGGATCCTGGTCTGATGATGAAGAAGACCAAGAAGCTGTATAAGAAAATGCTGCTGACCCAGCACCTCTCATTACTCCAGTGGAAATCAACAATGTTGAGCCACAAAGAGATGATGAAGAAGAAGATCCGGCTCCCATGCCTGATCTTGAAGAATATGCAAGGATCTCGCAGCGACTCGCTCTAGAACAAGAGCAAGAACGCGTCAACGAGCCTCCTCGCAATCCAGAGCCTGAAGTCCCTGAAGACCACCAGGTACATCCTCCCTTAACTCCTGAAAATGGAGAAAATTGCTGGATAGACGATCCTCTTACATCCGAGGATGAGTCTGACTCCGATCAGGCAACGTCTCCCGTCAGAGCTTCCTGTAATGTGATAATTCGGGATTATAGCTCTTCCGAAGCATCGTCTGATGAGAGCACTTACACTCCGGCGACGCCTAGCAATATATCTTCTGGAGCCACCTCGTCTCACGTGACTTTCACTGAGATGACACCCTCTCAGGTTTCTTCTCCTGAGACTGTGACTTCAAAGTTCACACCCTTCCTGACTGAAGAATTCCCAGCCATTGATGCTTGGGACGATGAATTAGTCAACGAAGAAGAAAGATTGCTGGATGCTGTTCAGGACTTGTTCCCGGAAAATGCTCCATGCAACACAATCACTGAGGATGGTAACTCTGCTGCTGATGCATCCTCAGCAAATGAAAAACGACAGCCTCTTGATCCTGAAGACAATCTTCCAAACGAAGACCCTTCTCAAGAAGCTCTCGAAGTTGGTAGAGGCACCCGCTCTGGCCGGGACTACCACAAAAATTACAACCAATCTTCCTTTACATATGTAAATCCTTCGGGAAAAGATGTTGTAAGCGCCCCTAGTGCAACAATGATGAGCATGCAGGCCCTAAGGAGGCTTTCAAGTATGACTTGATTGAACACTTCAAGCACATACCTGCACGTCTGCACATCCTAGATTTATTGCGAATGTCTCCGCACACTCGTGATAATCTCATCTCAGAATTACAAAAGCTGAATGAGGATGTCGACAAACATGCCCCGCAAGTCCTCCAAATTGAAATGGATTACCGGGTCAAAAACTCAGAAGCCTCCTCAAAGGAGAAAAGAAGAAAACTGAGGGATCATGCATTGAATGCCTCTCGGTTAAAAAAGCAGCCAGTGCAACCATCGCCTTCACAAAGGATGACCTCCTACTTGGCAAAACCAGGCATAACCGACCCCTGTACTTCACAGGGTATATCAAGGAAATGCCTATGCATAGAGTTCAGATCGACCCAGGTTCTGCACTCAACCTCATCTCCACATCGGCTCTTGAAGGGTTGGGCATCCCACCCAGCAAACTGAGCCACACATCTGTATCTATCTTTGGATACGATGGGAGTACTCAAAGGCCTATCGGCAAAATCAGGTTCAAATTGCAGATAGGTGATCTTATCTCTGAGGTCACAGTGTATGCAATAAAGACCCCTTCATGCTACAACATCCTTCTCGGACGCCCTTGGATCCATGAGAATGGTGTTGTCCCTTCAACTCTACATCAATGCATCAAGTTTGTTGGCGACGACGGCATGATACATCGAGTCTTTGCGGACAGAAAACCCTTCAAAGGTAAAGAAACACTTCGCAGACTCACAAATGTATGAAGGTGAAAAAGAAGAAGAGGAGAAGCATACAACATCCTTTGCCGAAAATCTCCAGAAAGATAAAGGCAAAGCTCCTCAACAATCACCGGAAGAAAACAAACCATCCGGTAAATCTGAAGAGAGCATGCAAACTCCCTTCATCATCTCCCTCAAATCTTCAAAGCCTTTGGTCATCACAACTAAAGTGAAGAAGGCAAAACAAAAGCCTGGGGGCAAATTTGTTGTCTCTTTCGTGTCTATCATGCAAGACACGGACTCGGATTCAGAGCCAGAAGACAACACATCGTCAAGCCAAGCTGACATTCAGCAAGTTCAGCCTGCTCTTACTCCAATGGAGACAACTTCTGACATAGAAGATCCTATGTCAGCTTCCTTCGTTGTTCCAGCAACTTCAACAAAGGAAAAACCGATCTTCTTCCATAGATCGGATGCTTCTTCATCAAACTCCATGCTTGAACCTTTCCAAAATAAAGGTACGCCTCAACTATCCTTATACAGTTCTGTGGCACAAGCTATTATGAAGAAAATGGGCTATGACGCTCAAAACCCAGTCGGTTTGGGAGAAGGACGCGGTATTCTCACGCCATTGGGGCCCGTCTTGACCAAAAGCCAGCTGGAAGATTGGAGACTCTACGGCTATGTAGAAAAGTCTTCACACGGGTTAGGGTATGATCCTGACACTCCCTTGAGACAGTTGACACAAAGGCTTAAAAGTCAATATACTGACCAAGCCTCAACATCTCAAATCCATGAAGACATCGATCTCCCTGGATATCTCTTTGATGAGTCACCTGACAAAGATCCAGGAAGCTCATCCAATTGGCACGATTTCTCCGAAAATGAAGAGGAGTTGTCCGATGGCACAGACGTGTGGACTTCTGACCCAGAAGAACCCTCATCTCCAAAAGAAGTAGCCTACTTCGACTCGGTTTCAACAGGCGATTGGGATCATCTCATAGCAAGCCTTGGGAAAATTACCAATCAAGAAGACCCGTGGAAAGGAACAAAACCTTGGTCTGGAAATGCCCTTGAAACCCCAGAAGGTTTCGTTGAGCTGGAAGCCTCCGAAAATATTGTGGAGGAACCACCTTCGAACCTTCCAACAGAAGATCCTGTTCAAAAGATAGACTTGGGAACACCTGATAACCCACGTCCTGTATTCATAAGCAAGAATATAAAGGATGATGAGTTACCCGAGTATATCGCTTTTCTTCGTGAGTTCGTTGATTGCTTTGCATGGTCTTACGCTGAAATGCCAGGCTTAGACCCCAAAATAGCAGTTCACAAACTCAATCTTCAAGAAGACATCAAGCCTGTCAAGCAAGGCCAAAGAAGATTCCGTCTAGATGTGATGGATAAAATTGAACAAGAAGTTCAAAAACTCAAAAGCGTCGGCTTCATCCGTGAGGAACAACATCCTGAATGGTTGGCCAACATTGTCCCCGTGACAAAGAAAAATGGGCAGATCAGGGTCTGTATTGACTATAGAGACCTGAATAGCGCATGCCCAAAAGATGAATTTCCACTCCCCATACCAGAGGTAATGATTGATAATACCTGTGGATTCGAGCGAATGACATTCATGGATGGTTTCTCTGGCTACAATCAGATAAAGATGCATCCTGAGGATGAAAAACATACATCCTTTCGAACCCCATTTGGCGTGTATTGCTACACTGTCATGCCATTTGGTCTGAAGAATGCTGGTGCCATATATCAGAGGGCTATGATGAAAATATTCCAAGATATGCAGCACAAGACGGTTGAATGTTACGTTGATGACCTCGCCGTCAAAAGCAAAAGAAAAGAAGATCATCTCGAAAACCTTCGTGAAGTCTTCCTCCGGCTTCGCAAACACAAACTGCGAATGAATCCATTGAAATGCTTCTTCGGCGTTTCGTCGGGTAAGTTCCTCGGATTCTTAGTTCGGAAAGCTGGAATAGAGCTTGACCCCATAAAAGTCAAAGCCATTCTAGAAATGCCCTCTCCAAGAACCTTGAGAGAACTCAAAGGGCTTCAAGGGAGATTGGCCTACATCAGACGGTTCATCTCCAATCTTTCGGGGAAATGCCGTCCATTCTCCCGGTTGATAAAAAAAGGTGTAAACTTTGTCTGGGATGCTGACTGTGAAGCTGCTTTCCAAGACATCAAGTCATACCTGACAAAACCTCCAGTGTTAGCTGCTCCTACCACTGGAAAACCATTCATCTTGTACACAAGAGCCCTTGATCACTCTCTGGGAGCTCTGCTTGCGCAAGAAAATGATCAAAGAAAAGAAGCTGCTCTATATTACCTCAGCCGCATGCTAGTAGGTGCAGAGCATCGCTACTCTCCAGTCGAAAAAGAATGTCTTGCAGTGATGTTCGCCGTACAAAAGCTGCGTCACTACTTGCTTTCCAATACAGTCTACCTGGTCTCGAGGGTCAACCTCTTGAAGGTCCTTGTCACAAAGGCGGGTTCTCTTAATGCTCGACTGGCAAAATGGTCCATCCTTCTGTCACAATTTGATATTAGGTATGTACCACAAAAAGCAATCAAAGGGCAAGCTCTAGCGGACTTCCTCGCAGAGCATCCATTGCCTAAAGATTCTCCACTCAGAGATGATCTCCCAGACGAACCAGTCTACAATGTGGAGACTTTCTCACAAAGTGCCTCCTGGGACATGTACTTTGACGGTGCAACCAGGACAAATGAAAAAAGACAGCTGATCTCGGGAGTTGGCATCCTCTTTGTTAGCCCCGACAAATACATGATTCCACATGCTTTCTCGCTACTGGAACCATGCACAAACAATGCAGCTGAATATCAAGCTCTGATCTTAGGATTGGAACTCGCCATCGAATCCGGTATCACTATGCTGGAAGTCTTTGGAGACTCTCAACCGATCGTCAACCAGATGAATCAGAAATTTGAACTCAGGAAGCCAGATTTGTTGCCCTACTACAACAAGGCACAATCACTTTTGCAAAAGTTTGACATCTGTCACATCACCCACATTCGTAGAGGTGAAAACATACGTGCGGATGCCCTAGCCGGACTTGCCGCATCCATGGCAATCCAGGAAGGGGAAAACATGCAAATCACAGTGTGCGAAAGAAGAATCCTTCCTCCTCTTAACACACACCAAGCAGTTGCTGAATGCCACCAAGTGGTCGGAAGTCGGATTTCAATCCTTCAAACTTCAATTGGCGACTGGAGGGATCCGTTCATTGATTACATTATGTTCGGAATCCTACCTGAAGATCCAAAAGAACGGGTAAAAAGGCGAACCCCAAGCTTCCATTTGGATATTCCTTCAAAAAACCTTTACAGGAAATCCTTCAACGGAGTACTTCTACGCTGCTTGTCACAACAAGAGGCTGAAGAAACACTCAAAGAAGTTCATGCTGGTCTTTGTGGAGCTCATCAGGCTGGACCTATGCTCTATGATCAGATAAAAAGGTTAGGATATTACTGGCCTACCATGGTAGCTGACGCAATGCAATTTGCTAAGCGCTGCCAACAATGCCAAGTTCATGGAGATTACATTCACATGCCTCCAGAATGGCTGCATCCTACAGCGATCTCATGGCCTTTCGAAGCCTGGGGTATGGACATCATAGGTCCTATTTCTCCCCCTTCAAGCAAAGGTCATCGCTTCATCTTCGCCGCTACGGATTACTTCTCCAAATGGTCAGAAGCATTTGCGTTTAACGAAATGAAGACCTCATCAGTCCTTCAGTTCCTACGCACCAACATCATTTGTCGTTTCGGCATACCCAAAAGATTCGTCCATGATAACGGACCACAGTTCCGGGATCATCGATTCTACAGGTTCTGCGACAAATACTGTCAGACCCCGACCCAGGTTTGAATATTTAATTATGTTTTAACCGTGATTAGTAGATAAGTGGGGTTAGGGGATGATTAGCTTATCTTATTAAGCTAGACTAGAAGGTTTGATTAGCTTTGAGAACCTTTGATTAGTCTTTGACTTAAGTGTGACACGGGCCGGGGCGCCCGTGGATTGTGTGTAAAATGGTTGAGTTTGTTCATGATACTTGAAAAATCCCAATTTATGTGTATTTTGACTTATTTCCTTTAGATCATCAACTTTCATGTTTTGGCCAACTTGATTTTGTGATCAGAAATCGCGTTTTTCGAGAAAAAGGGTTAAAACGGACATTTCACACAAAACCGTACCCAAATTTTGAAAATTCCAGAAATTGCCAAAAATATACTTTTTGGAAAATAGAAATTTCGCCGATCATTTTTGTCTTCTTCGTCGTTTTCGTTCGGGGCCCGCAAGTACCGTTTCTAGGCTTGTGAAGATCGGGGCCCACAATGACTTGTCTCTTAAGAAGAGAGCTCTTCCCTCTTCTTCCTTCATTCCATTCCAGCAACTTTTCTTGGCTAGGGTTTTTCTCTTCTCCCTTCTCACTCTCTCTCATCTGGAACTCTCACTTGGTGAGGTACTCTTGGAGGATTGATCTCCTCAATCTCTTCCTCCCTCTTCAAGCTTCCCAAAGATACCATTATTGAGGAATTTGAGCTAAGGGAAGCCCTTTCTTCAAGCCTCTCTTCTTTGTTAGGGTTCCTCAAGGTTAGCATTGGTTTCCTAAACCCTAGATCTTTGCTTTCCTCTCCATTTGGAGTGTTTTAATCCCATTTGCTAAGGTTTTCATTGAGGATTCACAAATGTTGACATTTTAGGGTTTCTTGGGAAAAATTTTGGGGTTTTTGTAGATTTGGAGCTTGAAGCTCTAAGGCTTGGTTTAAGGAGTGATTTTGATCTTGGCTTGGCTAGAGGCAAGTATATTCCAACACTAATGTGATGCTTTCCCTCATTTGGTTCTATTTCTTGATTTCTTCCTTTTTATGTTAATCTCCTTTAGTTTATGGTTTGCTTTGATTTGATGAACCATCTTAATAGTCATCTTAATTTATGTTATTGCTCTATTATGCATTGGAAGTTTGTTCTCTTTATGGCTTCTTGAAGAGTTTGTTTCATTTGTTCAAATGGGTGTGCAAAGAAATGGAAAAGGACTTGAATTCATTCAAAAAGTGTTAAGTTTGTGCTAATTAGGTGATTATGGATGATGGTTTAATGATTTGTGGAGGTTGAGAAGAGGCCCAAGAAGTTGTGGAAGTGTGCATGGAAGAAAGGATTGCAAGAGGATTGAAATGATCAAGAAAGAAGAAGAAAAACACAAAAAAAGGGGGATTTCTGCACTCGGGCCGGACTGGGCAGGCCCAGTCCGCTCGAGCGACCCACTGGGCCGCTCGAGCGACCCAGCTACTGTCTGGGTCCGCTCGAGCGAGCCCAGCTCAGTCTGGGCTCGGATTTGGGCTGTTTTCAGGCAGTTTTTGGGCCTGTTCTCAGGGCTCCTTTGGGCCTGTTTTCAAGGTCAGTTCTTGGACCACTTGAGACCTATTAATGGACTGTTTTATGGCCTGAATCCTGGGCTGCTTTAAGGACTGAATTGGGCCTGATTAGTGGACTGTTTGAGCATTGGGGAAGGATAGTTGTGGGCCTGATTAAGAAGGGATTTAAACCTACACTTTTAACGACACATTCTATATAATTTCAAGTCCACTTCGGGCCTATGTCCAAGCTCAATCCAGCCCTAAACTCTCTCCTATAAGTGAAGCCCAATTCAACCTTTTCAAGCCTAGAATTCATGGCAAGTTGTGTCTTAAACTATGGCCAATACCACTTGGGAAAACCCTCAAGTCTATGTGTACATTTAATCCCTTATGATTGTCAACGATCTTCGGTGGCACCAAATTACTTTCTTTAATGACAATAAAGGGGGTTAAATGTATATCGAGACTACCCGCTTAGTCGACCGACCCATCATACATTCTTTTGTATAAAACGACTTTTGTTTTGGGTTCTTTCTCCAATTCTTTTTAATGTTTTGAAGTGGGTTACCCCATGTTTTAGTAATGAAGAAACTACTCATTTATTTTGCTCGGATCCGCCCATATGCATTGTTTGGAGTAGTTCTCTATCGACTTTGGAAATGTATCGTGTAAATGGAATTGTATTTCTTCGAGGTTTCGGATTTTCACTAAAATGGCACCACTAGGCTTAGGTCACCTCGTCGGACTGATCATCCGGTTGGGGTCTTTATTTTGTTTGCCAGCTGCAGTTTGGATTCCGTCTGTACCGACCATGGCAACGGTAATTTATCCGGTCCCACGAGTAGTGGCTACGGTTCTGTTTGATGACGACTATGTCGTTCCGGTCCCACGTTTAGTGGCTACGGTTTGTCTGCTCCGGTTACCTCGGTAACAGGAGAATATAGCTATGTGGGTTGCCATTGTTTTTATGCATTGATAGTCATCTCATGGCATTTATTTATGTTACTCATCATGACATTGGATTTGTAAACCATCGAGATGTATCTTTTATCTTTACTTCGACATTGTTATTAATCGTGATTTCATCGCAGCTCTTACTTATTATGTTTTGTTTTACTTTCATCCTATTATTGTTGTAATTGCTTGCCAGACCGTCGTGTCTGACTCTCTTTTGTTTGGTGTCAGATGTCGAGCCCCTCGCGGTTGAGGCGCACTTCGAGGCGGAACCTATAGTTCCAGTGGAGGGCGAGTGGCAGCCCGATGATGTCAATTAGACGTCGGGTTGCCTTGGAGCTGCGATCACATTTTGGGATTTCATATTATACCTTTTGGGTTTTTGTCATGGCCATTGTTGGCTTATTGTCTTTTGGGAAAGTTTGTAATTAACTTTACTTTTGTATCAACTTCAAACTAACTTTGGGGCCCACAGTAAATGTTTCTCTTTCGATGCTAGTCTCATGCGTTCTCATTTTATATCCGTTTGTGAGACTTTTATGTTTGCTACAAAGCTTCCGCGTAATTCATTTGTATGAAAGTGATCCTTATATATCACTATTGGATCGGATTCCGTGAATCCTTACCGCGGAAACCTGTGGGAAACTAGCGTGTGCGGGCGGAATTTTCTGGCCCGTCGCGCCGCGTCCCCGGATTAGGGCCTCGTTTAGCGGGACCTCGGTCCGGGGGCGTGACAGGCTTGGTATCAGAGCGAGAAATATTTGAGGCAATTAAAATTAGATTAGAAACATAAGGACGTGGCAAGGATTCGTTAGCATTACCGTTAGTTAGCATCGATTTGGGATTGGGAACGCTTTATTATTATGTCTTGTTGTACTAACAAGTTGTTTTGCAGCATTATGCCTCCGCGTCGACCTCCGGCAGGTGCGAATGCATCAGGTAGCAATCATGACAGCGAGATTGAAAACCCGGTAATGGGTCAATTCCAACAACTCATGCAAATGTTAGTCGAACAACAGCAGCGAGCCAATGATAATCAAGCTCGATTTCAAGAACAAATGGCCAAGAAAGACGAGGAATTGACTCAAGTGCAAAGGCAACTGCTTGAAGTGTTGGGTAGAAGGCCGGAACCAGCAGCTATTGTGGAACCAGTGCAGAATAGGGACCGAGACCCTAATATCCTATTTGAGAAGTTCAGAAAAAGGGGTCCTAAAGAATTTACGGGTCAGGAAGACCCTTTGGCAGCGGATGATTGGTTGGCTCATACCGAGAACATCTTCGATATTTTTGTATGTACTGGCAGACAGCGGGTTCTTTTGGCAGCCTCCATGTTCACTGGGTTGGCAGACATTTGGTGGAAGACTGTCAAGGAAAGCTATCAGAATGTTGCAGATGGGATTGCATGGGCCATTTTCAAGCAGCAGTTTAGTGAGAAATATGTCCCAGCACATATTAAGAAGCAGAAGGCAGCGGAGTTCCAGTTGCTTAAGCAAGAAGATATGACTGTCTTGGAATATCTTACCAAGTTTGAAAAATTATCTCGCTATGCTCCAGAGTTGGTGGACACCGAGGAGAAAAAGATTACTAAGTTTATGGATGGGCTCAACCCCATTATTTTGAGAGATGCTTTGGGCGTGGTACCTCCAACTACATTTCAAGAGGCTATCAAAAGGGCATACAGGTTTGAGGATATAAACAACCAGATTATTAAGGACAACCAAAGAAAGAGGCAGCAGTTTCAGAGTGGGCAGAAATCATACCAAGGAAAGAAGCAAAAGAAACCGCAGAATGCTCCAACTCAGGGCGGGTGTGAGCATTGTGGCAAGAATCATTCTTCGCAGCAGTGTTATCGCATTTCAGGTGCATGTTTTAAGTGTGGTAGCTCAGACCACCAAGTGAAGGATTGCCCGAACAATAGGAACCAGGGCAACAGGGCACCTCAGCAGCCGCCAAGGCAAGCCCCTCAGCAAAATCAACAAGTAGTTCAGAATCCACCGAGGCAGCAGCAGAACCAGCAGCCCCGTCAACAGCCACAGAACCAGAATGCTCGTCCACAGCAGCAAAATAGGAATATGCAGCTTGGGAGGCCAAATCAGAATCAGAACAGACCGCGTCAGCAAGGCCGTCTCAACCATATCAATCAAGTGGATGCAGAAGCGGCGGGTGATGTTGTGGAAGGTAAACTTCTAATTTGTGATGTAGAAGCTAAAGTGTTGTTTGACCCGGGATCTACCCATTCTTTCTTATCCCTTGTGTTTGCTGAAAAGATTAGTGTACCTGTTAGAGAGTTAGAGTTTGTTTTGACTGTTACTACTCCGGTAGGGAAGCAAGTGGTGTGTAGTACTTTTTATCCTAGTTGTCCAGCGAAGATAGGAGAAGTCGTTTTCCCTGCAGATCTTATTACCTTAGTTATGCATGACTTCGATGTTATTCTAGGCATGGATTGGTTAGCGGGTCATCATGCCTCCATGGATTGCTATAGTAAGACCATTGTATTTAGGTTGGATGAGTCGTCCTCTGGAGTGAAGTTTCAAGGAGAGAAAAGGATTTCCCCAGTTAGGTTTATTTCAGCTCTTTCGGCAGCTAAGTTGTTAAGATCGGGTTGTGAAGGATTTATTGCTTTTGTTTCCAAGGACGAACAGTCCCTAGGGGTGGAGAATATCCCGATAGTGTGTGAGTTTCCCGATGTTTTTCCAGAAGAGATTCCAGGGTTACCACCTGTCAGAGAAGTTGAGTTTACAATAGAGTTGGTGCCAGGAACTGCTCCGATTTCCATTGCTCCTTATAGGATGGCTCCAGCGGAGTTAGGTGAATTGAAGTTGCAATTGCAAGAGTTGCTAAATAAGGGCTTTGTTAGGCCAAGTGTTTCCCCATGGGGAGCTCCAGTGCTCTTTGTCAAGAAGAAAGATGGAAGTTTGAGGATGTGTATAGACTATAGGAAGTTGAATCAAGTGACCATCAAGAACAAGTACCCTCTGCCTAGGATAGACGAGTTGTTTGATCAGTTGCAAGGTGCAAAGTTTTTCTCGAAGATAGATTTGAGGTCCGGATACCATCAGTTGAGGGTTAGAGAATCAGACATCCCGAAGACAGCTTTTCGAACTAGATATGGGCACTATGAGTTTTTGGTGATGCCCTTTGGACTGACTAATGCACCAGCGGTATTCATGGCTCTCATGAACAAGATTTTTGCACCCTACCTAGATCAGTTCACCGTTGTTTTCATTGATGATATTCTAGTGTATTCCAAGTCAAGAGAAGATCATGAGCAGCATTTGAGGACTTCTTTGCAGTTGTTGAGAGATAACCAGTTGTATGCGAAGCTTGGGAAGTGTGAGTTTTGGCTAGAGCAAGTCTCATTTCTTGGTCACATCATTTCTGAAGAAGGGCTAGCAGTTGACCCATCAAAGATTGAAGCAGTTATCGATTGGGAGAGACCGAAAAATGTGACAGAGATTAGAAGTTTTCTGGGTTTGGCAGGTTATTATAGGAGATTTGTTCAAGGCTTTTCGTCTATTGCAGCACGTTGACCAAGTTAACCCGAAAGAATGTGCCGTTTGTGTGGTCAGAGAAGTGTGAAGCTAGTTTTGAAGAGTTGAAAAAGAGGTTAACCTCAGCGCCTGTCCTCACCTTACCTTCGGGGAGTGGTGGTTTTGTTATCTTTACGGATGCTTCAGGAGTAGGACTCGGTTGTGTTTTGATGCAAAATGGAAAGGTGATTGCATATGGCTCGAGGCAATTGATGGAACATGAAAAGAAATATGCAACGCACGATTTGGAGTTAGCAGCCATAGTTTTCGCGTTGAAGATGTGGAGACACTACTTGTACGGAGAAAGATTTGAAGTGCATTCGGATCACCGTAGTCTTCAATACTTATTCTCTCAAAAGGAATTAAATATGAGGCAGAGAAGGTGGATGGAGTACATCAAGGACTACGATTTTCCGATTATCTATCATCCGGGGAAGGTTAACGTAGTGGCTGATGCGTTGAGTAGGAAATCAGTTTGTTTGGCCAGTTTACAGGGGTTTTACAATTTTCAGCAATTTGAAGATTTGGGAGTAGAGTTCGAACCTTTGAGAGAAGGAGTTGTGTTGGCAAATATGATAGTGTCCGAGCCAGTCTTTATTCAGAAAATTAAGGACAATCAGATGCAAGATCCAGACTTAGCTAAAATTGTGGAGCATATCTCGGAGAGGCCAGATTTTCAGATGTTGGATGGAGTTTTGTACTTCCGTGGCAGACTTTGTGTTCCTAAAGTGGACAATTTGAAAGATGACATTATGGTAGAGGCTCACAATACGAGGTATTCAGTGCATCCAGGGAGTACGAAGATGTATCAAAATTTGAAGAGTCGTTTTTGGTGGAACAATATGAAGAGAGAGATAGCGGCCTTTGTGTCTAGGTGTATGACTTGTCAATTGGTGAAGGCGGAACATCAGAAACCGCCTGGTCTTTTGCAACCGTTAGAAATCCCAGAGTGGAAATGGGAGCACCTGACAATGGATTTTGTATCAGGTTTACCGAATACAAGCAAGGGGAACAATGCCATTTGGATCATAGTGGATCGGTTAACGAAGTCGGCACACTTTATTCCTTTGAAGACCGGTAAGAAGATGCACATGTTGGCTTTAGCGCAGGCTTTTGTAAAGGAGATTGTTAGTCGTCATGGTCAGCCGGTTTCCATCACTTCAGATCGGGATAGTAGATTTGTTTCGAGGTTTTGGAAGACTTTGCATGAATAGATGGGGACGAAGCTTCAATTCAGGACAACGTACCACCCGCAGACGGATGGTCAGTCAGAGAGGACTATTCAGACCCTCGAGGACATGCTTAGGGCTTGTGTCCTTGATTTCAAGAATCAGTGGGACGAGAATCTATCGCTTTGTGAATTTGCCTATAACAATAGTTACCATTCCAGCATAGGAATGGCCCCTTTTGAAGCGCTTTATGGCAGGAAGTGTAGAACCCCAGTGTGTTGGGAAGAAGTCGGAGAACGCAGTTTTCATGGTCCATCTTTAGTTGAGGAAACAAGTGATAAAGTCAGAATTATCCATGAGAGATTGAAGATTGCAAGGAGCCGACAGAAGAGCTATGCTGATGTTCGAAGAAAGGATCTCCAATTCCAAGTTGGAGACAAGGTATTCTTAAAGGTATCTCCGGTCAGAGGGACATTGAGATTTGGGCAGAAAGGCAAATTGTCTAAGAGATTTATTGGTCCGTATGAGATTTTGAGTCGAATCGGGGAAGTGGCGTACAGACTAGCTTTGCCTCCAGAACTGTCGGGTGTGCACAACGTGTTTCACGTGTCAATGTTAAGGAAGTATGTTTCAGACCCTTCGCACGTGCTACAACATGAGCCGTTAGATGTCAGAGAGGATGCCACCTACATCGAAAAACCGGCAGAGATTATTGACACCAAAGAGCAAGAACTGAGGAATAGGACAATTCAGTGGGTAAAAATTCGTTGGGAGAATCATGGACCAGAAGAAGCCACTTGGGAGCTTCGTGAGCAAGTTCAAAAGAAGTACCCTCAGCTATTCCCAGAGGTTAGTGATCATTTGGAGGACCAAATGTGATTCTTAGGGGTGGAGGATGTCAGACCCCGACCCAGGTTTGAATATTTAATTATGTTTTAACCGTGATTAGTAGATAAGTGGGGTTAGGGGACGATTAGCTTATTTTATTAAGCTAGATTAGAAGGTTTGATTAGCTTTGAGAACCTTTGATTAGTCTTTGACTTAAGTGTGACACGGGCCGGGGCGCCCGTGGATTGTGTGTAAAATGGTTGAGTTTGTTCATGATACTTGAAAAATCCCAATTTATGTGTATTTTGACTTATTTCCTTTAGATCATCAACTTTCATGTTTTGGCCAACTTGATTTTGTGATCAGAAATCGCGTTTTTCGAGAAAAAGGGTAAAACGGACATTTCACACTAAACCTGTACCCAAATTTCGAAAATTCCAGAAATTGCCAAAAATATACTTTTTGGAAAATAGAAATTTCGCCGATCATTTTTGTCTTCTTCGTCGTTTTCGTTCGGGGCCCGCAAGTACCGTTTCTAGGCTTGTGAAGATCGGGGCCCACAATGACTTGTCTCTTAAGAAGAGAGCTCTTCCCTCTTCTTCCTTCATTCCATTCCAGCAACTTTTCTTGGCTAGGGTTTTTCTCTTCTCCCTTCTCACTCTCTCTCATCTGGAACTCTCACTTGGTGAGGTACTCTTGGAGGATTGATCTCCTCAATCTCTTCCTCCCTCTTCAAGCTTCCCAAAGATACCATTATTGAGGAATTTGAGCTAAGGGAAGCCCTTTCTTCAAGCCTCTCTTCTTTGTTAGGGTTCCTCAAGGTTAGCATTGGTTTCCTAAACCCTAGATCTTTGCTTTCCTCTCCATTTGGAGTGTTTTAATCCCATTTGCTAAGGTTTTCATTGAGGATTCACAAATGTTGACATTTTAGGGTTTCTTGGGAAAAATTTTGGGGTTTTTGTAGATTTGGAGCTTGAAGCTCTAAGGCTTGGTTTAAGGAGTGATTTTGATCTTGGCTTGGCTAGAGGCAAGTATATTCCAACACTAATGTGATGCTTTCCCTCATTTGGTTCTATTTCTTGATTTCCCTTTTTATGTTAATCTTCTTTAGTTATGGTTTGCTTTGATTTAATGAACCATCTTAATAGTTATCTTAATTTATGTTATTCCTCTATTATGCATTGGAAGTTTGTTCTCTTTATGGCTTCTTGAAGAGTTTGTTTCATTTGTTCAAATGGGTGTGCAAAGAAATGGAAAAGGACTTGAATTCTTTCAAAAAGTGTTAAGTTTGTGCTAATTAGGTGATTATGGATGATGGTTTAATGATTTGTGGAGGTTGAGAAGAGGCCCAAGAAGTTGTGGAAGTGTGCATGGAAGAAAGGATTGCAAGAGGATTGAAATGATCAAGAAAGAAGGAGAAAAACAAAAAAAAAATGGAAGTTCTGCACTCGGGCCGGACTGGGCAGGCCCAGTCCGCTCGAGCGACCCACTGGGCCGCTCGAGCGACCCAGCTACTGTCTGGGTCCGCTCGAGCGGACCTGGGTCCGCTCGAGCGAGCCCAGCTCAGTCTGGGCTCGGATTTGGGCTGTTTTCAGGCAGTTTTTGGGCCTGTTCTCAGGGCTCCTTTGGGCCTGTTTTTAAGGTCAGTTCTTGGACCACTTGAGACCTATTAATGGACTGTTTTATGGCCTGAATCCTGGGCTGCTTTAAGGACTGAATTGGGCCTGATTAGTGGACTGTTTGAGCATTGGGGAAGGATAGTTGTGGGCCTGATTAAGAAGGGATTTAAACCTACACTTTTAAGGACACATTCTATATAATTTCAAGTCCACTTCGGGCCTATGTCCAAGCTCAATCCAGCCCTAAACTCTCTCCTATAAGTGAAGCCCAATTCAACCTTTTCAAGCCTAGAATTCATGGCAAGTTGTGTCTTAAACTATGGCCAATACCACTTGGGAAAACCCTCAAGTCTATGTGTACATTTAATCCCTTATGATTGTCAACGATCTTCGGTGGCACCAAATTACTTTCTTTAATGACAATAAAGGGGGTTAAATGTATATCGAGACTACCCGCTTAGTCGACCGACCCATCATACATTCTTTTGTATAAAACGACTTTTGTTTTGGGTTCTTTCTCCAATTCTTTTTAATGTTTTGAAGTGGGTTACCCCATGTTTTAGTAATGAAGAAACTACTCATTTATTTTGCTCGGATCCGCCCATATGCATTGTTTGGAGTAGTTCTCTATCGACTTTGGAAATGTATCGTGTAAATGGAATTGTATTTCTTCGAGGTTTCGGATTTTCACTAAAATGGCACCACTAGGCTTAGGTCACCTCGTCGGACTGATCATCCGGCTTGGGGTCTTTATTTTGTTTGCCAGCTGCAGTTTGGATTCCGTCTGTACCGACCATGGCAACGGTAATTTATCCGGTCCCACGAGTAGTGGCTACGGTTCTGTTTGATGACGACTATGTCGTTCCGGTCCCACGTTTAGTGGCTACGGTTTGTCTGCTCCGGTTACCTCGGTAACAGGAGAATATAGCTATGTGGGTTGCCATTGTTTTTATGCATTGATAGTCATCTCATGGCATTTATTTATGTTACTCATCATGACATTGGATTTGTAAACCATCGAGATGTATCTTTTATCTTTACTTCGACATTGTTATTAATCGTGATTTCATCGCAGCTCTTACTTATTATGTTTTGTTTTACTTTCATCCTATTATTGTTGTAATTGCTTGCCAGACCGTCGTGTCTGACTCTCTTTTGTTTGGTGTCAGATGTCGAGCCCCTCGCGGTTGAGGCGCACTTCGAGGCGGAACCTATAGTTCCAGTGGAGGGCGAGTGGCAGCCCGATGATGTCAATTAGACGTCGGGTTGCCTTGGAGCTGCGATCACATTTTGGGATTTCATATTATACCTTTTGGGTTTTTGTCATGGCCATTGTTGGCTTATTGTCTTTTGGGAAAGTTTGTAATTAACTTTACTTTTGTATCAACTTCAAACTAACTTTGGGGCCCACAGTAAATGTTTCTCTTTCGATGCTAGTCTCATGCGTTCTCATGTTATATCCGTTTGTGAGACTTTTATGTTTGCTACAAAGCTTCCGCGTAATTCATTTGTATGAAAGTGATCCTTATATATCACTATTGGATCGGATTCCGTGAATCCTTACCGCGGAAACCTGTGGGAAACTAGCGTGTGCGGGCGGAATTTTCTGGCCCGTCGCGCCGCGTCCCCGGATTAGGGCCTCGTTTAGCGGGACCTCGGTCCGGGGGCGTGACAAATACAAAATCCAAAGCTGTCCTTCGACTCCATACAATCCGGCCAGCAAACGGGTTAGCAGAAGCTTTCAACAAGACACTCTGCAAAATCCTCAAAAAAATGGTCTCTAATCACAAAAGAGACTGGAGCGACAAAATGTCTGAAGCTTTGTGGGCCTATCGAACCACCGTTCGAGGACCAACCCATAGCACACCATTTTCCTTGGTCTATGGATGCGAAGCTGTCGTGCCCTTGGAAGTACAAATTCCTTCCTTGAGGGTATCCTTGCAAAATGACATGACTCAAGAAAGCAATGTCAAATTGCGGCTCCATGAGCTGGACAATCTCGATGAGAGATGACTCGAAGCTCAACAAAGCATTGAACTTTACCAAGCACGTATGGCAGGATCTTTCGATAAAAAGGTCAGGCAACGCGCCTACAAAAAGAATGACTTGGTTCTTGCGGTAAAAAGACCAATGGTCTTCGCTCACAAGTCCAAAGGCAAATTTGAGCCGAAATGGGAGGGACCCTATGTCATCGACAAAGTTTTCTCCAATGGCGCATACGCACTCCTAAACATGGAAGGTGACAGATGTATGTTGCCCATCAACGACAAGTTCTTAAAGCGGTACTACCCTTGAAGACTTACCCAACTGGGTAAGAGCAATGCCTGTATGGCCAAAACCGGTTTCCAGGTACACGCTCGCTAAACCCACCTTTTTTTAGAATTTTCATGTCAAATATTGAAATTTCTAGAAATCTAAAACAATGCTTACTTTCATCGTTTCATTGTTCAAAAAAAAAATATCCAAGTTTAGGAACCTTTCCCTAACTTGACCAAAATTTTCAACCCTTGAACCCAAAATTCATGGTTTGAAACAAAATCCGGATTCAGGGATTTCCACCCTAGTCCACCTTGCCTTTTACCGTCAAAATGGTTTTAGGTCAAAACTCATGACCCTCGTGTCTTTAAACAAAAAAAAATGGTTTTTCAAAAACCGCGAGGAAGCGACGCTTAGTCGATACTTGCACAAATCGGAAGCAAATGAACCACGTTCGACACTTCCAAAAATCGCAGGGAAGCGACATTTCGTCGATACTGCAAAATTCAAAACCGTGGAAACGCAACATTTCAGTTGATATCCACAACCCAAATTTCAAAGGTTCGAAAAAAACCTAAAAAACTGTGGAGACGCAACATTTCAGTTGATATCCATAACCCTAAGGTTCGAGAAAACCACAAATTTCAAAAATCGTGGGGAAACGACATCAAGTCAGTACCCGCAAAACCAAAATTTTTGAAAAAGCAAGGATGCGACATTCCATCGATACTTGCACCCCAAATCCGCGAGGATGCGACATTCCATCGATACTCGCAACCGAATGAGCAAGGATGCGACATTCCATCGATACTTGCAAGAACATTCAGCAGGGAGGCGACTTTTAGTCGATACTTGCATTTTTTTTTTTTGAAAACCAAACAGGCTATAAATGCCATCAAAACAGGCTATAAATGCCATCAAAACAGGCTATAATGCCACAAACCGCGCTATCGATGCCACCAAAAACAAAACCGGCTATCATGCCACGAAAAAAAAACTGGATTCAAAAAAAAAAAACACTATCAGTGCCACAAAACAAAACCGGCTATCAATGCCACAAAAATTGGCTATAGATGCCACAAAAAAAAAACTCGGTCTATCATTCCACAAGAAAGCTGGCTCTCATGCCAAAATTGCTTCCATGCCACAACAAAAACCTGGCTTTCATGCCAAAACAATCACTTGACAAAGATTTTCACAAAATGACAACCTTTGATCAAATCCCATTTAGCAATTACTTTTATCAACAAAAAATTCAAGTGAGCAGTAGGGATACAAAAAAAGAAGAGCATCCCATTTAGCAATTACTTTTATCACAAAAAGATTCAAGTTGGAGCGTAGGGATACAAAAAAAAAAAGAAAAGAGTACCAAAAAAATACATGTGGTACCAAAAAAAAGAGAGAGAAGTGTTCACAAACACTACAAAAAATAAGTACCAAAAAAATACAAGTGGTACCAAAAAAAAGAAAAGAGAGAAGGATGGTTTCTGTAAAAAAAATATACAGGAGCTCAATCAAAAATGGTCTCCAGCCAAGAGTTCAGCTCCCAAGCAAACTTTTAGCCTCAGCCGTCAAGGATTCCAAGGCACGCTTCTTCAGGAACCTGCCATGAGATGCTGGAGTGGGCTGTACCCCTTCTCTCACCCCAGGAAGCTTACCTCGAGCAGTTTGCCATTGTTCCTCCTCATCAGACTTCCTTTTGAGAACCCGTTCGGCATCTGCAACCTGGTGAATCAGGGCACTCTCCCTGTCGCGAGCCTCTATTATGGCAGTCCACTTGGCAGCAACTTGTGCCTGCAAATGCTCAAGACGTCTCCTGGCCTCATCGAGCTCCCTGTCAAGGATGTTAAGGTCATGAGTCAGCCTGATGATGGCTATCTCTTCTAAGTTCCTCTTTCGGACTGCCTGCTTCTTGCTTTCTGTAGCCTCATCCAGGTCAGACTTAGCCTTATCAGCAGGGTCCAGGAACATCTCCTTGAAGAACTGGTCATCAGCCAAACTCACGGTCTCAAACCACTTGTCACCCAGTGCAATGATCCTATCAACGATCGCCCTGGCACCTGTGACATCCAGACCAGCCTCTTCAGCATCACTGAGAATCTCCTGCACATGCTGGATCATGCCAAATCCGGCTTCCAAGTGCCCAGAAAAGAGAGTCTCAATCCAAGAGCTCAGAACTCGCATCACCACCTTCTTCGCAAAAAGAAGAGATGGCCCAGCTGAAGATTCGCCCAACTCCGTTGGTCGGCTACTCATATCATCATCTGTTGAAAGAGTAACAAAAGAACTCTTTCCAGCTGAATCTACTCCTGCTCGGGAAGGAATCTCAGCGCGAGGAATCTCCTCAATATTGTCAGAGCTGGTCCCAGGAATCTCTACCTCTGGATCAACCTCTGGCATCTCTTGCTCTGGAAGCGACGGATCCTCCTCTGCCACTTCAAAACCTGCAAAGGAAACACAAAAAGGTATGAATATGACCCTGTTTGAAAATCATTATCAGAGTTATAACTACAAAATACCTTCCTCGACGACTGGCGGAACACTTTCTTCCTCCATGAACTCATCGAAAGCATCATCAACATTTGCGTCGATCGATGGTTCAAAGTCATCAGAACCCTGTGGCAAGTCAGCTGACAACAAAAAAATCTGTGTTAGCAAACCAAGTCACAAACTCAAAAAAAAAAAAAACAAAAGAGCAAAAGAAGTCGTACCAATTGGAGATTCTGGATTTACTCCAGAGTCCCTCGGTTCTTCTTCAGGTGCCTCGACAGGATCCATCACCACCTCATCGGTTGGGACCTCAGGCATCACCAAGTCTTCCTCTGCTAAAAAAAAAAAAAGAAAAGCAGAAAACAAGAAGCAAATCATAACATGGAAAAAATCCCATGAAAAGAAATGGAAAGAGAAAAAGGAAGAATATACCTTCACCGACGGTCTTTCTTCTCGACTTCTCTTCTCTGGAGGCTCGTCAGCATCCACTGGCACATCCTCATCGATAGTAAGAGGAACTTCCAAGTCAGGAGAATCCTCATGCTGCCCCTTGCTGCGATGATGACTCCTCCTCCTCTTACCTCTGCGGGCTCGCTTCTTAGAGGAACCTGCCCCGCTGTCAAAGTCAGGTTTGCCACTCGACTCCTCACTGGATGATCTGCTCTTGCCAGTAGACTCCACGGAAGCTTGCCTCTGTGCCGCTTGCATCCAAGCCCAAGTTCGGCTTCCTCTGTTCGAGCTGCTCCAAAGCCTCATCAGGTATCTCTCGAACAGCTTCAGAACCGATGACGCCCTGGTCACCGAGAAAGCCTATCTTGTGCTTCTCTCCATAAAGGAAGGCCCAAACTTCCTCTCGCCGGATGCCATCCGACTTTCGAAGGCCCTTTCCAGATGCCAGCTTCACATCAAGCTCCTTCTTGGAAAGTCCCCCGATATGCCGAAAAGCTCTCCGCGAACCACTTCGCAAAGCCGGTAGTCCGGGAAGTCAACAACACAGGATAAGAAATCATGGCTGTAGTGTCTTCAGCACTATAGAAAGCCCATGCATTTCTCCCGTCCTGTAAGCCTCCGAAGCGCTTCACCATGCTTGAAGGCGCTCCAACAACGCCTTGAGAAAAGCCCAGCTGCAAAGCAAAGCGAGAGGGTACATACGGCTGGATGTCGACGAAAAGATGTCTGCGGTACACCATCGTGCCGACACGTATGCTGAAAAGCCACTCTCTCTCTGCATTTGTCAAGGAATAATGCCTTCCCGACCCCGCCCTGGTAGAGTCTCGGGAGGCACCAAAATCAAAAGCCTTCTTCCGCAACTCCGGAGAAAGCTTTACTGAAGATTGCCCCATCTCGACGTCCCTGAACCGTCGGATCCTCATACGGGCAAACAAAAGTGATTCGGAACGGCTTTGCCCTTAGCCAGTCGAATCATCAGAGGATCATCATCATGTGCAGCACCCAGCCGATGGAAGCCAGGACAGTGGTATACATACCACGAATAAAAGATATGGGCTGAAAATACCCTATTCATGGGAAGCCCAAGCCGAACCAGAAAAGCAGCAGCCTGCAGTTCGGTACACAGGTAGGAGTAAAGAGCTGGCACCAAAGCAAGCTGCTCTCCAAACGCCATCTGACAAGCCGAAAAAATACAATGTGGCCTGATGTGCGTTCCATCTCCTCCAGCAAAAATAGCCTCACCAAGCCAATAAGTGAGGTAAACAGCGAGATCTCTCCGCAGTGCAATGTCAGGACATATGGCGTTTGTACTTGCACAGAAATCTCTCAACTCTTCTTGCATGGCCAAGATCTTCTTTGAACTTGGATCCTGAGCTCCGCTTCCTGGGTCACGCTATCAGAAGACTCCCTGCTATCAAAAAAGTTGGGGAATGAAGAGCAAAAACTCTTCCAACTGCTGGATCTAACTTTCGAACCCCCCTTCTCCTTCAAAAAATCATAGAAGGCGACGAGCTGAAAGTATAAAAGCCTGAATTCCTCAGACTGCCCCTCGAGGACGCTGTCAATCGGCATAAACTCCTCATAGAGTTTGCCGAGGATGGGCAATCCGGTAATGGCGCTCAGCTCCTTCAAAGAAAAACCAATCTCACTATTCGTCACAACGAAGGTATTGGTTTGTGGGAGGAATGACTCCAGCATAGCCATGAAGGCCTCGTCGGAAAAGATCACGGTCTCCCTAAAGGCGCGGACCGCATCAAAAATCCCGGCTTCCTTCAAAACGGCGCCACCAATCAGCAGGACGCGATCAGTCCACGACTTCCACTCGGAGTCAGCATTGAGACGACCACGAAGTCGGAAAGGCTTGATCCAATTGCTGCCGTCACCGCTGAAAATACCAAGGCCCACCGGTCTCAAATCGACCGACGGATAATCAGAGCCCTGGTAGCCGCTGGATGGCATCAACAGGTCCATATCAACAGGCGACCTCTCCGTATATCCAGGAGAACCGCCAACAAAAACCCCGGTCTTGATTACATTTGTCCTTCTCACCCAGCTTGGAGGATCTTCCCTCTTAGGGCACGTGGGGGCAAGGCTCAGAATCGAGACGGTGCGATCAAACGTCGACCGGGTAGCAACAGTCTTCTTCTCACCATCTGCTGTGAAGGAAAACTGAAAACATCTCCTCTGGTATGTCATGTCATCAGGGACTGCATCACCAAAGAAGAAGGTAGGCTTGGGCAAAACGCTCTGATCTTCCATCACCCATGGACGACTGCTTACCATGATCTTATAGAATTCCTCTCCCTTGAGAGTGATCAGTCGCTGCCTCATCTCATCTCTGTTGAGGGAGTCGCACTCTTCCAGATTTCTCTCAACATACTGGACCTTCTCGAAAAGCCTGCTGAACGGCCGGATTAGAAGATCTAGAAGATCGACGAGGTACGCTTGTAGCAGGCTCTTTACCCTTGTTCACTCTGGAGGAACCACCTGAAAAGGATGGAAAAGAAAAAGATCAAACATCAAAATGACAGAATCTCGCTAAAAAAAAATCTGGCGAAATTTTGACATGATGACGGGGCAATTCCGAAGAAAAGGAACTATCCCGAAAGAAATAGAAAGCTTGAAGATGGGCTCAACATCGCTGCGAGCTCCGAAACTCCAAACTTTCGAAACCTCAAAGTCTCCGCAAAATCAGGAAGGGCTCAACATCACTGCGAGCTCCAAGTTCCCAAATTTGCAAAAACTTTCAGGTATGCTATCACATCATGCTACAAATTTAATTTACAAATTAAAGGCATGCATGAACATCTAGGTTTGCAAAAAAAAAAAAAAAATGCATTATCATGATGAGCAAAAAAAAAAAAAAGAAGAAAAGAAACTTTCTCTAAAAAAAAAGAGGGGAAAGAAAACAAAAAAGAAAAGAAAAGAAACTCTCTCAAAAAAAAGGGGAGGGAAAGAAAAAAAAAAGAAAAAAAAAATGAGGGCTGGCCCACAGGCCGTGGCCCACAGGCCACGTGGCCGTACGGCCAGATCCGTACGGATCTGTCCGTACGGCCCACAAAAAAAAAACATAAAAAAAAAAAGAAAAGAAAGCAAAAAAAAAAACCGTGTGAAAAAAAAAGGGAGGCAAACACGTGAAAAAAAAAAGAGGAAAAGAAAAGAAAGAAACAAAAAAAAAAAGAGAAAGAACTTTATTTTTTCCTACAATGGAGTTTTCTTGAAAAAAAGGGAGAACTTACTTGAAGCCATTGATGGAGAAGAAGAAGAAAACTCTTGAAGATCTTGAAGAAGAAAAGCTCTTGGTCTTGAAGCCCTCTTGAGATTATTGCAAAAGAAAGTAATAAGAGCAAGAGATCCAACCTTCTCCTTGCTTTTATAGAGGAGAGCAAACCAAAGAAGGAAAGAAGAAAGAGGTAAGTGTTACTAATTAGTAACCTTACCAAAAGAAAGAGATTAGAAAGATTCTTTCCCAAAAGAAAGATATCTTGAAGGATTTTCTCCCAAAAAGAAATCTATGACGGATTCTTTCCCAAAAGAAAGATATCTTGAGATATTCTATCCCAAAAATAAAGGGATCATGGAGAGATTCTCTCCAAGTAAAGAATATTCTTAGATATTCTCATCCAAATGAGATATTTTTGGATATCTTTACAAAAATGACACCATATGAGATCTAAGCCATTTCAAAAGCTTAAGGTCCCATGGGTTAGCCCATATGAGCCAGGTTTGACCACCTAGGCACAAAAAAAAAAAAAGAGAAAAAAGAAATAAATTTTGGGCTTTTAGTCAAAGAGAAATCCCTCTTACCAAGAGCATACAAAAATGGTTCCATGCCCTCTTTGAGTGATTGGACCATACAAAAGAAAATTCCAAGCCCCATGCGCTTCCAAAAATCAAACCATCACCTCATCTACCAATTGAGCCAAATTCTTGAAATTGACATTCATCAAACCAAAACCTGGTCCCCTAACTTGCCACATACAGCCTGTTAGGTCACAAGACAAAACCAAAACCAAAACTGATCCCCTAACTTCCACATACAGCCGTTAGGTCACGAGATCAAAACCAAAATTGATCCCCCAACATTCCACATACAGCTTGTTGGGTCACACGATCAAAACCAAACCCGACCCCCTAACCTGCCACATATAGCCTGTTAGGTCACAAGGTCAAAACCCAAATCCACATCCCTGATGTCATCTTCAAAACTTTGCCTCGAGATGGTACGTGATCCCTTTCACTACCATAAAATTCCCCTGGAAGCTCAAAAGGCTACAAATACCAAAAAGAAAGACTGCTCAAAGACTCTTGGTCAAGTCACAGGCTCTCCTTCAAAAAATCTCTTCGAGGCACATCGACTACAAAAGTTAAGCAACTCGCCGCTGTACCTCGAGGGGGCATTTGTTGACACCAAAAATGTCACTTTGCCTCATCAAGATCCAAAGAGCTACATGAAGTCGCAACCTGCCATAAATAGGCAATGCTGCTTCCAAAAATCAAATCTTGTCAGAATCAAACAAAAACTGCAAGATTCTTCCAGACAGCCAAAAGAGGAGTACACAAGAAGTTTCGGGCCATTTCAAAATCATTTGGCCTAACTTCGCTTCTCCGACAGCCGAAAAGGAGCTCTCGGCGACAAAAGCTCTCTGGGACCATGATTTCCAAGACAGAGCCTATGGATCATCTTAAAATGACTCCAATAGGTTCCCTGTCAAATTTGAAGTCAATCGGACATCGGTTGACCGCACATCAAACCGCGACATCTTCATCGCGACAAAAAGCAAGTCTACAGGTGATAGGACCCCAAACGGCTTCAAAACTCAAACAAAAGCCTATGGTTGGTCTTATTTATTGCTCAGGAGGCTTCACAGCCAAATTTCAGGTCATTCCGACATCGTTTGACCCAGTTTCAGCTTCTGACGGAAAATCGGCAGCTCTGCGCGACAAAGTCTTCGGCTTTCTCAGGAAATTAGGAAACTTTGCAAACTAAAATGCAAGGATTCTCATCAGGTTTCCTACAAAGAAATCAGGCCAATAAATGGTCAAAATGTCAAGGAAAAGTACAGAAGAAAAAAGAATAAAAAACCAGCAAAAACGGACACAACACGGGACAAAAAGGGGGGAAAACCCCCAGGGTCGCCGGCGACCTTGGAGCCCGGGGTCGCCGGGAAGGCCCCGGAAACCCCGGTTTTCGCCATTTTTTCGCGATTCGAAGAGCCCAGCCTCTGGTACTTTCCAAAATTCATGCTTTTGAGACACCAAGTCCTCTGACATCCATCCAAAACACGGGTCAATCATCAAGAGTATCGAAAACAATATTGATCGCCACCCGGTCAACCAAAAAAAAGTGTGCTTTCTACCCGACCGATCGAGAAATCGACAGGACAGATGGCACCAACCTGCTGTTGGCAACAAACACCTGAAATTACATGGTCATCCGATGTCGATCTACATGAAGATCCATCGATGATCATCACCAGAAGAATCCTAAAAGACGCGGCCGGCCCGCGACTCTTCAGATGCTCGGCGACCACTTAATGTGATTAATTGACTAACTTTATTACAGTCATTAATCCATTTCTTTGGACGGCCCAATCAGAAGCAAGCATTCGGGAGTTACAAGTCAAGAGATTCATGGCATTTAACCCATGAAACTCCTCCCATCATGGCGATTAAAGGCGATTAAATGCCCTCAATCTCCTCCGGCCAATTAGAAGCCAAGAAAAAGGAGTTACAAAATAAACAATTCAATTTTGTAACTCCTCCCATTATGCGGCTTAATGACAATAAAAGCCCATAAACCCACCTAAAAGGCTACCTAAAAGCCTATAAATAGGAGGGCTCTCCAAGAAGAAAGGACACAGAATCAGAAACATCAGAGAAAAAAGCACAAGCACACAGACAGAAATCCAGAGAAAGGAAAAAGAGAGAACTCTGCGGAAGTTCTACACCGGCCACCGCAACAAGGTGACAAAAGTCCCTTGGGGGGTACCCCCCCAAGGTCCTTGCCTTCTCCTCCTGCCTCCAATGGCTTAGATATGGCTTTTCAGCCCGTCTACTCAGCTTTTTATTGGACATAGGACCTTCCTTTGGTCTTTGTCCTCTAAAAACCCGAGGTTATAGCCAAGCCAAGCGAATCAATAGCATCCTCTGTTCTCATCTGCATGGATGATGGCGAAGCCCACATATGGCTTGCGACCGTCAATCTAAACGAGTCCCCCACAATCTCCTGAGAAGTTAGATCCTCCTTTTCTTGCTTTTCATTGTAGTTTGTATTTTTTTAAAAGAGACAAAAATCACAATTCTTGTCTTTCATTGTTGATAAGGATTGTAAATCGGCTATAAATGCCAAAATCGGCTATAAACGCCAAAAATCGGCTATAAACGCCAAAATCGGCTATAAATGCCAAAAAAATCGCCTTTCACGGCAAATCAAGAAAATGTCTCTTTTCTTAAATATATGTGCAATGGAAAACTTGAAAGAAGTTGATTTCCCTTTTACTTGCGAAGGTTGATCTCCGGATCACCACTTGCAATTCCAAGTAAAAGTAGAAAATCTGGCACACCCAAAAAAAAAAGAAATGTTGATGCACGCCCCCCTTTGCCCCCCGATTACGAAAGGGTCGGAACCAAACGGACTCCCACGTCCGCCGACCTCGGTAGGAACCCCGGGCATTCCGGGAGCGCGGTCCATCATTCACTACCATAAAATTCCCCTGGAAGCTCAAAAGACTACAATACCAAAAGAAAGACTGCTCAAAGACTCTTCGTCAAGTCACAAGCTTTCCTTCAAAAAATCTCTTCGAGGCACATCAACTACAAAAGTTAAGCAACTCGTCGCTGCACCTCGAGGGAACATTTGTTGACACCAAAAATGTCACTTTGCCTTTTCAAGATCCAAAAAGCTACATGAAGTCGCAACCTGCCATAAATAGGCAATGCTACTTCCAAAAAATCAAATCTTGTTAGAATCAAACAAAAACTGCAAGATCCTTCAATACAGCCAAAAGAGGAGTACAGAAGAAGTTTCGGGCCATTTCAATATCATTTGGCCTAACTTTGCTTCTCCGACAGCTGAAAAGAAGCTCCTGGTGGCGAAAGCATCGGAGACACGAAATCTTCGATCAAAGCCGATGGATGGTCTCAAAATACATCGAAAAGGCTCCACGTCAAGTTTCGAGTCAAACCGACAACGTTTGACCCTACATCAACCCTCGACAGCTAAATCAAGCCTCTCGGTGGCGAGAACCACCGATGCCATTACTCATCAGATAGAGCACATGGACGGCTTCAAAATGCTCACAAAGGGCTACACGTCAAATCTCAGGTCATTTCGACAATATTTGACCAGACTTTGACGCTCGGAAGCCAAAACAGGCCTCTCGGCAGCGAAGCTCCCTTGGACCATGCTTTCCAAGATAGAGCCTATGGATCATCTTAAAATGACTCCAATAGGTTCCCTGTCAAATTTTAAGTCAATCGGACATCGGTTGGCCGCACATCAAGCCGCGACATCTTCATCGCGATAAAAATAAGTCTACTAATGATAGGACCCCAAACGGCTTCAAAACTCAAACAAAAGCCTATGGTTGGTTTTATTTATTGCTCAGGAGGCTTCACCCCAAATTTCAGGTCATTCCAACATCGTTTGACCCAGTTTCAGCTTCTAACGGAAAATCGGCAGCTCTGCGCGACAAAGTCTTCGGCTTTCCCGGAAAATTGGAAACTTTGAAATCCAAAATGCAAGGATTCTCATCAAGTTTTCTACAGGGAAATCAGGCCAATAAATGATCAAAAACTTCAATAAAAAATACAGAAGAAAAAAGAATCGAAAAACATAAAAAACGGATGCAAAACGGGACAAAAGGGGGAAAAACCCCCCCAGGGTCGCAGACCCTTGCGACCCTGGCCTAGGGTAGAAGGCCCCTATGACCCCGGCCAAGGGTCGCCAGCCCCTGCGACCCTAGCCCATGGTTGTGGCGACCCTGGCCCATGGTCGCGGCGACCATGGAGCCCGAAATTGCCGAGTGGGCCCCGGAAGCCCCATTTTTCGTCGTTTTTTGCGATTCGAAGCGTCCAACTCATGGGAATTTCCAAAATTCATACTTTTGAGGTGCCAAATCCTTTAACATCCATCAAAATCATGGGTCAATCATCAAGAGTGTCAAAATCAACATTGAACACCAACCGGTCAACCAAAAAAGTGTGTTTTCTACCCAACCGATCGAGAAATCGACAGGACAGATGACACCGACCCGCTGTTGGCAACCAATACCTGAAATTACATGGTCATCCGATGTCGATCTACATGAAGATCCATCGATGATCATCGCCAGAAGAATCCCAAAAGACACGGCACTGCCCGCGACTCTTCAATTGCTCGGCAACCACTTAGTGCGATTAATTGACTAGCTTTATTACAGTTATTAATCCATTTCTTTGGACGGCCCAATGAGAAGCAAGCATCCGGGAGTTACAAGTCAATTGATTCATGGCATTTAACCCATGAAACTCCTCCCATCATGGCGATTAAATGCCCTTAATCTCCTCCGGCCAATTAGAAGCCAAGAAAAAGGAGTTACAAAATAAAGGACTTAAATCCTGTAACTCCTCCCATTATGTGGCTTAATGACAATAAAAGCCCATAAACTCTCCTAAATGGCTACCAAGAGCCTATAAGTAGGAGACAACCCCAAGCATTCCAGATAGACTGCAGAAAATCTGGAAATTCAGACAGAAAAAGGCATCAGAAATCTAAAAGAAAGAAAGAGAGAAAACTCTGCAAAAGTTATGCACCGGCCACCACTACAAGGTGACAAAAGTCCCTTGGGGGTACCCCTCCCCCAAGGTCCTTGCCTTCTCCTTCTGCCTCCAATGGCTTAGACGTGGCTTTTCAGCCTGTCTACTTAGCTTTTTATTGGACATAGGACCTCCTCTTGGTCTTTATCCACTAAAAATCTAAGGTTATAGGAAAGCCAAGCGAATCAAAAGCATCCTCTATTCTCATCTGCATGGATGATGGCGAAGTCCACATATGGCTTACGACCGTCAATTTGAACGAGTCCCCCAAAATCTCCTGAGAAGTTAGATCCTCCTTTTCTTGCTTTTCATTGTAGTTTGTATTTTTCCAAAAGAGACAAAAATCACAACTCTTGTCTTTCATTATTGATAAGAATTGCAAATCGGCTATAAACGCCAAAAATCGGCTATAAACACCAAAATTGGCTATAAATGCCAAAAAAATCGCCTTTCACGGCAAACCAAGAAAAATGTCTCTTTTCTTAAATATATGTGCAATGGAAAACTTGAAAGAAGTTGATTTCCTTTTTACTTGCGAAGGTCGATCTCCGGATCACTACTTGTAATTCCAAGTAAAATAGAAAATCTGCCACACCCACACAAAAAAATGTTGATGCACGCCTTTGCCCCCCGGTTACGAAAGGGCCAGATCCAACGGACTCCCACGTCCGCCGACCTCGGTAGAACCTAGCAATGAAGCGCTGTCCATCAGAGATGTTTGTAGAACAGGTCAGGCCTACTAGGCAGGCCGCTATGAAAGTACTGATAAAGACTAAGATGGCTGAGGGAACCCCAGTACAAAAATATTTGTTAAAAATGATGTTGGCATTGAATGAGTTAGATGTACCTAGGGCTACGATTGATATAGAATCGCGGATCAACATGATCATTCAATCACTACCGGACTCATTCAAACATTTCGAGACCAGTTATAATGAATTGGAAATAACTATAGCTGAGCTGTCTCGCCAACTGATAGTGTTTGAGAAAATCATGAAGAAAAGACCAACTGCCCTCATGACAGAAAAGTCATTTGCTAGGTCCAAGTCGAAAGGCAAATACCAGGATAGTAAGAAGAAATCAATCATCAAAGGTCCTAAGGTGGAGAATGGTTCTACTAATGGTATGGCCAAGGCCACGGATACTGGAGCAAATGGAAAGTGTTTCCACTGTGGTATGATAGGACATTGGAAGAGGAATTGTCCAGTTTTTCTGTCAAAGGAAAAGACCTCAGGTATGATTGAGTTAGTTGTTTCTGAAGTTAGTTTTTACAACTGGTACTTCAGAATCCTGGTGTGTATACTCCAGTGCAACTAATTACATATGTAATATGTTGTAGGAGTTACAAGTAACCAAGAGGATTAGTGGCGGAGAAAATCATTGTTAACCTGGGATCGAAAGCCAAGGCAGAAGCAGTGTCAGTGGGAGTAGTGACTTAGTTATTTTCAGATATTAAGTTGATTTTGTTAGATACATTATATGTACTATTTTAAGATGAAGTTTTAATTTCTAGTATAATGAATAAGAGTTATTCTAATACTTTTGGTAATGAAATTGTCTTAAAGAGGAACGGTACTCTTATATATTCTGACAAGGTAATCAATGGCCTTTATTTGTTTAACTCCCACAATGTATCAGATACATGACACTGATATTAATAATAGACCATCATTAAATAGGTAGTCACCTTCACCTAATCCAACAAAAATTTGGCACCTGAGGCTAGGTTATATGAACCTAAACAGGATTTACAGGCTAGTGAAAGATGGTATATTGCCTTCATTGGCTATAGAACCGATGTCTGTCTGCTAGTCTTGTCTGGAAGGCAAAATGACCAAAAGACCCTTACTTATCTAAGGGCAGTAGGGCCAAAGATTTATTGGAGTTAGTGTATACTGATGTGTATGGACCCATAATATTAGGGCAAGAGAATGATACGAGTATTTCATCACTTTCACCGATGATTACTCAAGATATGGATACATATACCTTATGCACCGCAAGTCCGAGATTTTTGAAAAGTTCAAAGAGTTTCGAGCAGAAGCGGAAAAGCATTTAGGTAAAAGTATAAATACTCTTCGATGAAATCGAGGAGAAAAATATCTCTCCACTAATTTTATGGTATACCTATCAAAAAATGGGATTCGATCCCTGTTGTTTACTCTTGGTTTGCCTCAACAGAACGGAGTAGCAAAAAGAAGGAACCAGACTCTTTTAGATATGATCAGGCCTATGATTAAGTTTCTACGGATGACCTATATTTTGGGATATGCAATGTATATACTAAACCTCATTCTATCTAAGTCTATACCGGAGACTCCCCGGGAGTTATGGACCGGGCGAAAGCCTAGTCTACAACGTTTTTAGGGTTGTCTAGCACACGTGCTGAATGTTAAGATGGATTAGTTAGAATCGAAGTCGGAAGCATACATATTTATAGAATATCCCAAAAGGTACTAAAGACTGGTTATATTATAATCCCCAAAAGTAGAAAGTTCTTGTTAGCACTAATGCGGTTTTTCTGAAGGAAGATTATATAATTAACCGAAAATCTCTAGAAAAAGGTTATCTTGGAAGAAATTCAAGAGTGATCAATTCCAAGTCCAAGAATAACTTAACTTTAAGAAAATACGCTCATACCAGACCCAGTAGTTACACCAGTGCCTTGTCGTAGTGGGAGCATTGTCAGGACCCCTGACAAGTTCTCGGTTTTGGGAAAGGCTTACGAGGCAATCCCGGAAGAACTGGAACAAGATCCCTGTAACTATGATGAAGCAGTTAATGACATAGTTTCGGGAAGTTAGCTAAATGCTATGAAAGCTGAGATGGAGTCTGTGAACTCCAATCAGGTCTGGACACATGTGGACTTGCCTGCCAATATAAAACCTATTAGGTGCAAGTGGGTTTACAGGAGAAAAAGAGGACCAGATGGAAGAGTTCCATCCAGATACTCTTATCCATTGCGGTTCATCTCGGTGATGAGATTTGGCAAATGGATGTCAAGACAGCGTCTGACGACGACAATCTTGAGGAAGACAGCAGCCAGACGATTTTATAGCTAATAACCAAGTGTAAAGAGTTTGCAAGCTGCATAAGTCCATTTACGGATTCAAGCAGGTATCCCGGAACTAGGAACATCCGTATTGACAAGGCAGTCAAGTCATTTGATTTTTGTCAAAACCTGGATGAGTCGTGTGTGTGCATGAAAAGTCAAGAAGGCAGGGTAGTTTTTCTGATATTATATGTCGACGACATCCTTCTCCCATGGAATCACATAGGGATATCGTCAACAGTAAAAGTTTTGGTTGGCTAAGACTTTTGATAATAAAGGACTTAGGAGAAACCAGTTGCATCCTATCGATCAATTTCCATTGAAATGGGAAAAATGGGATGATAGGCTTATCTCATGATGTTTATATAGATAAGGTGCTAGTACGGTAAGCTATGCTTTGTACTAGACCGGATATTTGTCATGCAGTAGGCCTAGTCAGCAGATATCAGTCTAACTCAGGTCCTTATCATTTAACTTCTAAAAGCTGTGTTCTCAAATACTTGAGAAGGACTAGAGATCACATGTTAATTTACAATAGTGATGAGTTGATTCCAGTCGGTTACATAGATACTAACTTCTAGTCAGATCAAGATTCCAGGAAATCAACTTCTGGGTATGTGTTTATGCTATAGCCTCTTGAGAAGCAGCTTGGCTAAAAAGATTCCTTATGGAACTTGGAGTGGTACTTTTGGCAAGACAGCCGCACACAATTTACTGTAATAACAGCAGGGCAGTCACTAAGTTCAAAGAACCAAGGATCTAAAAAGCATGTACAGAGGAAGTTATCTATGGTCAGACAGATTGTGCAGAGAGGTGATGTACGATCACCAAGATAGCCTCTGCAGACAATCTGGGAGATCCCTTTACTAAGCTTTTGACTATCAAAGTCTTTGGGCTGTAAGTGGACGGGATGTGCATGAGATGCAACCCTAACTGGCATTGAGCCCAAGTGGGAGATTGTTAGTTTTATGGACTCAATCCAGTAGATGATATAATAAATTGATTAATTTCTTTATTTATCAATATATATTTATGCTTTCCTTTCATGAGATGAATTGTGATTTATTATATACTTGCACATAACCAATACGAATGACATGATGGTTCATGAGATAAACCGGAGTCCACAAGTATATTAGATCTAACACATGTTTATGGATGAGATCCACATACAGGAGACATGTGTAGCAAATCTTATACTTAAATATCTTCACAACCAGTGATGAGACTAGACATCTCATACTGACAAGGTTGCAACACTTTGATCATCATGAGATAGTGTGATTTTTCTCGATCATTAGAATGGAAGATTCTGTATCATAGTGCTGGTAGGGGTGCACATCGGGCCCGGGTCCCAGGTTATCGGGCCGGGTTTGGCCCGACCTGATAATTTTTAAGAGATGAATGACCCGACCGATAACCCTGTTAAAAATCTTTGGGTTATCAGGTTTTGGGCCACCGGGTTATAGGGCTATCGGGTTCGGACCGGGTTAAACCCGATTGTCCGGTTAAAAAATTAGGCTTTATGGGGATATACTGAACTGAATGCTCTGGAACTGACTTTAGATATTGATTGGATACATCTGGTTCGTCTCTTACCAAACTTGAACCTTCGTTAAGATCAACATCGGAATCAGTATTGCAGCAGAAGTAAGTCGGAGATCCTTCTTCCTCTCCACCACGAAATTCCAGAACCCCTCTGAGTCAATTCGCTTGCAGAAGGAACGAATGGAATTGACTTGAGAAGAGCAGCCTGGTCGGCTGGATCAGAAAGATCGGGGTGTTCATGGAGGGCGACGATGGTGGCGGCTTTGAGGAGGTGTCGACGGAGCCATCGATGGAGAGCTCACGGCGGTTGAGGGTTTCTATGGTTTGGTTGGTGGAGTGGTGGAGAGATTGGAGCCTGTGGTGGATGGCTTAGGTTTTGGAGAGGAGGTCTTGTTAGAGGGAGGAGAAGTGGGAGGAGAGGTCTTTCTAGAGGAGAATGCAGGTGGTGACAAGGGAGGATTGCTTTTCCAATTCATTGAAGCTGGATTGGATTGGATTTGGGTTTTAATTTGGTGGTATAGGAGCGTTTGGAGGGCAGATTGCGGTTGGGGAAGACCCCATCGTGTCACAATTGCAGTGCATATGAAAGTGAAATGAGAGAGGGGAAGAAGCCCTAAGTTGGTAGGGGAGAAGGGAAAGGGAAAAGTATTTGGGATGTCCCACATAGAACATTTACGAAGTGAAGCACAAGAAAAAAGTCAATAAAATGACATAGAAGGCCAGTTGTAACTAGTCATATTATTTTATTATGGTTAACAACCGGGTTATCGGGTCACCCGATAACCAGAAAATCTTGAATTCAGTGAACCGAAACCTGGTCCTATTAAGAATTTATCGGGTCGGGTTTGACCCAGACCGATATGAAAGGCTTCGGACCTGCCCGATAAGCATTGGGTCGGTCCGAGTCTAGAAGCCCGATGAACACCCCTAAGTGCTGGTACATTGGCTGTATTGAAGGACCATGAGAAGCACCTTATAAACACTGTCTTTACTTTAAGGTATGCTCTCATAATTCCCTAGCACTTGGCTCTCAATCCCGAGACATTAATGAACTCAAGTTTCTATCTATTCATTTGCTTTTAGTCACCAATGAGGGAGGCCAACTGTAGGTTATCACCTTAGTGATTTGGGTACGTGGTAGTAGGACAGTGGAAACATTCAATGGTCAAGATGGAATCTATCTCTAATATCTCCATGTGCCAATTAATGGATTTATCATTGGTAAGTGCGCACCCATTCATATTAAGAGTTAATTGGAAAGGTACCTATGATCATTATAATTAATTAGGGCTCAAGGATAATAAAATGTGGATCTAATTTGGAAGATAGGTCCAATTGATCCATGGATATCGATAGAGGGGCCTACTTGTGGTAATGTGGAAGTTTAGGGTCTTCTATGTAATATTCCTATGACTGGAGTTCAATTGTATTTATATAATGGAGTTATTTGCAATTAACTGTGGGCCCGGATTGCACATGAGATGTGGGGTCGCGAGTCCTAGTTGAAGCCAGCTTTCTAGGGAATCCCTAGTGGTCCCCACGCTAGCCCAATTATTAAGTTACTAATTCTAGCTGAACTCTAAAAGGAATGTTACTATTTCTATTTGAAGTGAGACTTCTAATAGTGGTAATAGTAAACTTACTAATTTCAGTAGAAGTGAGACTTCTATTTTAATTAAAAAGAGAAAGTTACTAATTCTTAATTGAAGTAAGACTTCTATTTTAATTAGTAAAGAAGAGGTTGCTTTAAGCTATAAATATATGAGGAAAAAGAGGTGGACACTTCTTATGCCATTCCTAGCGATTCATGCCCAAGGCTTTTAGGTGCAAGTGTTGCACGTCCAGCCCTCTCTCTCTCTCTCTCTTAGTGCAAGTTGTTTCACACCCCTCCTCTTTGTGCAAGAGTTGCACACACTTTCTCTTCTAGTTCCTCCTTTGAGTTTCATAGTAGTTTTCTCTTGGAGATCCCACCATCTTCTTGAGAAAAAAGAGAATCTGATACGGGTCATAGCGTGGAAGATCAAGAGGTCTTGGAGATCCCTAGTTGATAAGTGAAAGAGTTTCATCATCAAAGAAAGACGCAACTTCTCCATTAGAGCACAACCGAGCTCCAAAGATATAATCCACTTCCTTACATATTTAGGTTATTATGGATGCTTGTTAGTTGCTAGTTTTATATCTTCTAGATAGAATTATTTACTGATCATGATGGCTGAGATTGAGGGTATGCATCCTGAATTGGGTTTTGTTGCCTTCTGGATAGATGATCCCTGCATCAAGTGGGTCAAAAGTTTTTGAAACATATCCTAGCGGCCCACCTAATTCCAACAGTTACTACTACTACGAGAAGCAGGCCGGTGAGATCTCAGAGGATCCCCAACCAACAGAGGTGGAACGAGAGTGGCATGCTGATGACGTAGAGCAGTGTCATCACATCCGGCATGAGAGAGATTTACATGGGACTTCATTTAGATATATTCTTTTTTTTATTTCTCTCGTTGGACATTTATTCATTGACTTGGTTTTCTTTTATTGGCCTTGTTTATTGGGTTGGCCAATGTAATAATTAACTTGATACTTTAGTTTTGTTTATTTATCTTTCTTGCACCTTTAATAATTAATGATAATTATTATTCACTGTTGATGTTCCATATGCCTAGAGTTGTATGAACTCTATAATTATTGTAATACATGATGCTTGAATTATTATATCCTCACATCGGACTTTACAATCTGTGGGCCCAAAGGATAAAATTTTTAATTAGTCCTAAATCTTACTCTCCTGATCCGGTTTATTCTTTAATTGGGTTTGGGGGACGTGAAACTAGTAGTCCCCACGCTAGCCCAATTATTAGAAAGTTTCTAATTCTAGTTGAACTCTAAAAGGAAAGTTACTATTTCTATTTGAAGTGAGACTTCTAATGGTGGTAATAGTAAAGTTACTAATATTAGTAGAAGTGAGACTTCTATTTTAATTAGAAAAAAAATAGAAAGATACTAATCATTTTTGAAGTGAGACTTCTAATTATGATATAGTAAGTTACTAATTATTGTGGAAGTAAGACTTCTATTTTAATTAGTAAAAGAAGAGACTTACTAATTGTTAGAGAAGTGAGACTTCTATTTCAATTAGAAAAAGAAGGAGGTTTTGTGCTATAAATAGAGGAGAGGTCTGGACTTCCAAGTAGTTGTTTTTTGGGGATTCACGCCCAAGCTTTGAATGTGCAAGTGTTGCATGACCAACCCTCCATAGTGCAAGTGTTGCACATCTTCTTCTTCTCTCTTGTCTCTTATAGTTTCTCCTTTGAGTTCCTAGCAGTTTTCTCTTGAAGATCCCACCATCTTCTTGAGAAAATGAGAATTTGATATGGGTCATAGCGTGGAAGATCAAGAGGTCTTGGAGATTCCTATTTGATTAGTGAAAGAGTTTCATCATAAAAGAAAGTGTACGACCCTGACCCGAGAGACCTCGATTAGTGTTAATTAAGGGGTGTTTTAGCTCTAAGTGTGTTTAGTGGATTTTTGTTTAGTTTTGGGTTAGAATAGCATGTTAAATAGCTCTGGGAACTTTTGAGAGACTTCTGGGTTTGATGGGACCCTTTCGGGGTTCTTTTTACGATTTTGTGTGACCTTGGGAGTTTATTCTTGATTTCCTAAAATTCATGTTTTAATCCCATTTGACTTACCTTGTTAATCCCTACAACTTTCATGTTGACATCGTTCCCATTCGAGAGCCCTAAACCTGACTTTTCCCAATTTGAGGGAAAAATGATCTTTTTAACCCAAAATCTGGATACTATTTTCAATGTCACCAAAACCCACAAAACATATACTTTTTGAAAACCAGATATTTGGTCAAGCAACTTTGTCTTCTTCGTCGATATTATTTGAGGTCCCGAAATGCATGTTTTTAGCCCGACAAGTACTGTAAGTTGTGGGACTTACTCCCTCTTTGCTATATACAGGAACCCTTTCTTCTCTTATACCCTTCCTTGCCCTAATTACTATTCTAAGAAAGGAATCCCAGCAGCCACCGTCCCTTCCTTGTTCTTCTTGATTTCTTCATCACAAATCCACACTAAACTCTTGCATATTCAAGATTTGATCTCCGAATCATCATCCTCTCCTCAAGAGCTTCCATTTGGTATCATTTGTGGAGGGATCCATCGACCTTGCACTTTTCCTTGAGCTAGCCTTGTTCATTTGAGAACCTTATAAGTAAGAGATCCGTTCCATCTCCTAGATTCTTATTTATTAAACCCTTGAGACTCTTCGTTTTTATTATTGGAAGTTTTCCCTTTGTTTTGATATTCTATGGTTTGGATTTGGGGTTTTTTTTTGTGTAGATTGTTGTTTTGGCTTGAAGGTTGTGTTTGTGGCTTGGAATTGTTAGCTTTGGACTTAAAGCAAGTGGATGAAATGATTTATTTGATGCTAAATCATATTTATGCATATTCTTGATTTCTCATTAATGACTCAATTTGCTTAAACCATCTTTTAAGACTTGTCTTCTATTGATCTCAAATGCATCAACTAATGTATATTTCCATCTCATTTTGTCTATTAGAAATATACATGGATTTGTGCTAAACTTGAATGGTTAATTATGGATTTTTATGGGTTCTTTCTCCTTATGATTTGATGGAAGAATGGATGAGATTGAATAATGGATTTGTAGTGAGGAATTGGAATTGTGATTGATGAAATGGAGGAGCTTTTAGCTCAGTTTATTGTAGGGAATTGTTGTATAGAAATGTTAAATGTTTGGAGGAAGGAAGGGCTGAAAAATAGCTTTAGAATTCTGTGTTCGCAGCAATGTCGGTCAGGCTCTCGGTTAGATAGTGAACTGACACCCTCTTGATTCAAATTCCAGAGAGCTGCATTTTCTGAAATGTTCTGATGCTGAAGTGTCTACTAACCGACAGGTGACCGACACTAGTTCAGTTCAAATTCCAGAGAGTTGTCTTTCCTCTGACCCGGATGCTCGGTTAGCATGTCGGTCAGCCCTCGGCTAGCCAACAGCCAACCAAGAAGCTGACCGACACTATGAAATTTAATTGATTCCTTTTGAAGAATCATGTGGGACTATATTGAGGAAGAAAACCCGTCATCATGATGTTATTAAGGTCTTTTTTAGACTTGTCGATGTATGTTAGGCCCCAAAATGTTTTTAATCCTTAAAGAGTACCAAATGTATATCAAACCTAACATACGGAACCCTATTTACATTGATTCAAATCTTGGACCTTTAACACTTGGCCCGGAAAGTATAGAAATCCATTTGTACTTGATTTTATCGGATTTCACCTGCACATTTCAAGTTTCATATCTTGTAACTAGCCTTGCCCCAAATATTGCTTATAGTAATTTTGTTATCTCGTTTATGCCCGACCCGATATTGATGTGCTTTTGTGCCTATGGGCACCCCGTCCCGTATATGTATCTATTTTTTTTTATTTAGTGAATGTGACCTATGAGTCAGCACCACTAAGCTTGGACGACCTTCTTAGTTTGATCCACTGACTTGGAGATCCCCCTCCCGTCCCGCCAGCTGCAGCTTGGATCCCGCAGAGTATATACCCGGTTCGCTACTGTGGTCCCGTAGAGTATCTATGTATATTATTATATTTAATCATTGATTCTCCTCACCTTGTGTGACAGAGGTCAATGTCCCAATGTGCTCTCATCACTTTAGTGAGAGAGGATTTAGCTTGGTGTGGTTGCCATCTTGACAGTTCCCTATTCTTGGTACCTTTACTTGCTTTATATTGTTCATGTCGTTTCTTAATAAATGATGCTTTTACTTTTATGAAATTCAATATTTATATACATGTTTTCCTACTCTCTTGCGAGGTATCATTGTTTATATTATTGTTATATCTTTTCACCCACCTGCCAGACTATCGTGTATGATCCATTTATTTTGGTACTCAAGTCCCAAACTCGTTTGCCTTTGAGGAGGAGCCTGAGGAGGCGGTTGATGAACCACAGCGCGTGATTGAGTGGCAAGCTGACGATGTTATGTAAACATTCGGTCAATCTTAGAGATTCGACACCTTTTTGGGAAATTTTGTTTAATAACTTTTGGGGGTATTCTTTTGTGATGTACTGGCCTTTGTTGACCTTTATTTTGGGGGAAATTAACTAACTGATCTTTTGTATAATCATTAACTTCATGCTTTTGGGAAATGCTAATACGATCATTGCTCATTCTGATATTATGTTGTCTTTAATTATGAATTCGGTCTTGTTTATAGTTTGGTATGAATATGATTTACTACACGCTTCCGCATATTGAAAATGTATATGTGTTTATGTGAGATGATTTGTATGGATAATCCTCACCGTGGAATCCTGGGGGAAATCACGTGCACGGATAAAATGTTTTCTTTATTTTCATGTACGGATTAGCCAACCAAAGAGATGCACATGGCGCGGCATCAACAGTTCGCACTTTAGATCCCAGACTTGGCCCCTAACCCGGTCCGAGGTCGTGACAGAAAGACACAAATTCTCCATTACAACACAACCGAGCTCCAAAGGTATAATCTACTTCCTTGTATGTTGTAGATTTTTATGGTAGCTTGTTTGTTGCTGTACTATCTTCTTGATAGGTTTATTTATTGATCATGATGGCTGCGATTGAGGGTATGTATCTTGGATTGGGTTTGTAGTCTTCTGGATAGTTGATCACTGCTTTAAGTTGGTCAAATGTTTTTGAAACCTATTCTAGAGGCCCATCTATTTTCAATAATTGGTATCAGAGCCATACCGCATCTCTAATCATGTTAGATCAGTTATCTAAATCTAATCTTTGCATGAGATGTGAAGAGGATAAACCTAGGGCTTTGTAAGGATCAGATTTGTTGATTTTATGCTTATTATATCTTTAATGAATGAAATAGAAGTGACTGGTTCGGAAAAAAAAAAGATAGCGTTCTACAGGTTTTCCACCCCGGGTCACTCGAGTGAACTTAGGTCCGTTCGAGCGAACCAGGTACTGGAATGGGTCCGCTCGAGCGAACTAAGTGCAGAGAGTTTCTGTTTTGGCTGTCCGAGGTTTTCATCATGAGTTGATGAATGGAATCTTCCTAAACCTAGTCCCTACTATGTTCATGATACTAACTTTGCAGTTTCATGTCCTCTCCATGATGGACAGCGCTTCTATCGCTCAGTTCTACCGAGGTCGGCGGACGTGGGAGTCCATTTGGGTCCGACCCTTTCGTAACCGGGGGGGCAGAGGCGTGCATCAATATTTTTGTGTGGGTGTACCAGATTTTCTATTTTACTTGGAATTGCAAGTGGTGATCTGGAGATCAACCTTCGCAAGTAAAACAGAAATCAACTTCTTTCAAGTTTTCCATTGCACATATATTTAAGAAAAGAGACATTTTTCTTAATTTGCCGTGAAAGGCGATTTTTTTGGCATTTATAGCCGATTTTATAATTCTTATCAATAATGAAAGACAAGAGTTGGGATTTTTGTCTCTTTTGGAAAAATACAAACTACAATGGAAAGCAAGAAAAGGAGGATCTAACTTCTCAGGAGATTGTGGGGGACTCATTCAGATTGACGGTCGCAAGCCATATGTGGACTTCGCCATCATCCATGCAGATGAGAATAGAGGATGCTCTTGATTCGCTTGGCTTGGCTATAACCTCAGGTTTTTAGAGGACAAAGACCCAAAGGAGGTCCTATGTCTAATAAAAAACTAAGTAGACGAGCTGAAAAGCCACGTCTAAGCCATTGGAGGCAGAAGGAGAAGGCAAGGACCTTGGGGGGGGGGGTACCCCCAAAGGGACTTTTGTCAACTTGTAGCGGTGGTTGGTTTAGAACTTCCGCAGAGTTTTCTCTCTTTCTTTCTCTTAGATTTTTGATGCCTTTTTCTGTCTGAGTTTCCGAATTTTCTGTAGTCTGTCGTGTTCTTCATTCTTCTTGTAGTGCTCTCCTATTTATAGGCTTTATGGTAGCCATTTAGGAGGGTTTATGGGCTTTTATTGTCATTAAGACTCATAACGGGAGGAGTTACAGGATTTAATTCCTTTATTTTGTAACTCCTTTTTCTTGGCTTCTGATTGGCCGGAGGAGATTGAGGGCATTTAATCGCCTTTAATCGCCATGATGGGAGGAGTTTCATGGGTCAACTGCCATGAATCAATTGACTTGTAACTCCCGAATGCTTGCTTCTGATTGGGCCGTCCAAAGAAATGGATTAATGACTGTAATAAAGCTAGTCAATTAATCACATTAAGTGGTTGCCGAGCAGTTGAAGAGTCGCGGGCCGTGCCGCGTCTTTTGGGATTCTTCTGGCAATGATTATCGATGGATCTTCATGTAGATCGATATCGGATGACCATGTACCTTCAGGTATTGGTTGCCAATAGTGGGTCGGTGCCATCTGTCCTGTCAATTTCTCAATCGGTCGGGTAGAAAGCACAATCTTTTGGTTGATCGGTTGGCGATCAATGTTGATTTTGATACTCTTGATGATTGACCCATGATTTTGACGGATGTCAAAGGATTTTGTGTCTCAAAAGTATGAATTTTGGAAAATCCCAGGGGTTGGACACTTTGAATTGCGAAAAACGATGAAAAATGAGGCTTCCGGGGCCCCCCCGGCGATCCTAGGCTCCATGGTCCCCGGCGACCATGGGCCAGGGTCGCAGGGTCTTCGACCCTGGGGGGTTTTCCCCCTTTTTGTCCCGTTTTGGGTCCGTTTTTTATGTTTTTTTTCTTTTTTCTTCTGTATTTTTTCTTGACATTTTTTATTATTTATTGGCCTGATTTCCCTATAGAAAACTTGATGAGAATCCTTGCATTTTTGGTTTGCAAAGTTTCTAATTTTCCGAGAAAGCCGAAGACTTTGTCGCGCAGAGCTGTCGATTTTCCGTCAGAAGCTGAAACTAGGTCAAACGATGTCGGAATGACCTGAAATTTGGGGTGAAGCCTCCTGGGCAATAAATAAGACCAACCATAGGCTTTTGATTGAGTTTTGAAGCCATTAGGGGTTTTATCACTAGTAGACTTATTTTTGTCGCGATAAAGATATCGCGGCTTGATGTGCGGTCAACCGATGTCCAATTGACTTGAAATTTGACATGGAACCTATTGGAGTCATTTTAAGATGATCCATAGGCTCTGTCTTGGAAACCATGGTCCCAGGGAGCTTCGCCGCCGAGAGGACTGATTTGACTTCCGAGCGTCAAAGTCTGATCAAATGTTGTCGAAATGACCTGAAATTTGACGTGTAGCCCTTTGTAAGCATGTTGAAGCCGTCCGTGTGCTCTATCTGATGAGTAATGGCCTCGATGGTTCTCTCCCCCGAGAGGCTTGATTTAGCTGTTCGAGGGTTGATGTAGGGCCAAACGTTGCCGGTTTGACTCGGAACTTGGCATGGAGCCTTTTGGATGTATTTTGAGACCATCCATCGGCTCTGATCGAAGATTTGGTGTCTCCGATGCTTTCGCCGCCGGGAACCCCTTTTCAGCTGCCGGAGAAGCGAAGCTAGGCTAAATGATTTTGAAATGGCCTGAAACTTCTTGTGTACTCCTCTTTTGGCTGTCTTGAAGGATCTTACAGTTTTTTTTTTATTCTGACAAGATTTGATTTTTTGGAAGTAGCATTGCCTATTTATGGCAGGTTGCAACTTCATGTAGCTATTTGGATCTTGAAGAGGTAAAGTGACATTTTTGCTGTCAACAAATGCCCCATTGAGGTGCAGTGACGAGTTGCTTAACTTTTGTAGTCGATGTGCCTCGAAGAGATTTTTTTAAGGAGAGCTTATGACTTGACCAAGAGTCTTTGAGCAGTCTTTCTTTTGGTATTTGTAGTCTTTTGAGCTTCCTGGGGAATTTTATGGTAGTGAAAGGAATCACGTACCATCTCAAGGCAAAGTTTTGAAGATGACATCAGGGATGTGGATTTGGGTTTTAACCTTGTGACCTAACAAGCTGTATGTGGCAGGTTAGGGAGTCGGGTTTGGTTTTGACCGTGTGACCCAACAAGCTGTATGTGGGATGTTGGGGGGTCGATTTAGGTTATGATCTTGTGACCTAACAAGCTGTATGTGGCAAGTTAGGGGACCAAGATTTGGTTTGGATTTTTGTGGAATGTCAATTTCAAGATTTTGGCTCAATTTGGTATATGAGGTTGGATGGTTTGATTTCTGGAAGCTCATGGGGCTTGGAATTCTTTTTTGTATGGTCCAATCAACTCAAAAGAGGCATGGAACCATTTTTGTAAGCTCTTGGTAAGAGGGATTTCTCTTTGACTAAAAGCCCAAAAAAAAATTTCTTTTAGTGCCTAGGTGGTCAAATCTGGCCTCATATGGGCTAACCCATGGGACCTTAAGCTTTTGAAATGGCTTGGATCTGATATGGTGTCATTTCTTTAAAGAATATCTAAAAATATCTCCTTTGGATAGGGAATATCTAAGAATATCTTTACTTGGAGAGAATCTCTCATGTTCCCTTTATTTTGGGAGAGAATATCTCAAGATATCTTTCTTTGGGAGAGAATATCTAAAATCTCCTATCTTTTGGGAGAAAATCTCTCATTGATTTCTTTTTTGGAGAGAATCCCTCAAGATATCTTTCTTTTGGGAAAGAATCTTTCTAATTTCTTTCTTTTGGTAAGGTTACTAATTAGTAATACTTACCTCTTTTTTCTTTCATTCTTTGGTTTGCTCTCTTCTATAAAAGCAAGGAGGAGGTTGGATCTCTTGCTCTTATTGCTTTCTTTTGCAACAATCCCAAGAGGGCTTCAAGACCAAGAGTTCTTCTTCTTCAAGATCTTCAAGACTTTTCTTCTTCTTCTCCATCAATGGCTTCAAGTAAGTTCCCTTTTTCAAGAAAACTCCATTGTAGGAAATAGGATGAAAAAAAAAGTTCTTTCCTTTTTTGTTTCTTTTCCACGTGTTTTCTCTTTTTTTTTACACGTTTTTTTTTCATGCTTTCTTTTTTTTTTTGCATGTTTGTTTTTTTTTTCCTTTTGTGGGCCATATGGACAGATTCGTACGAATCTGGCCATACGGCCACGTGGCCTGTGGGCCAGCCTCCTTTTCTTTTTGTTTTCTTTCTCTCCCCTTTTTTTTTGAGAAAATTTTCTATTTTTTTTTTGTTCTTTTTCTTTCTCCTTTCTCTCTTTTTTTTTTGAGAAAGTTTCTTTTCTTTTTTTTTTTTGCTCATCATGATAATGTAATTTTTTTTTCAAACCAAGATGTTCATGCATGTATATTGAATTGTAGCATGATATGATAGCATACCTGAAAGGTTTTGCAAATTGGGAATTTGGAGCTCGCAACGATGTTGAGCCCTTCCTGATTTTGAGAAGACTTTTAGGTTTCGAAAGTTTGGAGTTTCGGAGCTCGCAGCAATGTTGAGCCCATCTTCAAGCTTTGTATTTCTTTCGGAGTAGTTCCTTTTCTTCGGAATTGCCCCGGCATCATGTCAAAATTTCGCTAGATTTTTTTTTAGCGAAATCATGTCATTTTGATGATTGATGTTTTTCTTTTCCATCCTTTGCAGGTGGTTCCTCTAGAACGAACAAGGGTAAAGAGCCTGCTATCAGCGTACCTCGTCGATCTTCTAATCCGGCTGTTCAGCAGGCTTGGGACAAGGTTCAGTATATTGAGAGAAACCTGGAAGAGTGTGACTCTCTCAATAAAGATGAGATGAGGCAGCGACTGATCGCTCTCAAGGGAGAGGAATTCTATAAGATCATGGTAAGCAGTCGTCCATGGGTGATAGACGATCAGAGGGTTTTGCCCAAGCCTACCTTATTCTTTGGTGATGCCGTCCCTGATGACATAACATACCAGAGGAGATGTTTTCAGTTTTCTTTCACAGCTGATAGTGAGAAGAAGACTGTTGCTACCCGGTCGACGTTTGATCGCACCGTCTCGATCATGAGCCTTGCCCCCACGTGCTCTAAGAGGGAAGATCCTCCAAGCTGGGTGAGAAGGACAAATGTAATCAAGACCGGGGTTTTTGTTGGCGGTTCTCCTGGATATACGGAGAAGTCGCCGGCTGACATGGACATGTTGATGCCGGCCAGCGGCTACCAGGGCTCTGATTATCCGTCGGTCGATTTGGGACCGGTGGGCCTTGGCATTTTCAGCGGTGACGACAGTAATTGGGTGAAGCCTTTTCGACTTCGTGGCCGTTTCAGTGCTGACTCCAAGTGGAAGTCGTGACTGATCGCATCCTGCTGATTGGTGGTGCCATTTTGAAGGAAGCCGGGATTTTTGATGCAGTTCGCGCCTTTAGGGAGACTGTGATCTTTTCCGACGAGGCCTTCATGGCTATGTTCGAGACATTCCTTCCACAAACCAATACCTTCGTTGTGACAAATGGTGAGATTGGTTTCTCTTTGAAGGAGCTGAGCGCCATTACTAGATTGCCCATCCTTGGCAAACTCTATGAGGAGTTTATGCCGATCGACAGCATCCTCGAGGAGTAGTCGGAGGAGTTCAGGCTTCTGTACTTTAAGATTGTTGCCTTTTATGATTTTTGGAAGGAGAAGGAGGGTTTGAAAGTTACATCCAGTAGTTGGAAGAGTTTTAACTCTTCTTCTCCTAACTTCTTTGAAAGTGGGGAGTCTTCTGATAGCATGACCCGGGAAGACATGGCTAAGGATCCGGGTTCAAAGAAGATCTTGGCTATGCAAGAAGAGTTGAGAGATTTCTATGCGAGTACAAACACCATATGTCCTGACATTGCACTGCGGAGAGATCTCGCTGTTTATCTCACTTATTGGCTTGGTGAGGCCGTTTTTGCTGGAGGAAAAGGAACGCACATCAGGCCGCATTATATTTTTCTGGCTTGTCAGATGGCATTTGGAGAGCAGCTTGCTTTGGTGCCAGCTCTTTACTCCTCCTTGTGCACCGAACTACAGGCTGCTGCTTTTTTTGTTCGGCTTGGGCTCTCAATGAATAGGGTATTTTCAGCCCACATCTTTTATTCATGGTACGTGTACCACTGTCCTGGCTTCCACCGGCTAGGTGTTGCACAGGATGATGATCCTCTGATGATTCGGCTGGTTAAGGGCAAAGCCGTGTTTGAATCACTTTTGTTTGCCTGCATGAGGATCCGACGGTTCAGGGACGTCAAGATGGGGCAGTCTTCAGTGAAGCTTTCTCCGGAGTTACGGAAGAAGGCTTTTGATTTTGGTGCCTCCCGAGACTCTACCAAGGCGGGGTCGGGAAGGCGTTACTCCTTGACAAACGCAAAGAAGGAGTGGCTTTTCAGCATACGTGTCGGCACGATGGTGTACCGCAGACATCTTTTCATCGACATCCAGCCGTATGTACCTTCTCGGTTTGCTCTGTAGTTGGGCTTTTCTCAAGGCGTTGTTGGAGCGCCTTCAAGCATGGTGAAGCGCTTTGGAGGTTTACAAGATGGGAGAAACGCATGGGCTTTCTATAGTGCTAAAGACACTACTGCCATGATTTCTTATCCTTTGTTGTCGACTTCCCGGACTGCCGGCTTTGCGAAGTGGTTCTCGGAGAGCTTTTCGGCATATCGGGGGCTTTCCAAGAAGGAGCTGGATGTGAAGTTGTCATCTGGAAAGGGCCTTGGAAAGTCGGATGGCGTCTGGCGAGAGGAAGTTTGGGCCTTCCTTTCTGGAGAGAAGCACAAGATAGGCTTTCTCGGTGACCAGGGCGTCATTGGTTCTGAAGCTGTTCAAGAAATACCTAATGAGGCTTTAGAGCAGCTAGAACAGGAGGAAGCTGAACTTGATGCTTGGATGCAAGCGGCGCAGAGGCAAGCTTCCGTGGAGTCTACTGGCAAGAGTAGACCATCCAATGAGGAGTCAAGTGGGAAACCTGACTCTGACGTGGGGCAGGTTCTTCTAAGAAGTGAGCCCATCGAAGTAAGTGGAAGAGGAGTCATCATCGCAGCAAGGGGCAGCATGAGGACTCTCCTGACATAGAAGTCCCTCTTACTCTCAGTGAGGAGGTGCCAGTGGATGCTGACGAGCCTCCAGAGAAGAGAAGCCGAGAAGAAGAGACCGTCGGTGAGGGTGTGATTCTTCATATTTCTCTTTCTATTTCTTTTCATGGGATTCTTCCATGTTCTGATTTGCTTTCTCCCCCTGCTGCTATTTTTTTAGCAGAGGATGAAGACTTGGCGATGCCTGAGGTTCCTGCCGATGAGGTGGTGACGGATCCTGTCGGGGCACCTGAAGAAGAACCGAGGGACTCTGGAGTGAATCCAGAATCTCCAATTGGTATGACTTCTTTTGCTTTCTTTTTCTTTTTTATTTTGCCTATGACTTGGTTTGCTAACATTTTTCTCGTCAGCTGAGTTGCCACAGGATTCCGATGACTTTGAACCATCGATGGACGCAAATGTTGACGATGCTTCCGATGAGTTCATGGAGGAAGAGAGTGTTCCGCCAGTCGTCGAAGAAGGTATTTTGTAGTAATAACCCTGATAATTATTTTCAAACAAGATCATATTCATACCTTTTTGTGTTTCTTTGGCAGGTTTTGAAGTGACAGAGGAGAGTCCGTCGCTTCCTTCAGAACCAGAGCAAGAGATACCGAAGGTCGATCCAGAGGTAGAGACTCCTGGGACCAGTTCTGACACTGTTGAGGAGATACCTTGTGCTGAGATTCCTTCCCGGGCAGCTCCAACTGGAAAGAGTTCTTTTATTACTCTTCCAATGGGTGATGACATGAGCAGCCGACCAACAGAGCGGGGCGAATCTTCAGCTGGGCCATCTCTTCTTTTTGCGAAGAAGGTGGTGGTGCGGGTTCTGAGCTCTTGGATTGAGACTCTCCTTTTTGGGCAATTAGATGCCGGATTTGGCATAATCCAGCATGTGCACGAGATTCTCAGTGATGCCGAAGAGGCTGGTCTGGATGTCACAGGTGCCAGGGCGATCGTTGATAGGATCATTGCACTGGGTGACAAGTGGTTTGAGACCATGGGTTTTGCTGACGACCAGTTCTTCAAGGAGATGTTCCTGGACCCTGCTGATGAGGCTAGGTCTGACCTGAATGAGGCTACACAAAGCAGGAAGCAGATAGTATGAGAGAAGAACTTAGAAGAGCTAGCCATCATTGGGCTGACACATGACCTTAACATCCTTGATAGGGAGGTCAATGAGGCCAGGAAACGTCTTGAGCATTTAAAGGCACAAGTCGCTACCAATTGGGCTGCTATAGCAGAGGCTCGCGACAAGGAGAGTGCTCTGATTTGCCGGGTTGCAGATGCTGATCGAGTTCTTGAAAGGAAGTTTCAAGAGGACAAAAAATGGCAAATTGCTCAGGATAAGCTTCCCGGTGTGAAAGAAGGGTTACAGCCCGCCCCAGCATCTCATGGCAAGTTCCTGAAGAAGCGTGCCTTGGAATCCCTGACGACTGAGGCCAAAAGTTTGCTTGAGGAGCTGAAATCTTGGCTGGAGACCATCTTTGGCTGAGCTTCTAATTTTTGTAGCAGAAACTACCCTTTTTTTTTGTACCACATGTTTTTTTTTTACTCTTTTTTTTATAATGTTTGTGAACACTTTCTTCTTTTTTTTTTGGTACCGCATGTATTTTTTTTTTGTACTCTTTTTTTTTGTTTTCCCTACGATCACTTAAATCTTTTTGTGATGAAAGCAATTGCTAAATGGGATTTGGTCAAAAGCTTGTCATTTTGTGAAAATCTTTTGTGAAATGATTGTTGTGGCATAGGAGCCAGATTTTTGTTCGTGGCATGGAAGCTGGTTTTCTGGCATTTATAGCCGGTTTTGGTGGCATCTATAGCCGGTTTGGTGGCATTTATAGCCTATTTTGGTGGCATTGATAGCCGAGTTTTTTTTTCTTTGAAAATCAAGTTTTGATTTGTGGGTTGATAGCCGGTTTTGATTTGTGGCATTGATAGCTAGTTTGGTGGCATTTATAGCCTGTTTTGGTGGCATTTATAACCGGTTTTAGTGGCATTTATAGCCGGTTTGGCTTTCAAAAATGCAAGTATCGACTGAAAGTCGCCTCCCTGCTGAATGGTCTCGCAAGTATCGATGGAATGTCACATCCTTGCTCATTCAGTTGCGAGTATCGATGGAATGTCGCATCCTCGCAGACTTGGTGCAAGTATCGATGGAATGTCGCTTCCTTGCTTTTCAAAAATTTTGGTTTTGCAGGTACTGACTTGATGTCGTTTCCCCACGATTTTTGAAATTTGTGGTTTTTTCGAACCTTTGGGTTGTGGATATCAACTGCAATGTTGCATCTCCACGGTTTCTTGGTTTTTTGCAAGTATCGACGAAATGTCGCTTCCCTACGATTTTGGAAGTGTCGAGCGTGGTTCGCATGCTTCCGATTTGTGCGAGTATCGACTGAGCGTCGCTTCCCCGCAGTTTTTAAAAAACCCATTTTTTATTTAAAGACACGAGGGCCATAAGTTTTGACCTAAAACCATTTTGGCGGTAAAAGGCAGGGTGGACTAGGGTGGAAATCCCTGAATCCAGATTTTGTTTCAAACCATGAATTTTGGGTTCAAGGGTTGAAAATTTTGGTCAAGTTAGGGAAATGTTCCTAAACTTATACCTTTTTTTATTTTTAATAATGAAACGATGAAAGTAAGCATTGTTTAAATTTCTAGAAATTACAACATTTGATATGAAAATTCTAAAAAGAGTGGGTTTTGCAAGCAGTACCTGGAAACTGGTTTTGGCCATACAGGCATGGCTCTTACCCAGTTAGGTAAGTCTTCAAGGGTAGTACCCGCTTTAAGAACTTGCCGTTGATCGGCAGCATACATCTGTCACCCTCCATGTTTAGGAGTGCGCATGCGCCGTTGGAGAAAACCTTGTCGATGACGTAAGGTCCCTCCCATTTTGGCTCAAACTTGCCTTTGGACTTGTGAGCGAAGATCATTGGTCTTTTTACTGTAAGAACCAAATCACCCTTTTTTGCAGGCGCGTTGCCTGACCTTTTTGTCGAAAGATCCTGCCATGCGTGCTTAGTAAAGTTCAATGATTTGCCGAGCTTCGAGCCGTCTCTCATCGAGATTGTCCAGCTCATGGAGTCGCAATTTGACATTGCTTTCTTGAGTCATGTCATTTTGCAAGGATACCCTCAAAGAAGGAATTTTTACTTCCAAGGGTACAGCAGCTTCGCATCCAGAGACCAAGGAGAATGGTGTGCTATGGGTTGGTCCTCAAACGGTGGTCCGATAGGCCCACAAAGCTTCAGACAGTTTGTCGCTCCAGTCTCTTTTGTGACTAGAGACCATTTTTTTGAGGATTTTGCAGAGTGTCTTGTTGAAGGCTTCTGCTAATCCGTTTGCTGCCGGATTGTATGGAGTTGAAGGACAGCTTTGGATTTTGTATTTGTCGCAGAACCTGTAGAATCGGTGATTCTGGAATTGTGGTCCGTTATCATGGATGAATAATTTGGGTATGCCGAAATGACAAATAATGTTGGTGCGCAGGAACTGAAGGACTGATGAGGTCTTCATTTCGTTGAGCGCAAATGCTTCTGACCACTTGGAGAAATAATCTATAGCGGCGAAGATGAAGCGATGACCTCTCCTTGAAGGGGGAGAAATAGGACCTATGATGTCCATACCCCAGGCTTCGAAAGGCCATGAAATCACTGTAGGATGTAGCCAGTCTGGAGGCATGTGAATGTAATCTCCATGAACTTGACGATGTGTCGTCTTCTGGCTCTGAATCCGAATCCGTGTCTTGCATGAAAGACACGAAAGAGATAACAAATTTGCCCCCAGATTTTTGCTTTGCCTTCTTCACTTTAGTTGTGATGACCAATGGCTTTGAAGGTTTGAGGGAGATGAAGAAGGGAGTTTGAATACTCTCTTCAGATTTACTGGATGGTTTGTTTTCTTTCGGTGATTGTTGAGGAGCCTTGCCTTTATCTTTCTGGTGATTTTCGGCAAAGGGTGATGTTTGCTTCTCCTCTTTTTCTTTCTCACCTTCATACATCTGTGAGTCTGCGAAGTGGACTTCTTTGCCTTTGAAGGGTTTTCTGTCCGCAAAGACTCGATGTATCTTGTCGTCGTCGCCAACAAACTTGATGCATTAATGTAGAGTTCAAGGGACAACACCATTCTCGTGGATCCAGGGGTGTCCGAGAAGGATGTTGTAGCATGAAGGGGTTTTTAATGCGTACACAGTGACCTCAGAGATAAGATCACCGATCTGCAACTTGAACCTGATTTTGCCGATTGGCCTTTGAGTACTCCCATCGTATCCAAAGATTGATACAGATGTGTGGCTCAGCTTGCTGGGTGGGATACCCAACTCTTCGAGAGCCGATGTGGAGATGAGGTAGAGTGCAGAACCTGGGTCGATCTGAACTCTGTGCATAGGCATTTCCTTGATGTACCCTGTGAAGTACAGGGGTCGGTTGTGCCTTGTTTCACCAAGTAGGAGGTCATCCTTAGTGAAGGCGATGGTTGCACTGGCCGCCTTTTGAACCGAGAGGCATTCAATGCATGATCCCTCAGTTTTCTTCTTTTCTCCATTTGAGGGAGCTTCTGAGTTTTTGACCCGGTAGTCCATTTCAATTTGGAGGACTTGTGGGGCATGTTTGTCGACATCCTCATTCAGCTTTTGTAATTCTGAAATGAGATTATCACGAGTGTGCGGAGACATTCACAATAGATCTAGAATGTGCAGACGTGTAGTTATGTGCTTGAAGTGTTCAATCAAGTCATACTTGAAAGCCACCTTAGGGCCTGCATGTTCATCATTGTTGCCACTAGAGGCGCTTACAACATCTTTTCCCAAAGGATTTACATATGTAAAAGAAGATTGGTTGTAATTTTTGTGGTAGTCCCGGCCAGAGCGAGTGCCTCTACCAACTTCGAGAGCTTCTTGAGAAGGATCTTCATTTGGAAGATTGTCTTCAACATCAAGAGGCTGTCGTTTTTCATTTGCTGAGGATGTATCTGCAGCAGAGTTGCCATCCTCAGTGATTGTGTTGCACGAAGCGTTTTCCGGGAACAAGTCCTGAACAGCATCCAGCAACCTTTCTTCTTCATTGACCAATTCATCGTCCCAAGCATCAATAGCTGGGAATTCTTCAGTCAGGAAGGGTGTGAACTTTGAAGTCACAGTCTCAAGAGAAGAAACCTGAGAGGGTGTCGTCTCAGTGAAAGTCACGTGAGATGAGGTGGCTCCAAAAGATACATTGCTAGGAGTCGTTGGAGTGTAAGTGATCTCATCAGACGATGTTTCGGAAGAGTTATAATCCCGAATTATCACATTACAGGAGGCTCTGACAGGAGACGTTGTCTGATTGGAGTCAGACTCATCCTCGGATGTAAAAGGATTGTCTATCCAACAATTTTCTTCATTTTCAGGAGTTAAGGGAGGATGTACCTGATGGTCTTCAGGGACTTCCGGCTCTGGATTGCGAGGAGGCTCGTTGACGCGGTCTTGCTTTTGTTATAGAGCGAGACGGTGCAAGATCCTTGCATATTCTTCAAGATCAGGCATAGGAGCCAAATCTTCTTCTTCATCAACTCTTTGTGGCTCAACATTGTTGATTTCCACTGGAGCAACGAGGGGTGCTGGTTCAACAGCATTTTCTTGTACAGCCTCTTGGTTTTCTTCATCATCAGACCAGGATCCTTGTGGCTGTAGGGGGTTATACCAGATTACTCGCATATGAGTCTCAGGAACCCATTCTTCATCGGAGAGATATTCTCCTGTTTCAAGGGACTCCTCCCACTCGTCGGTGTAGTTGTATTCGAATCCATCATCGGTGTCGCTGGACTCGTATCCATCAATGGACAATCCAACTACCGAATTGCAAGAGTATGATGCCCCCTGCATGGCTTCTTTGAATTGAGGCGGCATGAAATCACTGAGAGTGAATTTTCTTACCCCCTTTGAAGTCTCTGGAAGGGACATTTTTGTTGCCTCCAGTGAAGCGGTAGAGGAGGACTCTGCCTTTTCTTGGACTTCTTGTTTTGGCTGGGTCTTCTCTTGTTATTTGAGCTTAAGGAGATGTTTCCTAGCCTGCCTTCGCTGTTGAGCTGTAGGCTTTGTTTTCACGACCTCCCAATTTTCATCTTCTAGCAGATCGGGATGTACCCATATGGGTTGTCCGTCTGGTGTCGGGTAAGGAACCAACTCCTCGGACGCTTGGATTGTGTTTATCACCATAAAGGAAGTAGTGATCTTCTTCTTCAGTGATTTTGATGTTTGTCCACATGTCACCATGTTGATGGAGGTAGACCCATAGTTTTTGTCAAAGGTGATGACTCCATTTTTCCACATCTCGTTTATTTTCTCTCTCACAACGAAGCATTGATTGAGAGGATGCGAGATCATCTGGTGGTATGGACAGTACCGAGGATCATTGATTTTGCCAACATCACTCGGTCTTTTGGGTTCAAGCAAAGTGAGCTTCCCGTTCGCCATAAGAGCCCCGAAGATTTCATCAACATCTTCATCAAACGGGTATTTCTTCTCTACTCGTTCTTTGAAGGCATCTGAGAGTTCAGGTCTCTTACCAGTAGATTTGTTTTCAGCTTTCTTTGGTGGCTGAGGAGCTGACTTGGTCTGCACATTGAGGACCTCTTTCTTCTTTGGTTTAGAGGATGCATTGGCGGTTGGCTCTTTTCTTGATGATTTCTGACTGTTGAGGTCTTTAATCACCGTTTCAGCTTCCATGGAAGCTTCTAGGAGTTCTCCCAGGTTTTTTGATTTGTTGCCGATGATCATGGAACGGATTCTAGCTCTTATGTTGTTTCGGCAGATGTCGACTAGCGACGCTTGTGGCAATACATCAGAGCATTTGTATACGATTGCTTTCCACTTATGAATGAAGTCATATGTTGATTCATTCTCCCCCTATTTTAGGCTGCACAGCTGAGCCATGTAGCGGGATGATCCTCACCTTTGAAGTGAGTCAGGAAGTGTGTCTCTAGCATAGCCCAATTTTGGATGGAGTCCTCCGACGGAGTGGAGTACCAATCGAAGGCCATACCTTTTAGGGTACTTGCAAAGAGGCGGATCTTGAGTGCATCTTGATCCGCGATAGCTCCCGTCAAGATCTTGAAGTGGATGACGTGCTATCTGGCTGATCCTTTCCCCGTATATGTTTGGAGAGTAGGATGCTTGAATTTTGTAGGGAATGGGACTGAGTCCATCCATAAGGGATATGGTGGCTTTATCCCATGTTCCTTGAGTATATCCTCTTCTTTTGCTTTCGCGTGACTCATTTTCTTCACCATTTACCTCATCGTCTTGATGATTCGGAGGAGGTTCATTGTTCCCCTGATTTTAGAAGGCGAGGAGAAGGTTTTCTATCAGAGTTTCTATCCTCTGTTGGCCTTGTTCGAACTGCTGGATGCGTGTGCTCACATCATCTTGAGGTGGATTGCGGGGTGGTGGCTTAGAATTTATAGCCAGGACGTTCATCCCTCGGGATTCAAACAAAGAAACTGTCTTGGTGACTGAGCTGGGGCTCATTCTTTTTTAAGAAGAGCTTGAGGAAGGATCACTCTGCTGTCCTTTGCTTGAAGGAGCAGGGGATTCTTCTGAATGTCTTCTTGTCCTGGAGACGCTGCGGGTCACCGGACGTCGGACATGGATTTTTGTTGCCGACTTTTGGCGTCTTCTGGTTTTTCCAACCATATGGACAGCAGCAACTTGGTTGGGTCTTTCTTTTTTGACCCATTTGTGAGAGACTTGAAGTGTAGGAGGCTGGGTCCTTTGTTTCTCTAGTCTCTTTTGTCGATATGATGCGCGGCGGCCTATACGACGAGCAATTTGAGCTTCGGTTAGCTTTGGCTGGGCTTTGACAATGAAGGATGTGCTCCCTCGAGCGCAGCAGCCGAGCCTATCTTCTTTGTAGGTAGGTAAGGACAGGATGCGAACCCGGTCCTTCGCCTGTTGCAGCGAAGCTTTGAATTTTTCAAGTTCGGCCCCTGTAGGGATGAAGGGTCGAACTGTAGAACTGTAAGCCTTAGCAGGTGTCTGCAGAGGCCTTGTGATGCATGATCTAATTTTGGTCTTGTAAGAACAAGCCGGCTCATGCTGGGTTGACTTGGGAGCCAGGTTGGAGATGGGTCTCTTCTCTTTCATGTAGGCAAGAGTGTAGAACTGGTTCTCCTTGAGTCGGGCCAGGAATGCTGGCTTGGTGGATGTTTGGGGCCTTCTTTGTTTTAGTGAAGGTCTTGGGGACCAAGTCTTGGGATAGACCTTGTCGTTTGTTGGTCGAGGCTTTGTGGGGGTGCCACGGGCTTCGGGCCTTCTAGTGCTCGCCTTTGGTGTCACGGTAGTGACACTTTGAGAGGGGACCTTCTCTTCTTGGAAGGAGCGGTTTGTTCTTCGGAAAGTGGGAATGGTCCCACCGTCCCAAAGACAACAGTCCGGGGAGTCGAGGTTGACCCGGAGTTCAGAGAGTTGCCGAGGGAGTTGACGCTTCGGCAGCTGATGGGGCGCTTGTAGGTGCACGTGGTTTGCTTCTGTTGAAGCATGAGCTGGTGCTTGCTCTCATCGAAAGTAATGGTAAGCGATGCTGCCATTGTTAGTTTTTTTCGAAAAATTTCTGAAACAAGACCACATCCATTAGCAATCACAAGAATATAATGATCATAAATGGGAAGTTCTATGGTTTTGTCTTTTCAAATCACTCGAGGGATATGACCCAAGCAATATGAAGAAAGCAAAAACCCGTAGAGGGTACAATTGTTCTGATCGCAGGTATGGTAAGCCCATAATGAGCGTTCCAATAACTGCTACAAGCAATTGTGAACCTAAATTCGACTTATCGAGAAGCAGAGCTTGTTCGAGGTAAAAAGAATATAAGTTTGGAGTTACAAATGTGCCGGTCGCGAATACAGTAGACCCTGAAAAGGGCGTACTAGTACCGCTAGACACAAATGTTTTGAGACAGCATCCGCGAGATGAGATTCTCTGTTTTGAAAGGTCAAGATTGGATTCATCAAAGAGAGCAGATGGTATTCCGATCCAAATACGGTATCAGCGATTTCCGCGAGCGCCAGTACTCAGAAGGAAATGAACCATAATTTCTCGGATCTGAATCCAAAAATGACGGGTTTTTTTTTTTGAAAGGCTAAGATCGGATTCATCAAAGAGAGCAAAAGGCATTCCAATATGAACACGGGCTCAGCGGTTTCCGCGAGCGCCAGTGCTCAGAAAGGAGGAGACCAAAATTTCTCCAATCTGAACCCAAAATGACGAAAGTTTTTTTTTTAGAAGATTTTTTTTTAAAAAAAATATTTTTTTTTGAAAAATCTTTTTTTTTAATTTTTTTTTTTTAATTTTTTAAAGATTTTTTTTCAAAAAATTATTTTTTATTTTTTATTTTAAATTTAAAATTTTTTTTGAAAATATTCTTTTATTTAAAAGACGAGAGAGTACACATAGGCCTCCTAACCCGGTCTTATGAAATCTCGATTGATAGAATTGCACCCAGGTAAGGGTAGGATTACCTAATGAACCCGTTTGGAGGACCCTTGCCTAGAACAGTCAAGCTGTCTCCACACTCTTGACAAGGCTTTTCTTGAATCAACCGTGATTAAAGAACGTAGTTGGTTTAACCTTAGTGGTCTATGTCTTTTTTTTTATTATTATTATTATTTTTATTTTTAGATCTTTAATGAACTCATCGAAGAGAAACGATGGCCCAAATCCTAATTCGAACAGGCTCAACAATTTCTACGAGCACACGAACGAAAGGAAAGGATCAAAGTTTCTCAATTTTGAATCCAAAATGAGAAATCTGATTTTTTCTAATTTCTAATGAACTCATCGAAGAAAAATAATGGCCATTTCCACAATTCGAATCGGCTCAATGATTTCCGTGAGCACAGAGACGAAAACGAAAAGGATCAAAGTTTCTCAATTTTGAATCCAAACAAGGAAATCTGATTTTTTTTCTAATTCTAATGAACTCATCGAAGAAAAACAATGGCCATTTCCACAATTCGAACCGGCTCAACGATTTCCGCGAGCACAGAGACGAAACGAAAAGGATCAAAGTTTCTCAATTTTGAATCGAAAATAAGAAATCTGATTTTTTAATTTTTTTTTTGAAAAGAGAAAGAGTGGAAATAAACTCAAAGAATTAGAAATTTCCAAAAAATCTCATCTCATTTTTTTTAGATGCGGAATCCAACATAGGCCACCAATTAGAAGGTAGACAAGGAATCGAGAAAAGAAATATAAGCATAGAACAAAAGATATGATATGCAAATATTTTATTTCTAGCATCGTGTTCTCAAATGAACGAGTCCCACCGGGTGGAGCCAGCTTGATGGACAGCTCTTCTATCACTCGGTTCTACAGAGGTCGGCGGACGTGGGAGTCCGTTTGGGTCCGACCCTTTCGTAACCGAGGGGTAGAGGCGTGCATCGACATTTTTGTGTGGGTGTGTCAAATTTTCTATTTTACTTGGAATTGCAAGTGGTGATCCAGAGATCAACCTTCGCAAGTAAAATGGAAATCAACTTCTTTCAAGTTTTCCATTGCACATATATTTAAGAAGAGATACATTTTTCTTGATTTGCCGTGAAAGGCGATTTTTTTGGCATTTATAGCCGATTTTGGCGTTTGTAGCCGATTTTTGGCATTTATAGCCGATTTTACAATTCTTATCAATAATGAAAGACAAGAGTTGTGATTTTTGTCTCTTTTGGAAAAATATAAACTACAATGAAAAGCAAGAAAAGGAGGATCTAATTTCTCAGGAGATTGTGGGGGACTCGTTCAGATTGACAATCGCAAGCCATATGTGGACTTCGCCATCATCCATGTAGATGAGAACAGTGGATGCTCTTGATTCGCTTGGCTTGGCTATAACCTCAGGTTTTTAGAGGACAAAGACCAAAAGGAGGTCCTATGTCCAATAAAAAACTAAGTAGACGGGCTGAAAAGCCACGTCTAAGCCATTGGAGGCAGAAGGAGAAGGTAAGGACCTTGGGGTGGGGGGGGGGGTACCCCCCAAGAGACTTTTGTCACCTTGTAGCGGTGGTTGGTGTAGAAAACTTCTGCAGAGTTTTATCTCTTTCTTTCTCTTAGATTTCTGATGCCTTTTTCTGTCTGAGTTTCTGGATTTTCTGTAGTCTGTCGTGTTCTTCTTTCTTCTTGGAGTGCTCTCCTATTTATAGGCTTTTTGGTAGCCATTTAGGAGGGTTTATGGGCTTTTATTGTCATTAAGCCGCATAATGGGAGGAGTTACAGGATTTAATTCCTTTATTTTAAAACTCCTTTTTCTTGGCTTCTGATTGGCCGGAGGAGATTGAGGGCATTTAATCGCTTTTAATCGCCACGATGGGAGGAGTTTCATGGGTTAAATGCCATGAATCAATTGACTTGTAACTCCCGAGTGCTTGCTTCTGATTGTGCCGTCCAAAGAAATGGATTAATGATTGCAATAAAGCCAGTCAATTAATCGCATTAAGTGGTCGCCGAGCAGTTGAAGAGTCGGGGGCCGTGCCGCGTCTTTTGGGATTCTTCTGGTGATGGTCATCGATGGATCTTTATGTAGATCGACATCGGATGACCATGTAACTTCAGGGTGTTGGTTTCCAACAGCGGGTCAGTGCCATCTATCCTGGCGATTTCTCGATCGGTCGGGTAGAAAGCACACTTTTTTTTGGTTGATCGGTTGGCGGTCAATGTTGATTTTGATACTCTTAATGATTGACTTGTGATTTTGACGGATGCCAAAGGATTTGGTGTCTCAAAAGTATGAATTTTGGAAAATCCCAGGGGTTGGATGCTTCGAATCGCGAAAAACGACGAAAAACGGGGCTTCCAGGGCCCTCCCGGCGATCCCGGGCTCCATGGTCGCCGGCGACCCTAGGGGGTTTTCCCTCTTTTTGTCCCGTTTTATGTCCGTTTTTTATGTTTTTTTTTATTCTTTTTATTCTGTATCTTTTCTTGACATTTTTTATCATTTACTGGCCTGATTTCCATGTAGAAAACTTGATGAGAATCCTTGCATTTTTTGTTTGCAAAGTTTCTAATTTTCCGAGAAAGCCGAAGACTTTGTCGCGCTGAGCTGCCGATTTTCCGTCAGAAGCTGAAACTGGGTCAAACGGTGTCGGAATGACCTGAAATTTAGGGTGAAGCCTCCTGAGCAATAAAGAAGACCAACCATAGGCCTTTGTTTGAGCTTTGAAATAGTTTGGGGTTTTATCACTAGTAGACTTGTTTTTGTCGCGATGAAGATGTCGCGGCTTGTTGTGCGGTCAACCGATGTCCGATTGACTTGAAATTTGACAGAGAACCTATTGGAGTCATTTTAAGATGATCCATAGGGTCTGTCTTGGAAACCATGGTCCCGGGGAGCTTCGCCACCGAGAGGCCTGATTTGGCTTCCGAGCGTCAAAGTCTGGTCAAATGTTGTCGAAAATGACCTGAAATTTGACGTGTAGCTCTTTTTAAGCATTTTGAAGCCGTCTGTATGCTCTATCTAATGAGTGATGGCCTCGGTGGTTCTTACCGCCAAGCGGCTTTGTTGACACCAAAAATGTCACTTTACCTCTTCAAGATCCAAAGAGCTACATGAAGTCGCAACCTGCCATAAATAGGCAATGCTACTTCCAAAAAATCAAATCTTGTCAGAATCAAACAAAAACTGCAAGATCCTTCACGACAGCCAAAAGAGGAGTACACAAGAAGTTTCGGGCCATTTCAAAATCATTTGGCCTAACTTCGCTTCTCCGGCAGCTGAAAAGGAGCTCCCGGCGGTGAAAGCATCGAAGACACCAAATCTTCGATCAGAGTCGATGGATGGTCTCAAAATATTTCCAAAAGGCTCCACATCAAGTTTCGAGTCAAACCGACAACGTTTGACCCTACATCAACCCTCGAACAACTAAATCAAGCCTCTCGGCGGCAAGAACCACCGAGGCTATTGTAGGTGCAGAAAATAATGACCCACAATAAAGGAGGAGCCTTAGAGGACTTATCCGAGAAGATGGTGACTGGGAATGACTGGATACCGTCCGAAAGCCTGAAAGAGATGAACAAACGGTCAGAGGACCCTGGCCTGGGCGGCGCAAGGCTCTCCGATGCCAAAGTCAGTGTGGGAACTGGAACAATGGAAGGAGAGGGAGAAGAGAGACAGAGTAACGGCTCTGTGTATGAAATTGTGCGTACCTTTGATGGTGGTATGAGCCTCTATTTATAGAGTTTGGAACGTATCTTTAGGAGATATCGTGGTGTGGGTCCCGTGATTCGACAGGAAAGTCACGATCAGCCCACATTACATTAATTACGGTCCAATCCAGCCCACTATGCATTAAATGCGCGTCGGGTCAGCCCACGTCGCATTTAATGCACGTCTTGTTGGGCCAGATCATGTTGGACGCCTTTGGCGGTATGGGATCGTGGGATCTGCCCTCGGGCCTTGCCCTGATGTGGCCTCAGCCGCTGGATGCCGCCCTGTCAGGATATGGCGAAGATTGTGGGCGGCTGGATGTCGTGTCTGTCCCACTAGCTCGTGCCCCTATCCCTCCACGTGCCTGATGACGTGGGGGACGAGGGGCGCAAGTGAAGGTTCTCTCTTGCTTCGGCTTCTGTCCTGGCTTCTTCAGCCGAGGTGGAGTTTTCTGCCGAGATGGCACCGGGGTGGCTCAGCCGAGGTGGAGCTCCCCGCCGAGATGGCACCCGGGGTGGGCCAGTTCGGCGCTAGTGGCCCGGAGATGCTTGACTTCGGCCGAGGCCTCTGTCCTGGTAGCCGGGGTGAGATTGGTGCCACGTGGATAGCACGCGGATGGCACGTGAGAGTGCTTAGTCTCATCTGATGGCTGTGATTAGTGTAATCCTGTGGTTCTGGAAATCTCCCCACACAATTGCCCCCTAGCTTTTGACCTCTTAGGCGCCCTAGCCCTTAGTGGTCGAAAGTTAGAAGAATCCGTCCGGGGATGTGGCGATCGTCGTCTGGTGTCGGGGGACTGGGAGTTCGGCGATGGCGAAAGTAGGAGGCTGGCGGTCCCACGTCGCCCCGGGACTGTCCCAACTAAACACCGCTCCTTTTCTCTTTGTTGCTATGCTTGATCTCGGCGATGCGGAGCTGACACTCTTTATTGCTTGTTGTGCAGAGGTAGGTGCTAGACGACGCCGAGCTGCAAGCGAAGGCTGGAGGAAGAACGCTGCTGACATCAACAAGGTTGAGGGATACAAGGGGCACGAGACAAGGTCGGCCTGGAAGCTGCTCGGGTACGAGCCAAGGTATCGTGGTCATTACAGGAGGACCGGAGTAGCCGAGGAGGACGAGGCGCACCCCGACCGTCCGACCGTTTCTGTTGCCGTGCCTGCCGGGATCCCTGTGAACGATCCAGTTGCGAGCCGAGCTGCATCCGGTTCCGAGGCGTCCACTTCAAGTTCGGAACCGTCGAACCTGAGGTAAATAGTGGATGCTTATTCTTCCGATCGGGAAGAAGACATGGCGGGAAGGTCGAGGGAGCCGGTCGTTAGGGACCTAGCGGCCAAGTTTAGGCGGGGGTCTTCTTCGTCTGCGACGCCATCTTCTGCCAGCACCCGCGCTGCTTCGAGCTCGGGAGGTGCTGGCGCTACTTCAGCTTCTGCTCCTGCTCCTGCTCCGGTCTTGAGCGGTGCCCCGGTCGCCAGTGATGCTTCTGCCGTGCCTCAGGGTGAGGCCTCTTCTGCCACTGGAGCAAATGAGGCTCTGGTCGAAGAATCTCCTGCCAGCGACGCTCCCAGCAAGGTCGCGGTTTCGGCCGAATCCACTGGTCCAGCAGATACGGTGATCGACCTAGTGGAGTCGCCGAAGCCACAGTAGCCGGGCTCCTCTTTATTTCTGTCTTTTTGTATGTAAGGTTTTTGCTTCATCTTCTGATTTCAGAGGACTGCGATCCTCCTTTTTGTACTTTGCTTTCTGTTCTGTAACTTTTGTAACGAAGCTGTTTACAATGAATAAAAAGGAGGAGTTCTGTGATCATCCAAACTGTGTACAATGCTTTTGAGTTCTTTCTTACTTTCCTTGCACTGTTCTGGAACACTTGTGTTTTTATGCTGCTTTTCTGTGTTTGAGTGATGGCACAGCTCTTTTCTTTTTTTGAAGACCGACTTTGGCCGAAATGGCTGGCCTTGTGCCGAGGTGGATCCATACCTTGGCCGAATTGCCTTGCGCCGGGGTAGATCCATAGTTCCGCTGGACTCGGCTAGGTGAGAGTGAGTGCGGCTATGGCCTTCTGGGGGTGTATGAACCCGGATTTCAGGAATCTGACCTTGGCCGAAATGGCTGACCTTGGCCGAACTGCCTTGCGCCGAGGTGTGAGGGGTTTATGAACCCGGACTTTAGGAAACGGCTGAGTGTAGGAACTCTAGACCATTCCCAGGGCGGTAGACCCTTGTAGAGTGGGATGAAACCCTGATTTTAGGAATTCGGCCGAGTGTCCGAACTCGAGGCCTTTTCCAGGGCTGTTAACCCTTGTAGATGGGTGAAGACCCTGAGTTTAGGAATTGGCCGAGTGTCCGAACTCGAGGCCTTTTCCAGGGCTGTTAACCCTTGAGTGTGTTCCAAACACGGGGACTTTAGGAAAGGCTGAGTGTAGGAACTCCAGGCCATTTCCAGGGCGTAGAGCCTTGATTGTGCTCAAAACACGGGGCTTTAGGAAAGGCTGAGTGTAAGAACTCCAGGCCATTTCCAGGGCGTAGAGCCTTGATTGTGTTCAAAACACGGGGCTTTAGGAAAGGCTGAGTGTAAGAACTCCAGGCCATTTCCAGGGCGTAGAGCCTATGCTGCCAGAGTCGACCAGAGAGAGATGACAGATTGCCCTTGGCCGAAATGGCTGGCTTTGGCCGAGACGAGCTGCCTTGTGCCGAAGTGGAGTCGTCATTCCGCTGATCTCGGCTGTGGAAGCGTGAGCTCGGCAATGATCTTTGAGGGGTGTAAAAACCCTGACTTTAGGAATCCGGCCGAGTGTCCGAACTCGAGGCCTTCTCCAGGGTCCAGGACCCGGAGCTTTAGGAAACGACCGAGTCTGGACTCGAGGCCTTTTCCAGGGCGGTAGACCCGGACCTTTAGGAAACGACCGAGTCTGGACTCGAGGCCTTTTCCAGGGCGATGGACCCGGACCTTTAGGAAACGACCGAGTCTGGACTCGAGGCCTTTTCCAGGGCGATGGACCCGGACCTTTAGGAAACGACCGAGTCTGGACTCGAGGCCTTTTCCAGGGCGATGGACCCGGACCTTTAGGAAACGACCGAGCTTGGACTCGAGGCCTTTTCCAGGGCGATGGACCTGGACCTTTAGGAAACGACCGAGTCTGGACTCGAGGCCTTTTCCAGGGCGATGGACTCGGACCTTTAGGAAACGACCGAGTCTGGACTCGAGGCCTTTTCCAGGGCGTTAGACCCGGACCTTTAGGAAACGACCGAGTCTGGACTCGAGGCCTTTTCCAGGGCGATGGACCCGGAGCTGTAGAAATCATGCAAGGAGAGATGATACAGATTTGATGACAGGGCAAAAGACACTCATTGATCGGGACTTGCTACATCTTTTAGAAACAGAATTTCGTCAGGCGGGACGCATTCCGCGATCTCGGCAGTGGCTTGCCCTGTCTGCGCTTGTAGGCTGACTTCGTTGCCCATGAGATCACCCCGAACGGGCCATGCCAGCTCGGGGCCGGCCTTCCTTCGGCTCTGTGCTCAGGGCGAGAAGGCCGATTTCTACAGGAATGACCGTTCCCATCTCGCAGGCCAGAGGGTGTTGCCGAGGTGAGAGGCTGTCCAGTCTCAGTTACTTCTGGCTCGTGTCCTGTGCCTGTCAGCGTCGTGTCAGGCGGGGTCGGGGCCGAGTTGGGCGAGACGATGTCGAAGTCCGCCAGAATATGGGCTTTGATCGCAGTTCGGGCCGCGGCGAGCTTTTCTGGGCGCCAGCCCGAGCTCGACGTCCGTCACCTTCTCTTTGTGCGATGCGAGCGTCCGCGAGACGAGGGAGAGGGAACCGAGGATGCCAGGTGGATCACGTTAATGATTTTTTTGGAGTCCTCGCTGTCTGGGTCCCGGGCCGCGCTCTGGTGAACTTGGCCCCCGCTGCCGCCGGCATCTTCTGTCTTGACGAACTCTGGGAGGTGGCCTTCGCCGGCGAGTCTCTCCAGGTACCACTTCAGAGAGTGGCACTCCTCGGTCTTGTGTCCTTTACCTTTGTGGTAGGAACAGTAGAGCTTGCTTCGATCGCCGTTAGTGGGCTCATTTCTCAAGGGCTGAGGCCACTCGAAGAACGGCTTACCTTTTATTTTGTTCAGGATCTGGTGTATCGGCTCTCTGAAGACGACGTTGATGCCTTGATAGGCGCCGGTGGGAGGCCTTGACCTGCTGGTGCCCCCAGACCTGGGTGGTGTGGGCACCGCCGAACTGGCGTCCCAAGCCTGCTTGGGCTCCGGATGCCCGTCTTGATCCCGGGCTCGGATCTCGTCTTCCTCCTGGGCGATAAAGCGCTTCACCCGGGTCATCAACTCCGGCATAGATTCTGGGGGGTTCCCGGCCAAGTCCTTCCGCAAGTCGTGGCCGGGGATCAGGGCATGCTGGAAGGCGTAGATTGCTATCCCTTCCCTGGTGCCTTCAATCTGGCTGTAGACCGCCCAGAATCGTTGGGCGAAGTTGGCGAGGGTCTCACCCTGCTTCATTCTCAGGGCGAGGAGGTCCCCTTCCTTCTTGGGGACGACGCTGTAGGCCTGGAACTTCTTCAGGAAGGAGAGCTCGAGCTCCTTCCAACTCGAGATGGACTTCACTGGGAGAGAACAGAACCACTTCAGGGGGAGGTCACCCAAACTGGAGGAGAAGATTTTGCAGTTCAGGTGACCTTCGTTCCCCCAGATGGACATCTTCTGGGAGAAGTGTCGGAGGTGAGCGGATGGGTCCGACAGTCCGTCGTAGGGGACGAACTGCGGGACAGAGAATTTCCTGGGCAAGGGGGTGCGCTCGATGTCTTTTGTGAAGGGTGAGCCCCCCAGATCGGTGTGACCACAGATCTGCTTCTGGTCCCGGGCGTCCAGGTTACGCTGAAGAGCAAGCCTGACGCGCTTGTCGAACCGCTTTTGCTCGTCGTCCTCCTCTGGGGTCTGGGCTCTAGGCTTTCGCTTGGAGTGGTTCGGGGTTCGATGGCTATGAGCTCGGCCTTCGCGGCTATGGTGACTTCGGCTGTTGCTCGAGCCTTCGTCATGAATCTGGCTCCGTTCATGGTCCAGATGATTTCCGAGGTCCTCGCGGGGAGGCTGGGCTGCCCTGCTGGGGGCGTTCCTCTTTTTCCCTTGAGGCTCGGAGGCCTGCCTTAAGGAGGCAGTTTGCGCTGCCCTCAACTGCTGCTGGAGTTCGCGAATCTGCTGCTCTTGCTTCTGGAGGAGAGCAGTTTGGGCTTCGAGAATCCCTCCAGTGACAGGGGGTTGAACGTGGCGCGTCTCACCTACGGCCACGGCTTTGTCCTTCCGAGGACGCTCATGCCGACGCTCATCGCGCCTGGGGTGGCATGATTTCTTCTGCTGAGATCGAGTCCTCGAGTCCCTCTTAGAGTGGGAACTCGACGAAGAGCTGAGATCCTAAGCGGCCCTCGCCTGCAGACGTGCCGTGCACCGTGCGGGAGCGCCCTTGAGGAGGGACGACCGTTGACGGTGGTGGCAGCTCGAGCGCTGCTCTCGAGGACATTACGCCCTTCCTAGCTTTCGGAGGCATGGCTTCTGAGAGATTGAGGTTAAGGAGGTTGGTAAGGTTGGGAAGGTTGGGATATTAGCTTCCCACAGACGGCGCCAATTGTAGGTGCAGAAAATAATGACCCACAATAAAGGAGGAGCCTTAGAGGACTTATCCGAGAAGATGGTGACTGGGAATGACTGGATACCGTCCGAAAGCCTGAAAGAGATGAACAAACGGTCAGAGGACCCTGGCCTGGGCGGCGCAAGGCTCTCCGATGCCAAAGTCAGTGTGGGAACTGGAACAATGGAAGGAGAGGGAGAAGAGAGGCAGAGTAACGGCTCTGTGTATGAAATTGTGCGTACCTTTGATGGTGGTATGAGCCTCTATTTATAGAGTTTGGAACGTATCTTTAGGAAATATCGTGGTGTGGGTCCCGTGATTCGACAGGAAAGTCACGATCAGCCCACATTACATTAATTGCGGTCCAATCCAGCCCACTATGCGTTAAATGCGCGTCGGGTCAGCCCACGTCGCATTTAATGCACGTCTTGTTGGGCCAGATCATGTTGGATGCCTTTGGCGGTATGGGATCGTGGGATCTGCCCTCGGGCCTTGCCCTGATGTGGCCTCAGCCGCTGGATGCCGCCCTGTCAGGATATGGCGAAGATTGTGGGCGGCTGGATGTCGTGTCTGTCCCACTAGCTCGTGCCCCTATCCCTCCACGTGCCTGATGACGTGGGGGACGAGGGGCGCAAGTGAAGGTTCTCTCTTGCTTCGGCTTCTGTCCCGGCTTCTTCAGCCGAGGTGGAGTTTTCTGCCGAGATGGCACCGGGGTGGCTCAGCCGAGGTGGAGCTCCCCGCCGAGATGGCACCCGGGGTGGGCCAGTTCGGCGCTAGGGGCCCGGAGATGCTTGACTTCGGCCGAGGCCTCTGTCCTGGTAGCCGAGGTGAGATTGGTGCCACGTAGATGGCACGCGGATGGCACGTGAGTGCTTAGTCTCATCTGATGGCTGTGATTAGTGTGATCCTGTGTTTCCGGAAATCTCCCCACACAGCTATCACTCATCAGATAGAGCACATGGACGGCTTCAAAATGCTTACAAAGGGCTACACGTCAAATTTCAGGTCATTTTGACAACATTGGCCCAGACTTTGATGCTCGAAAGCCAAATCAGGCCTCTCGGCGGCGAAGCTCCCCGGGACCGTGGTTTCCAAGACAGAGCCTATGGATCATCTTAAAACGACTCCAATAGGTTCCCTGTCAAATTTCAAGTCAATCAGACATCGGTTGAGCGCACATCAAGCCGCGACATCTTCATCGCGACAAAAGCAAGTCTACTGGTGACAGGACCCCAAACGGCTTCAAAACTCAAACAAAAGCCTATGGTTGGTCTTATTTATTGCTCAAGAGGATTCACACCAAATTTCAGGTCATTCCAACATCGTTTGGCCCAGTTTCGACTTCTGACGAAAAATCGGCAGCTCTGCGCGACAAAGTCTTCGGCTTTCTCAGAAAATTGGAAACTTTGCAAAATAAAATGCAAGGATTCTCATCAGGTTTTCTATAGGGAAATCAGGCCAATAAATGAAAAAAAATGTTAAGGAAAAATACAGAAGAAAAAAGAATCGAAAAACAGCAAAAACGGACACAAAACGGGACAAAAGGGGAGAAAACCCCCCCAGGCCTGCGACCCTGGAGCCCGGGATCGCAGGGAGGGCCCCGGAAACTCCGTTTTTCATCGTTTCTTTGCGATTCGAAGCGTCTGACTCTTCTGATTTTCCAAAATTCATACTTTTGAGATACCAAATCCTCTGACATCCATCAAAAACATGGGTCAATCATCAAGAGTATCGAAATCAACATTGATCGCCAACCGGTCAACCAAAAAAGTGTGCTTTCTACCCGACCGATCGAGAAATCGACAGGACAGATGGCACCGACCCGCTGTTGGCAACCAATACCTGAAGTTACATGGTCATCTGATGACGATCTACATGAAGATCCATCATTGATCATCACCAGAAGAATCCTAAAAGACGCGGCACGGCCCGCGACTCTTCAACTGCTCGGCGACCACTTAATGCAATTAATTTACTAGCTTTATTACATTCATTAATCCGTTTCTTTGGACGGCCCAATCAAAAGCAAGCATCCGGGAGTTACAAGTCAAGAGATTCATGGCATTTAACCCATGAAACTCTTCCCATCATGGCGATTAAAGGCGATTAAATGCCCTCAATCTCCTCCGGCCAATCAGAAGCCAAGAAAAAGGAGTTACAAAATAAAGGAATTAGATCCTGTAGCTCCTCCCATTATGCGGCTTAATGACAATAAAAGCCATAAACCCTCCTAAATGGCTACCAAAAAGCCTATAAATAGGAGAGCACTCCAAGAAGAAAAGACACACAACAGACTGCAGAAAATCCAGAAACTCAGACAGAAAAATGCATCAGAAATCTAAGAGAAAGAAAGAGAGAAAACTCTGCGGAAGTTCTACACCAACCACTGCTACAAGGTGACAAAAGTCCCTTGAGGGGTACCCCCCAAGGTCCTTGCCTTCTCCTTCTGCCTCCAATGGCTTAGACGTGGCTTTTTAGCCCGTCTACTTGGCTTTTTATTGGACATAGGACCTCCTTTTGGTCTTTGTCCTCTAAAAACCTGAGGTTATAGCCAAGCCAAACGAATCAATAGCATCCTCTGTTCTCATCCGCATGGATGATGGCGAAGTCCACATATGGCTTGCGATCGTCAATCTGAACGGGTCCCCCACAATCTCCTGAGAAGTTAGATCCTCCTTTTCTTGCTTTTCATTGTAGTTTGTATTTTTTTTAAAAGAGACAAAAATCACAACTCTTGTCTTTCATTATTGATAAGAATTGTAAATCGGTTATAAACGCCAAAAATCTGCCATAAATGCCAAAATCGGCTATAAATACTAAAAAATCGCCTTTCACGGCAAATCAAGAAAATATCTCTTTTCTTAGATATATGTGCAATGGAAAACTTGAAAGAAGTTGATTTCCTTTTTACTTGCGAAGGTCGATCTCCGGATCACCACTTATAATTCCTAGTAAATAGAAAATCTGGCACACCCACACAAAAGAAATGTTGATGCGCGCCTCTGCCCCCCTCCGGTTACGAAAGGGTCGGACCCAAACGGACTCTCACCTCCGCCGGCCTCGGTAGAACCGAGCGAGCAGAATGCGCCCGTCCATCAAGGTGGCACACCCGGTGGGACCTGTTCATTTGAGAACACGATGCTAGAAATGAAATATTTGCATATCATATGTATTGCTCTATGCTTATACTTCTTTTCTCGATTCCTTGGCTACTTTCTAATTGGTGGCCTATGTTAGATTCCGCATCTAAAAAAAAAGAGATGAGATTTTTTGGAAATTTCTAATTCTTTGAATTTATTTCCACTCTTTCTCTTTTTAAAAAAACAAAAATCAGATTTTTCTTTTTGGATTCAAAATTGAGAAACCTTGATCCTTTCCTATCGTTCATCGTGCTTGCAGAAATGTTGAGCCTGTTCGATTAAGGTTTTGGGCCAACGTTTCTCATCGATGAGTTCATTAAAAAAAACAAAAAAACAAAAATCGGATTTTGGATTCAAAATCGAGAAACCTTGATCCTTTCCTATCATTCATCGTACTTGCAGAAATGTTGAGCCTGTTCGACTAAGGTTTTGGGCCATCGTGTCTCTTCGATGAGTTCATTAGGAAAAAAAAAACAAAAAATTAGATTTCTCAGTTTGATTTCAAAATTGAGAAGCCTTGATCCTTTCCTATCGTTCATCATGCTTGCAGAAATGTTGAGCCTGTTCGACTAAGGTTTTGGGCCATCGTTTCTCTTCGATGAGTTCATTAAAAATCTTAAAAAAAAAAAAAAAAAAACAAGAAATTAGATTTCTCAGTTTGAATTGAAAATTGAGAAATCTTGATCCTTTCCTATCGTTCATCGTGCTTGCAGAGGTTTTGGACCATCGTTTCTCTTCGATGAGTTCATTAAAAATCTAAAAATAAAAAAAATAAGAAAAACAAAAACTAGATTTCTCAGTTTGAATTCAAAATTGAGAAACCTTGATCCTTTCCTATCGTTCATCGTGCTTGCAGAAATGTTGGGCCTGTTCGACTAAGGTTTTGGGCCATCGTTTCTCTTCGATGAGTTCATTAAAAATCTTAAAAAAAAAACAAAAAAACAAAAAAAAACAAAAAAAGACATAGACCACTAAGGTTAAACCAACTGCGTTCTTTGATCATGGTTGATTCAAGAAAAGCCTTGTCCAGAGTGTGGAGACAGCTTGACTGTTCTAGGCAAGGGTTCTCCAATCGGGTTCATTAAGTAATCTTATCCTTACCTGGGGGCAATTCTATTAATCGAGATTTCATAAGACCGGGTTAGGAGGCCTATGTGTACTCTCTCGTCTTTTAAATAAATTTTTTTCAAAAATAAAATTTTTAAAAATAAAAATTTTAAAATAAAAAATAAAAAAAATTCAAAAAAAATCTTAAAAAAAACAAATTAAAAAATTAAAAAAATGAAATAATAGATATTTTTTAAAAAAAATCTTAAAAAAAAAACTTCCGTCATTTTAGGTTTAGATTGGAGAAATCTTGGTCTTCTCCTTTCTGAGCACTGGCGCTCGTGGCTCGCGGAAATCGCTGAGCCCGTGTTCAGATTGGAGTGCCTTTTGCTCTCTTTGATGAACCCGATATTGACCTTTAAAAAAAAACTCGTCATTTTTGGATTTAGATCCGAGAAATTATGGTTCATTTCCTTCTGAATACTGGCACTCGCGGAAATCGCTGAGACCGTATTTGGATCAGAATACCATATGCTCTCTTTGATGAATCCATTTTGACCTTTCAAAACAGGGAATCTCATCTCCAAACATTTGTGTCTAGCGGTACTAGTACGCCTTTTCAGGGTCTACTGTATTCGCGACCGGCACATTTGTAACTCCAACTTTATATTCTTCTTACCTCGAGCAAGCTCTGCTTCTCGATAAGTCGAATTTAAGTTCACAATTGCTTCTAGCAGTCACTGGGATGCTCATTCTGAGCTTACCATACCTGCGGTCAGAAAAATTTTACCCTCTATGGCTTTTTGCCTTCTTCATATTGCTTGGTTCATCTCCCTCAAGCAATTTGAAAAGACAAAACCATAGAACTTCCCATTTATGATCATTATATTCTTGTGATTACTAATGGATGTGGTCTTGTTTCAGGAATTTTTTGAAAAAACTAACAATGGCAGCATCGCTTACCATTACTTTCGATGAGAGCAAGCACCAACTCATGCTTCAACAGAAGCAAACCACGCGCACCTACCAGCGCCCCATTAGCTGCCGAAGTGTCAACTCCCTCGGCAACTCATTGAGCTCCGGGTCGACCTCGACTCCCCGGACCATTGTCTTTGGGACACTGGGACCATTCCCACTTCCCGAGGAACAAACTGCTCCTTCCAAGAAGCAGAAACTCGCCTCTCAACGTGTTACTACTGTGACACCAAAGGTGAGCACCAGAAGGCCCGAAGCCCGTGGCAGCCCCACAAAGCCTCAACCCTCAAATGACCAGGTCTATCCCAAGACTTGGTCCCTAAGACCTTCACCAAAACAAAGAAGGTCCCAAACATCCACCAAGCCAGCATTCCTGGCCCCACTCAAGGAGAACCAGTTCTACCCTCTTGCCTACATGAAAGAGGAGAGACCCATCTCCAATCTGACTCTCAAGTCAACCCAGCATGAGCCGACTTGTTCCTACAAGCCCAAAATCAAGTCATGCATCACAAGGCCTCTACAAGCACCTGATAGGGCCTACAAACTTGCAGTTCGACCCTTCATCTCTACAGGGGCCAAACTCCAAAAATTCAAAGCATCGCTGCAACAGGCGAAGGACAGGGTTCCCATCCTATCCTTGCCCAGCTACAAAGAAGACAGGCTCGACTGCTACGCCCGAGGGAGCACATCCTTCATCGTCAAAGCACAGCCAGAGCTGACTGAAGCTCAAGTTGCTCGTCGTATACGCTGCCGCGATTCGTATCGGTAAAAGAGACTAGAGAAGCAAAGGACCCAGCCTCCTACACTTCAAGTCTGTCCCAAATGGGTCAAAAAAGAAAGACCCAACCAAGTTGCTGCTGTCCATATGGTTGGAAAAACTAAAAGATGCCAAAAGTCAGCATCCAAAATCCATGTCCGACGTCCGAGACCCGCAGCGTCTCTAGGACAAGAAGACATTCAGAAGAATTCCCTGCTCCCTCAAGCAAAGGACGGCAGAGTGATACTTCCTCAAGCTCTTCTTCAAAAAGAATGAGCCCCAGCTCAGTCACTAGGACAGTTTCTTGGCTACAAATTCTGAGCCACCACCCCGCAATCCACCTCAAGATGATGCGATCACCCGCATCCAGCAGTTGAAACAAGGCCAACAGAGGATTGAAACTCTGATGGAAAACCTTCTCCTCGCCTTCCAAAATCAGGCGAACAATGAACCTCCTCCGAATCATCAAGACGATGAGGTAAATAGAGAAGAAAATGAGTCACGCGCCCTTACCAAAAAGGACGTAGACAGTATCCCCGCCAAAACAAAAGAAGAAGATATACTCAAGGAGCATGGGATCAAGCCACCATATCCCTTATGGATGGACTCGGTCCCGTTCCCCACAAAATTCAAGCATCCTACTCTCCAAACATATACGGGGAAAGGATCAGCCAGACATCACGTCATCCACTTCAAGATCCTGACGGGAGCTATCGCAGATCAAGATGCACTCAAGATCTGCCTCTTTGCAAGTACCCGAAAAGGTACGGCCTTTGATTGGTACTCCACTCTGCCGGAGGACTCCATCCAAAACTGGGCCATGCTAGAGACACGTTTCCTGACTCACTTCAAAGGTGAGGATCATCCCGCTACTATGGCTCAGCTGTGCAGCCTAAAACAAGGGGAGAATGAGTCAACATATGACTTCATTCATAAGTGGAAAGCAATGGCATACAAAATGCTCTGATGTATTGCCACAAGCATCGCTAGTCGACATCTTGCCAAAACAACATAAGAACTAGAATCCGCTCCATGATCTTCGGCAACAAATCAAAAAACCCGGGAGAACTCCTAGAAGCTTCCATGGAAGCTGAAACGGTGATTAAAGACCTCAACAGTCAGAAATCATCAAGAAAAGAGCCAACCGCCATTGCACCTCTAAACCAAAGAAGAAAGAGTTCCTCAATGTGCAGACCAAGTCAGCTCCTCAGCCACCAAAGAAAGCTAAAAACAAAGCTGCTGGTAAGAGACCTGAACTCTCAGATGCCTTCAAAGAACGAGTAGAGAAGAAATACCTGTTTGATGAAGATGTTGATGAAATCTTCGGGAGCTTTTGTGGCAAACGGCAAGCTCACCTTGCCTGAACCAAAAAAGACCGGGTGATGTTGGCAAAACCAACGATCCTCGTACTGTCCATACCACCCAGATGAACTCGCATCCTCTCAACCAATGCTTCGTTGTGAGGGAGAAAATAAATGAGATGTGGAAAAACGGAGTCATCACCTTGACAAAAACTTTGGGTCTGCCTCCGTTACATGGTGACATGTGGACAAACATCAAAATCACCGAAGAAGAAGGTCACTACTTCCTTCAAGGTTATAAACACAGTCCAAGCGTCCGAGGAACTGGTTCCTTACCCGACACTAGACGGACAACCCATATGGGTGCATCCCGATCTCCTGGAAGATGAAAATTGGGAGGTCGTGAAAACAAAGCCTACAGCTCAACGGCGAAGGCAGGCTAGGAGAACATCTCCTCAAGCTCAAACGGCAAGAGAATACCCAGCCAAAACAAGAAGTCCGAGAAAAGGCATAGGCTTCCTCTACAGCTTCACTGGAGGCAACAAAAACATCCTTCCAGAGACTTCAAAAAGGGGGTAAGAAAATTCACTCTCTCAGTGATTTCATGCCACCTCAATTCAAAGAAGCCACGCAAGAGGGCATCATACTCTTGCAATTCGGTAGTTGGATTCTCCATTGATGGATACGAGTCCAGCGACACCGATGATGGATTCGAATCCAACTACACAGACGAGTGGGAGGAGTCCCTTGAAATAGGAGAATATCTCTCCGATGAAGAATGGGTTCCTGAGAATCATCTTATGCCAGTAATCTGGTATAACCCCTTACAGCCACAAGGATCCTGGTCTGATGGTGAAGAAGACCAAGAGGCTGTATAAGAAAATGATGTTGAACCAGCACCCCTCATTGCTCCAATGGAAATCAACAATGTTGAGCCACAAAGAGTTGATGAAGAAAGATATTTGGCTCCCATACCTGATCTTGAAGAATATGCAAGGATCTTGCAGCGTCTCGCTCTAGAACAACAGCAAGACAATGCCAACAAGCCTCCTCGCAATCCAGAGCCTGAAGTCCCTGAAGACCATCAGGTACATCCTCCCTTAACTCCTGAAAATGGAGAAAATTGCTGGATAGGCGATCCTCTTACATCTGAGGATGAGTCTGACTTCGATCAGGCAACATCTCCTGTCAGAGCTTCCTGTAATGTGATAATTCGGGATTATAGCTCTTCCGAAGCATCGTCTGATGAGAGCACTTACACTCCGGCGACGCCTAGCAATGTATCTTCTGGAGCCACCTCATCTCACGTGACTTTCACTGAGATGACACCCTCTCAGGTTTCTTTTCCTGAGACAGTGACTTCAAAGTTCACACCCTTCCTGACTGAAGAATTCCCAGCTATTGATGCTTGGGACGATGAATTGGTCAACGAAGAAGAAAGGTTGCTGGATGCTGTTCAGGACTTGTTCCCGGAAAATGCTCCGTGCAACACAATCACTGAGGATGGCAACTCTGCTGCTGATACATCTTCAGCAAATGAAAAACGACAGCCTCTTGATCCTGAAGATAATCTTCCAAATGAAGACCCTTCTCAAGAAGCTTTCGAAATTGGTAGAGGCACCAGCTCTGGCCGGGACTACCACAAAAATTACAACCAATCTTCCTTTACATATGTAAATCCTTCGGGAAAAGATGTTGTAAGCGCCCCTAGTGGCAACAATGATGAACATGCAGGCCCTAAGGAGGCTTTCAAGTATGACTTGATTAAACACTTCAAGCACATACCTGCATATCTGCACATCCTAGATTTGTTGCGAATGTCTCCGCACACTCGTGATAATCTCATTTCGGAATTACAAAAGCTGAATGAGGATGTCGACAAACATGCCCCGCAAGTCCTCCAAATTGAAATGGATTACCGGGTCAAAAACTCAGAAGCCTCCTCAAAGGAGAAAAGAAGAAAACTGAGGGATCATGCATTGAATGCCTCTCGGTTAAAAAAGCAGCCAGTGCAACCATCGCCTTCACAAACGACGACCTCCTACTTGGCGAAACAAGGCATAACCGACCCCTGTACTTCACAGGGTACATTAAGGAAATGCCTATGCACAGAGTTTAGATCAACCCAGGTTCTGCACTCAACCTCATCTCCACATCGGCTCTAGAAGAGTTGGGCATCCCACCCAGTAAGCTGAGCCACACATCTGTATCTATCTTTGGATACGATGGGAGTACTCAAAGGCCTATCGGCAAAATCAGGTTCAAGTTACAGATCGGTGATCTTATCTCTGAGGGCACAATGTATGCAATAAAAACCCCTTCATGCTACAACATCCTTCTCGGATGCCCTTGGATCCACGAGAATGGTGTTGTCCCTTCAACTTTACATCAATGCATCAAGTTCGTTGGCGACGACGGCATGATACATTGAGTCTTTCCAGACAGAAAACCCTTCAAAGGTAAAGAAGTCCACTTTGCAGACTCACAAATGTATGAAGGTGAAAAAGAAGAAGAGGAGAAGCACACAGCACCCTTTGCCAAAAATCTCCAGAAAGATAAAGGCAATGCTCCTCAACAATCATCGGAAGAAAACAAACCATCCGGTAAATCCGAAGAGAGCATTCAAACTCCCTTCATCATCTCCCTCAAACCTTCAAAACTTTTGGTCATCACAACTAGAGTGAAGAAGGCAAAGCAAAAGTCTGGAGGCAAATTTGTTGTCTCTTTCATGTCTATCATGCAAGACACGGATTCGGATTAAGAGCAAGAAGACGACACATCGTCAAGCCAAGCTGACACTTAGCAAGTTTAGCCTGCTCTCACTCCAATGGAGACAACTTCTGACATAGAAGATCCTACGTCAGCTTCCTTCGTTGTTCCAGCAACTTCAGCAAAGGAAAAGCCGATCTTCTTCCATAGATCAGATGCTTCTTCTTCAAACTCCATGCTTGAACCTTTCCAAAATGAAGGTATGCCTCAACTATTCTTATATAGTTCTGTGGCACTGTTGACACCAAAAATGTCACTTTGCCTCTTCAAGATCCAAAGAGCTACATGAAGTCGCAACCTGCCATAAATAGGCAATGCTGCTTCCAAAAATCAAATCTTGTCAGAATCAAACAAAAACTGCAAGATTCTTCAAGACAGCCAAAAGAGGAGTACACAAGAAGTTTCGGGCCATTTCAAAATCATATTGGCCTAAACTTCGCTTCTCAGACAGCCGAAAAGGAGCTCTCGGCGGCAAAAGCATCGGAGACACCAAATCTTCTGATCAGGGCCGATGGATAGTCCTCAAAATACTTCCAAAAGGCTCCACGTCAAGTTTCGAGTCAAACCAACAACGTTTGACCCTACATCAACCCTCGAACAGCTAAATCAAGCCTCTCGGTGGTGAGAACCACCGAGGCCAATTACTCATCAGATAGAGCACATGGACGGCTTCAAATTTCTTATAAAGGGCTTACACGTCAAATTTCAGGTCATTTCCACAACATTTGACCATAGTTTGACGCTCGGAAGCCAAATCAGGCCTCTCGGCGGCAAAGCTCTCCGGGACCATGGTTTCCAAGACAGAGCCTATGGATCATCTTAAAATGACTCCAATAGGTTCCCTGTCAAATTTCAAGTCAATCGGACATCGGTTGATCGCACATCAAACCGCGACATCTTCATCGCGACAAAAGCAAGTCTACTGGTCATAGGACCCCAAACGGCTTCAAAACTCAGACAAAATCCTATGGTTGGTCTTATTTATTGCTCAGCAGGCTTCACACCAAATTTCAGGTCATTTCCGACATCGTTTTGACCCAGTTTCAATCAGCTTCTGACGGAAAATCGGAACAGCTCTGCGCGACAAAGTCTTCGGCTTTCTTCTCAGGAAATTGGAAACTTTGCAAATAAAATGCAAGGATTCTCATCAGGTTTCCTACAAAGAAATCAGGCCAATAAAATGGTCAAATGTCAAGGAAAAGTACAGGAGAAAAAAGAATCGAAAAAAAACAGCAAAAACGGACACAAAACGGGACACAAAAGGGGGAAAACCCCCCCAGGGTCGCAGACCCCTGCGACCCTGGGCCAGGGTCGCCGGCGACCTTGGAACCCGGGGTTCGCCGGGAAGGCCCCGGAAACCCCGGTTTTTTCGCCCGTTTTTTCGCGATTCGAAGAGGCCAGCCTCTGGTAACTTTCCAAAATTCATGCTTTTGAGAACAACCAAGTCCTCTGACATCCGTCCAAAACACGGGTCAATCATCAAGAGTATCGAAAAACAATATTGATCGCAACCCGTCAACCAAAAAAAAAGTGTGCTTTCTACCCGACCGATCGAGAAATCGACAGGACAGATGGCACCGACCCGCTGTTGGCAACAAACACCTGAAATTTCATGGTCATCTGATGTCGATCTACATGAAGATCCATCGATGATCATCGACACAAGAATCCCAAAAGACGTGGCACGGCCCGCGACTCTTCAGCTGCTCGGCGTCCACTTAATGCGATTAATTGTCTAGCTTTATTACAGTCATTAATCCATTTCTTTGGCCGGCCCAATCAGAAGCAAGCATTCGGGAGTTACAAGTCAGGAGATTCATGGCATTTAACCCATGAAACTCCTCCCATCATGGCGATTAAAGGCAATTAAATGCCCTCAATCTCCTCCGGCCAATCAGAAGCCAAGAAAAAGGAGTTACAAAATAAACAATTCAATTTCGTAACTCCTCCCATTATGCAGCTTTATGACAATCAAGGCTCATAAACCCTCCTAAATGGCTACCTAAAAGCCTATAAATAGGAGAGCTCTCCAAGAAGAACAGAGCATCAGAAAAAAGCACAAACACACAGACAGTCAGAAGCACAGAAATCCAGAGAAAGGAAAAAGAGAGAAAACTCTGCGGAAGTTCTACACCGGCCACCGCAACAAGGTGACAAAAGTCCCTTGGGGGGTACCCCCCCCCCCCCCAAGGTCCTTGCCTTCTCCTCCTGCCTCCAATGGCTTAGATGTGGCTTTTCAGCCCGTCTACTCGGCTTTTTATTGGACATAGGACCTCCTTTTGGTCTTTGTCCTCTAAAAACCCGAGGTTATAGCCAAGCCAAGCGAATCAATAGCATCCTCTGTTCTCATCTGCATGGATGACGGCGAAGCCCACATATGGCTTGCGACCGTCAATCTAAACGAGTCCCCCACAATCTCCTGAGAAGTTAGATCCTCCTTTTCTTGCTTTTCATTGTAGTTTGTATTTTTTCAAAAGAGACAAAAATCACAATTCTTGTCTTTCATTGTTGATAAGGATTGTAAATCGGCTATAAACGCCAAAATCGGCTATAAACGCCAAAAATCGGCTATAAACGCCAAAATCGGCTATAAATGCCAAAAAAAATCGCCTTTCACGGCAAACCAAGAAAAATGTCTCTTTTCTTAAATATATGTGCAATGGAAAACTTGAAAGAAGTAGATTTCCTTTTTACTTGCGAAGGTTGATCTCCGGATCACCACTTGCAATTCCAAGTAAAAATAGAAAATCTGGCACACCCACATAAAAAAAAAGAAATGTTGATGCACGCCCCTGCCCCCCGGTTACGAAAGGGTCGGACCCGACGGACTCCCACGTCCGCCGACCTCGGTAGGAACTCGAGCATTGGAGCGCGGTCCATCAAGCTGGCACACCCGGTGGGACCCGTTTATTTGGGAACACGATGCTAGTAATGAAATATTTGCATATCATATATTTTGCTCTATGCTTATATTTCTTTTCTCGATTCCTTGGCTACTTTATAATTGGTGGCCTATGTTGAATTCCGCATCTAAAAAAAATGAGATGAGATTTTTTGTTTGGAAATTTCTAATTCTTTGAATTTATTTCCACTCTTTCTCTTTTCAAAAAAAAAACAAAAAACAAAAAAAAATCAGATTTTTCATTTTGGATTCAAAATTGAGAAACTTTGATCCTCTCCCTTCTGGGCACTGGCGCTCACGGAAATCGCTGAGACCGTGTTCGGATCGGGGGTTGGGCCATTGTTTCTCTTCGATGAGTTCATTAAAGATCTAAAAAAAATATATATATATATATAAAAATATATAAAAAAAAATTTTAGATTTCTCAACTTGGATTCAAAGTTGAGAAACTTTGATCCTCTCCCTTCTGGGCACTGGCGCTCACGGAAATCGCTGAGACCGTGTTCGGATCGGGGGTTGGGCCATTGTTTCTCTTCGATGAGTTCATAAAAAAAAATTAAAAAAATATAAAAAAAACATAGACCACTAAGGTTAAACCAACTGTGTTCTTTGATCATGGTTGATTCAAAGAAAAGCCTTGTCCAAAGTGTGGAGACAGTTTGACTGTTCTAGGCAAGGGTCCTCCAAACGGGTTCATTAAGTAATCCTACCCTTACCTGGGGGCAATTCTATCAATCAAGATTTCATAAGACCGGGTTAGGAGGCCTATGTGTACTCTCTCGTCTTTTAAACCAAACCAAACCAAACCAAGCCTTTTCCCACTAGGTGGGGTCGGCTATATGGATTTGACGCCAATCAAATCTGTTTAGGGCCATGTCCTCCGTTAGATCCATGTAGGCAAGATCATGTTTAATAGTTTCTTTCCAACTTCTCTTGGGTCTCCCTCTCCCTCTCCTACTCTTGGCAAACTCCATGCTTTCACACACTTTTAACAGGTGCCTCTGTTGGACGCCTTCTAACATGCCGGCCGAACCATCTCAGTCGATTTTCTCTCATTTTATCTCCAATCGGTACTATTCCTACTATGCCCCTAATCTCCTCATTCCTAATCCTATCTCTCCTTGTGATCCCGCACATCCATCTTAGCATTCTCATCTCCGCAACTTCCATCTTCTTGACATGATTATGCTTTACTGCCCAACACTCTGATCCATATAACAACGCTGGCCGTACCGCCACCTTATAATACTTTCCTTTAACCTTGAGGGGGACTTTCCGATCACACAAGACCCCCGAAGCACTCCTCCATTTAGTCCACCCGGCTTGAATCCTGTGACTTACATCAGTATCAATCCCTCCATCCTGTTGCACCATAGATCCAAGGTACCTAAAGTTTTCTTTTTCTACTATCTTTTGTGTGCCCAAACTTACTTCTATGTTACCAGGTGTCCTACTTTGACTAAACTTGCATTCCATATATTCCGTTTTGCATCGACTTAGCCTAAACCCTTTTGTCTCTAATGTTTTCCGCCACAATTCAAGTTTAGCATTCACTCCTTCTCTCGTCTCATCCACTAAAACAATGTCATCTGCAAATAACATACACCACGGCACCTCATCCTGGATATGTCTTGTAATCTCATCCATAACTAGGGCAAACAAGTACGGGCTTAACGCTGAGCCTTGGTGTAGACCAATCGTGATAGGAAACTCCTTAGTTTCGCCGCCAGTCGTCCTTATAGATGTCACGACTCTATCATACATATCCTTTATCGCCTCAATATAAGCGACACAAACTCTTTTCTTTTCCAGAACTTTCCAAAGAATCTCCCTAGGAACCCGGTCATAAGCCTTCTCCAATTCAATGAACACCATATGTAAATCTCTCTTACCTTCTCTATACTGTTCCATTAACCTCCTCAGGAGAAAGATAGCCTCCATGGTTGATCTCCCAGGCATGAAACCAAATTGATTCTCTGAAATATTTGTTGTTCTTCTTAGTCTTCTCTCAATAACTCTCTCCCATAATTTCATCGTATGGCTCATCAATTTAATCCCGCGGTAGTTCGCACAGTTCTGAATATCTCCTTTGTTCTTGTATATGGGTATAAGAATACTTTTCCTCCATGCATTAGGCATCTTCTTGCTCTTTAGCACTACATTAAAAAGCTTTGTCAACCAGCTAATACCATCCTCCCCCAAGCACCTCCATACCTCAATAGGGATACCATCTGGCCCAACCGCTTTCCCATTCTTCATTCTTTTCAATACTTCTTTAACTTCTTCCCTACTGATTCTCCTATAGAACATATGATTCGCTTCTTCTCTAGAAATGGTAAGCTGCCCCAATTGTATGTCACTACTACTGCTTTCGTTAAATAACTTGTAGAAGTAGCTCTTCCAACGCTCCTTTATCTCCTCCTCCTTTACTAATACCTTTTCATCCTCATCCTTAATGCATTTAACTTGGTTTAAGTCCTTGGTCCGCCGATCTCTAGTTTTAGCAAGCTTGAATATCTCTCTTTCGCCTTCCTTAGTGTCAAGTCGCCTATATAGCTCCTCAAATGCCTTTGCCTTGGCCTCACTAACTGCCTTTTTGGTTTCTCTTTTTGCTTCTTTATACCTCTCCAAGTTCGCTTCAATTCGATCCTTTTGCCACGTTTTAAAGCACTCTCTTTTAACTCTTATCTTGTCTTGGACGGCTTCGCTCCACCACCATGCCTCTTTCTGTACCGGAGCACCCCCTTTAGATTCTCCTAAGACTTCTTTCCCTACCCTCCGAATACACTCTGCTACCTTATCCCACATATTATTTGCACTCTCATCTGTCGCCCAAACGTCTTCCTCTAGTACTCTTTCCCTTAAAGCTAGTTGCTTATCACCTTTCAGGTTCCACCATTTAGTCCTTGAGCATCTATACAACTTCTTTTTTCTAGTCCACCTTTGTAACTGCACATCTATGATCAACAACCTATGTTGGGAAGTCAAGCTCTCCCCCGGTATAACCTTACAATCTTTACAAGCTAAACGGTCTCTTTTCCTAGTTAAGAAGAAGTCAATTTGTGTCCTCGATGAGCCACTCTTATAAGTCACCAAATGCTCCTCTCTCTTTCTAAAAAATGTGTTAGTTACCATGAGATCATAAGCCACTGAAAACTCCAAGATATCCTTCCCTTCTTCATTTCTATTACCGTACCCATGTCCCCCGTGTACTCCTATGTATCCATCTACGTCACGTCCTACATGACCATTCAAATCACCTCCTATGAAGACCATCTCTCCTTGGGGTATCTCTAGTAGCACTCCTTCCAAGTCTTCCCAAAACTTCTCCTTATGTCCATCTCCTAAGCCCACCTGGGGGGCATAAGCACTAATTACGTTCACTATCTCTTCTCCTAATACTAACTTAATTGCAATAATCCTATCTCCATAGCGCTTTACATTCACTACATCTTCCTTTAAGTCCTTGTTTACCACTATGCCGACCCCATTCCTCGATCTATTAAGTCCCGTATACCATAACTTATACCCGGTCCTCTCAATCTCTTTTGCTTTGTGTCCCACCCATCTTGTCTCTTGCAAGCAAGCAATTGCGATTCGTCTCCTTTCCATTGTATCCACCACTTCCATAAGTTTCCCAGTTAGGCTCCCAATGTTCCAAGTGCCCAATCTCAGCCTTCTATTTTGGACTAGCTTCCTTACCCCCCACACTCGTCCAATAAAGTGTGAGGACCCTTGCCTATTTAGCACTGCACCCGGGCGCCGATGCAGCGGTCCTTGCTCATTTATCACTGTACCCGGACCATACAGCGCGTCGCTAAGTAGGGGACGCCCCAACGAAATTTCATTAGGTATCAAATCCATAAAAAATCCGACTGAGTATTGTGCTGGCTGTCGGCTACCTAACGCACAACCCTCCTCCTTTGTCCGGGCTTGGGACCGGCTATGTCAAGGATACCCCAACATAGGCGGAGTTACTCTCTCGTCTTTTAAACAAATAAAAAAAAAATTTTAAAAATAAAAATAAAAATTTTAAAATAAAAAATAAAAAAAAAATTAAAAAAAACTTAAAAATAAAAAAAAAAAATAAATAAAAAAAAATAAAAAAAAAAATAAATAAAAAAAAATATTTTAAAAAAAAAAAATATCTTCAAAATCTTCAAAAAAAAAAACTTCCGTCATTTTGGGTTTAGATTGGAGAAATCTTGGCCTTCTCCTTTCTGAGCACTGGCGCTCACGGAAATCGCTGAGACCGTGTTCAGATTGGAATGCCTTTTGCTCTCTTTGATGAACCCGATATTGACTTTTCAAAAAAAAAAACTCGTCATCTTTAGATTCAGATCCGAGAAATTATGGTTCATTTCTTTCTGAGCACTGGCGCTCTCGGAAATCGCTGAGCCCGTGTTCAGATCGGAATACCATCTGCTCTCTTTGATGAATCCAATCTTGACCTTTCAAAACAGAGAATCTCATCTCATGGATGCGGTCTCAAAACATTTGTGTCTAGCGGCACTAGTACGCCCTTTCAGGGTCTACTGTATTGCGACCGGCACATCTGTAACTCCAACTTTATATTCTTCTTACCTCGAGCAAGCTCTGCTTCTCGATAAGTCGAATTTAAGTTCACAATTGCTTCTAGCAGTCACTGGGATGCCCATTCCGGGCTTACCATACCTGCGATCAGAACAATTGTACCTTCTATGGCATTTTGCCTTCCTCATATTGCTTGGGTCATTTACCTCGAGCAATTTGAAAAGACGAAGCCATAGAACTTCCCATTTATGATCATTATATTCTTGTGATTACTAATGGATGTGGTCTTGTTTCAGAAATTTTCGAAAACTAACAATGGCAGCTTCACTAACCATTACTTTCGATGAAAACAAGCACCAACTCATGCTTCAACAGAAGCAAACCGCGCACCTACAAGCGCCCCATCAGCTGCCGAAGTGTCAACTCCCTCGGCAACTCTCTAAACTCCGGGTCGACCTCGACTCCCCGGACTATCGTCTTTGGGACGCTGGGACCATTCCCACTTCCTGAGGAACAAACTGCTCCCTCCAAGAAGCAGAAACTCGCCTCTCAACGTGTCACTACCGTGACACCAAAGGCGAGCACCAGAAGGCCTGAAGCCCGTGGCAGCCCCACAAAGCCTCAACCTGCAAACAACCAGGTCTACCCCAAGACTTGGTCCCCAAGACCTTCACCAAAATAGAGAAGGTCCCAGACATCCACTAAGCCAGCATTCCTGGCCCCACTTAAGGAGAACCAGTTCTATCCTCTTGCTTACATGAAAGAGGAGAGACCCATCTCCGACTTGACTTCCAAGTCATCCCAGCATGAGCCGGCTTGTTCCTACAAGCCCAAAATCAAGTCATGCACAAGGCCTCCACAAGCACCTGCTAAGGCCTACAAACCTGCAGTTCGACCCTTCATCTCTACAGGGGCCGAACTTCAAAAATTCAAAGCTTTGCTGCAACTGGCGAAGGATAGGGTTCGCATCCTGTCCTTGCCCAGCTACAAAGAAGACAGGCTCGGCTGCTGCGCCCGAGGGAGCACATCCTTCATCGTCAAAGCCCAGTCAGAGCTGACCGAAGCTCAAATTGCTCGTCGCATACGCCGCCGCGCGTCGTACCGACAAAAGAGACTAGAGAAGCAAAGGACCCAGCCTCCCACACTTCAAGTCTCTCCCAAATGGGTCGAAAAAGAAAGACCCAACCAAGTTGCTGCCGTCCATATGGTTGGAAAAACCAGAAGGCGCCAAAAATCAGCAACAAAAATCCATGTCCGACGTCCGATGACCCGCAGTGTCTCAAGGACAAGAAGACATTCAGAAGAATCCCCTGCTCCTTCAAGCAAAGGACAGCAGAGTGATCCTTCCTCAAGCTCCTCTTCAAAAAGAATGAGCCCCAGCTCAGTCATCAGGACAGTTTCTTCGTTCGAATCACGAAGGATGAATGTCTTGGCTACAAATTCTGAGCCACCACCCCGCAATCCACCTCCAGAAGATGCGATCACCCGCATCCAGCAGTTGGAACAGGGCCAGCAGAGGATTGAAACTCTGATGGAAAACCTTCTCCTCGCCTTCCAAAATCAGGCGAACAATGAACCTCCTCCGAATCATCAACACGACGAGGTAAATGAGAAGAAAATGAGTCACGCGCCCTTACCAAAAAGGACGTAGACGGTATCCTCGCCAAAGCAAAAGAAGTATACTCAAGGAGCATGGGATCAAGCCACCATATCCCTTATGGATGGACTCGGTCCCGTTCCCCACCAAATTCAAGCATCCTACTCTCCAAACATATACGGGGAAATGATCAGCCAGACAGCACGTCATCCACTTCAAGATCCTGACGGGAGCTATCGCGGATCAAGATGCACTCAAGATCCGCCTCTTTGCAAGTACCCTAAAAGGTACGGCCTTCGATTGGTACTCCACTCTGCCGGAGGACTCAATCCAAAACTGGGCCATGCTAGAGACACGCTTTCTGACTCACTTCAAAGGTGAAGATCATCCCGCTACTATGGCTCAGCTGTGTAGCCTAAAACAGGGGGAGAATGAATCAACATATGACTTCATTCACAAGTGGAAAGCAATGGCATACAAATGCTCTGATGTATTGCCACAAGCGTCGCTAGTCGACATCTGCCGAAACAACATGAGAGCCAGAATCCGCTCCATGATCATCGGCAACAAATCAAAAAACCTGGGGAACTCCTAGAAGCTTCCATGGAAGCTGAAACGGTGATTAAAGACCTCAACAGTCAGAAATCATCAAGAAAAGAGCCAACCGCCATTACGACCTCAAAACCAAAGAAGAAAGAGGTCCTCAATGTGCAGACCAAGTCAGCTCCTCAGCCACCAAAGAAAGCTGAAAACAAAGCTGTTGGTAAGAAACCTGGACTCTCTGATGCCTTCAAAGAACGAGTAGAGAAAAAATACCCGTTTGATGAAGATGTTGATGAAATCTTCGGGGCTCTTGTGGCAAACGACAAGCTCACCTTGCCTGAACCAAAAAGACCGGGTGATGTTGGCAAAACCAACGATCCTCGGTACTGTCCATACCACCAAATGATCTCGCATCCTCTCAATCAATGCTTCGTTGTGAGAGAGAAAATAAATGAGATGTGGAAAAACGGAGTCATCACCTTTGACAAAAACTATGGGTCTGCCTCCGTCAATATGGTGACATGTGGACAAACATCAAGATCACCGAAGAAGAAGATCACTACTTCCTTCAAGGTGATAACTCAATCGAAGCATCCGAGGAACTGGTTCCTTACCCGACACCAGACAGACAACCGATATGGGTACATCCCGATCTCCTGGAAGATGAAAATTGGGAGATCGTGAAAACAAAGCCTACAGCTCAACAGCGAAGGCAGGCTAGGAAACATCTCCTCAAGCTCAAACGGCAAGAGAAGACCCAGCCAAAACTAGAGGTCAAAGAAAAGGCAGAGGCTTCCTCTACCGCTTCACTGGAGTAACAAAAACATCCCTTCAAGAGACTTCAAAGGGGGTAAGGAAATTCACTCTCAGTGATTTCATGCCACCTCAATTCAAAGAAGCCATGCAGGAGGCATCATACTCTTGCAATTCGGTAGTTGGATTCTCCATTGATGGATACGAGTCCAGCGACACCGATGATGGATTCGAATCCAACTACGCAGATGAGTGGGAGGAATCCCTTGAAACAGGAGAATATCTCTCCGATGAAGAATGGGTTCCTGAGTCTCATCTTATGCCAGTAATCTGGTATAACCCCCTACAGCCACAAGGATCCTGGTCTGATGAAGAAGAAGACCAAGAAGCTGTACAAGAAAATGATGCTGACCCAGCACCTCTCATTACTCCAGTGGAAATCAACAATCTTGAGCCACAAAGAGATGATGAAGAAGAAGATCCGGCTCCCATGCCTGATCTTGAAGAATATGCAAGGATCTTGCAGCGACTCGCTCTAGAACAAGAGCAAGAACGCGTCAACGAGCCTCCTCGCAATCCAGAGCCTGAAGTCCCTGAAGACCACCAGGTACATCCTCCCTTAACTCCTGAAAATGGAGGAAATTGCTGGATAGACGATCCTCTCACATCCGAGGATGAGTCTGACTCCGATCAGGCAACGTCTCCCGTCAGAGCTTCCTGTAATGTGATAATTCGGGATTATAGCTCTTCGAAGCATCGTCTGATGAGAGCACTTACACTCCGGCGACGCCTAGCAATATATCTTCTGGAGCCACCTCGTCTCACGTGACTTTCACTGAGATGACACCCTCTCAGGTTTTTTCTCCTAAGACCGTGACTTCAAAGTTCACACCCTTCCTGACCGAAGAATTCCCAGCCATTGATGCTTGGGACGATGAATTAGTCAACGAAGAAGAAAGATTGCTGGATGCTGTTCAGGACTTGTTCCCGGAAAATGCTCCATGCAACACAATCACTGAGGATGGTAACTCTGTTGCTGATACATCCTCAGCAAATGAAAAACGACAGCCTCTTGATCCTGAAGACAATCTTCCAAACGAAGACCCTTCTCAAGAAGCTCTCGAAGTTAGTAGAGGCACCCGCTCTGGCCGGGACTGCCACAAAAATTACAACCAATCTTCCTTTACATATGTAAATCCTTCGGGAAAAGATGTTGTAAGCGCCCCTAGTGGCAACAATGATGAACATATAGGCCCTAAGGAGGCTTTCAAGTATGACTTGATTGAACACTTCAAGCACATACCTGCATATCTGCACATCCTAGATTTGTTGCGAATGTCTCCGCACACTCGTGATAATCTCATTTCGGAATTACAAAAGCTGAATGAGGATGTCGACAAACATGCCCCGCAAGTCCTCCAAATTGAAATGGATTACCGGGTCAAAAACTCAGAAGCCTCCTCAAAGGGAGAAAAGAAGAAAACTGAGGGATCATGCATTGAATGCCTCTCGGTTAAAAAAGCAGCCAGTGTAACCATCGCCTTCACAAAGGATGACCTCCTACTTGGCGAAACCAGGCATAACCGACCCCTGTACTTCACAGGGTATATCAAGGAAATGCCTATGCATAGAGTTCAGATCGACCCAGGTTCTGCACTCAACCTCATCTCCACATCGGCTCTTGAAGAGTTGGGCATCCCACCCAGCAAACTGAGCCACACATCTGTATCTATCTTTGGATACGATGGGAGTACTCAAAGGCCTATAGGCAAAATCAGGTTCAAGTTGCAGATCGGTGATCTTATCTCTGAGGTCACAGTGTATGCAATAAAGACCCCTTCATGCTATAACATCCTTCTCGGACGCCCTTGGATCCATGAGAATGGTGTTGTCCCTTCAACTCTACATCAATGCATCAAGTTTGTTGGCGACGACGGCATGATACATCGAGTCTTTGCGGACAGAAAACCCTTCAAAGGTAAAGAAGTCCACTTCGCAGACTCACAGATGTATGAAGGTGAAAAAGAAGAAGAGGAAAAACACACAGCATCCTTTGCCGAAAATCTCCAGAAAGATAAAGGCAAAGCTCCTCAATAATCACCGGAAGAAAATAAACCATCCGGTAAATCTGAAGAGAGCATGCAAACTCCCTTCATCATCTCCCTCAAATCTTCAAAGCCTTTGGTCATCACAACTAAAGTGAAGAAGGCAAAACAAAAGCCTGGGGGCAAATTTGTTGTCTCTTTCGTGTCTATCATGCAAGACACGGACTCGGATTCAGAGCCAGAAGACGACACATCGTCAAGCCAAGCTGACACTCAGCAAGTTCAGCCTGCTTTACTCCAATGGAGACAACTTCTGACATAGAAGATCCTGCGTCAGCTTCCTTCGTTGTTCCAGCAACTTCAACAAAGGAAAAGCCGATCTTCTTCCATAGATCGGATGCTTCTTCATCAAACTCCATGCTTGAACCTTTCCAAAATAAAGGTACGCCTCAACTATCCTTATACAGTTCTGTGGCACAAGCTATTATGAAGAAAATGGGCTATGACGCTCAAAACCCAGTCGGTTTGGGAGAAGGACGCGGTATTCTCACGCCATTGGGGCCCGCTCTTGACCAAAAGCCAGCTGGAAGATTGGAGACTCTACGGCTATATAGAAAAGTCTTCACA